>CM069164.1:4760771-5185771 GCA_035221665.1 Okamejei kenojei
GCTATATCCAACTCGCTCTTGAAAACATCAGTGAATTGGCCTCACTGCCCTTCTGCGGCAGAGGAATTCCACAGTTTCACAACTCTCTGGGTGAAAATAGTCTTTCCTCATTTCAGTCTAAATGCCTACCCCTTATTCTTAACCCCCCTGTGACCCTGGGTCCGGGACTCCCCCAACATGGGGAACTTTTTCGTGCATCTAGCCTGTCCAATACCTTAGAATTGTACATGTTTTATAAATTCTTGGAGTTCTATGAGTTCCTTGGTTCTACTTCTTCTATGCCAAACACTTGTGTGACCATTTTCGGGGATCTTTGGGCTTGAAACCCAAGATCTCTCGTCCATCAATGGTGTTAAGGATCTTGCCAGAGATTGCCAAGCTGCTGGTAACTGAAATGAATCGAATGCATTAAATCAATCTTTCACAGCAATTTCTGGAGAAAACTACCTGTTTCTTTCCTCCCCTTTAAACAGATAGTTTTCTGTGTAAGTGGTTTCTTGAGCCCTAGAATATGTTTGGCCTGTCTCCAACTATTTCATTGCCAGTGCACACTGTTAACTGGCTTATTACAGATCACTCATTCCCTTCTGGTTAGTAAAAAGGACATGGCATTTCTATAGCACCCTCCTAAACCTTTCAGGGCATTTCAAAGTACTTTGCGATTAACCGAGTGAGTTGAATGTAAACAAAGAACTGCAGATGCAGGTTTACTCAAAGAAGACTCAAGTGCTGGAGTAAGTTAGTGGGTCGGGCAGCATCTCTGGAAATAAAGGATGGGTGACGTTTCAGGTTGGCCCTTCTTCTGGACTGAAAGTAGGAGGGGGGAGGGAGGGGGGGTGGAGGTGAATAAAAAAGAATAAAAAAAGGGTAGGAAAAAAGGTAAGAACTGGGGGCCGACACGCCCCCCACCCCCCCCCACCCCCCCCCCCCCGAGCCGCCCCCCCCCCCCACCCCCCCCCCCCCCCCCCCTCCCCGCCCCCCCCCCCGCCCCCCCCCCCCGCCCCCCCCCCGCCCCCCCCCCCCCCGAGTCCCCCCCCCCCTCCCCCACCCCCCTACACGCCCCCCCCCCCCCCCCCCCCCCCCGCCCCCACGACCCCCCCCACCCGCTCCGACGCCCGCCACCCCCGTGCCACCACGCCACACCCCCCCCGGAGCACCGTTGGTGTTTTTCAGCCGGTAGGTGGTTGTTGATAGCCAGAATTCGCTTATCACTCCTTCTGTTACGAGAATTCGTTTGCGGCAGAGTACGATAGGACTTGAAATAGATTAAAATAGGAAGCGGCCCACGAGTCGGGAGAGGGATGGGAAGAGCGTTGAAAGAAAAGAAGTGCAACTGTGGATGATTGTGGCAATTAACAAAAGCCGGAAGATTGTTATATCTACAGAGGAACATCGAAGGCAGACGAGAGGACGGTTCGAAAGGGATGGAAAAGGCAAAGAACGGCAACGGGAGGGAATGTCCAGGATCAATCAGGGCTGGCCACAAATGGCCTCTGGTGTGGCGTGCCTGGGTAGGTCCATTGTTGGGCGGGAAGGCGAAGTGTGGCATTGTGTAAATACAGAACAACAACATCAAACCAATTTACATTCTGCTAGGTCTTACAAATGAGAATTCATGAGCTGGTGCTTAAATTAGGTTAAGTGTGGGTCAAAGTGTGGGTAGAAGTAACTGCAGTTGTGGTTTAAACCGGAAGATTGACACAAAAAAAGCTGGAGTACTTACGCGGGCAGGCAGCCTCCTCGGAGCTAAGGGAATAGGTGACATTTTGGGTCATACCCAGCGATGCTCGCCTGTCCCGCTGAGTTACTCCAGATGTTGTGTGATCTAATTCAATTCTTCCGAGTTTCCCTCGATTCGAACTCGGTGAATTCACTAGAATAACCACTCGTAGGTACTCGGGGCTCTCGTGGACATTTTTTCAACATGTTGAAAAAATCTTCACGAGTATCTTCACGAGTTTTACCGCATTTCCGGAGTACCTTGCTGTTAGCGTTACGAGCCGCTAAGAGACGTCCCGAGCTCCCAACGTACCCGCAACATACATTCTACGTACTTTACCACGAGTTTTTGATATTTTTTTTAACCAGGAGAGCTCTTGAATTTACATCGTGCAGTGGGACAGGCCCTTAAGGAGTGGGTTTAACTCTTCTCCTAAAAACAGCCCAACATCTGTTTATTCCAAATCTTCTTCCCACTCACATCCCCTGGTCTTCTTCCTTATCTGTTAACCTGCAATAATATTTTAATATTGTCATCCTTTGATCTTTAATTTATTGCATTGTTTAGTTTAGTTTGTAACGTAAAAAGTAAAAAGTTAAAGTATCTTTATTGTAATTAAAACTTTTGATTTTAACAAAATTTCGCGCCTTGCAGTCATGACAGAGAATAAAATACAGAACAACAATGAACACAGTTTACATCCACCACAGTGGTTACCAGGACCTCCTCACTGTGATGGAAGACAAAAGTCTTAAAGTCCTTATCTCTTCCTTCTATTTTTTTTTTTTTTTTTCTTGTTCTCCGCTGCGTTGAGGCGATCCAGGCTTTCGATGTTGTGACCCCTCCGAGTGATGGTAGGCCAGAGGCCCGGGGTGTACGAAGCTGCGCCCTCCAGTCAGTGGTCGAAGTGTTGTTGTGGGAGCTCGGAAGATCGGTCACAACCTGGGACCTGCGAGCTCCCGACGTTGTGGTCCACTGGGCCGCGGCCGAAGCCTCCGAGGCTCCGACGTCGGGCCGCAGCCGCAGCGCCAGCACAGCCCGAAGTCGGCCCAGCTTCATGATGGGGAGGCTCTGGCTCTGGCTCCGGTGCTCGAGTCCGTCCCAGTTGGAGGCCGGCAGCTCCGCGATAGGCCTTAGCGCCGACGGAGACGGAGACGGAGAATAAACGCAAAGAAAGGTCGCAACCCCCGAAGGAAACTAAAACAAGTTTCCCCCGCCCCCCCTCACATAACAACTAAAATAACTAGAACATACCATATAACCATATTAACCATATAACAATTACAGCACGGAAACAAAGGGCCCCCCTCTCGGCCCTTCTAGTCCGTGCGAAACACTTACTCTCACCTAGTCCCATCTACCTGCACTCTGACCATACCCCCTCCATTCCTTTCCGTCCATATACCTATTCCAACTTTTTTTTAAATTATAAAATCGAACCTGCCTCCACCACTTCCACTGTAAGTCATTCCACACAGCTGACCACTCTCTGAGTTAAGATGTTCCCCCTCATATTACCCCAAAACTTTTGTCCTTAATGCTCATGTCATGCCTCTTGTTTGAAATCTGCCTTACCCTCAATGGGAAAAAACGTTACACGTCAACTCTGTCTATCCCTTCATCATTTAAAGACCTCAATCAAGTCCCCCTTAACCTTCTGCGCTCCAAAGAATAAGACCTAACTTGTTCAAACCTTTCTCTGTAACATAGTTGCTGGAACGGCTAACATTTAGTAAATCTCCTGGTGTACTCTCTCTATTTTGGTTGACATCCTTCCTTAACTAGGCGACCAAAATTGTACACCATACTCCAGAATTGGTCTTACCAACGCTTTTGTCCACATGACAAAAGAAAACATAAAAAAGAAAATGGACTGCAGGCAAGCCGCTGCTGCGACAATAGAAATAGGTGCAGGAGTAGGCTATTCAGCCCTTCGAGCAGCAAACCTTATTCAAAGTGATCATGGTGATCATCCCCTTCAGTACCCAGATTCCTGCCTTCTCCCCATATCCCCTGACTCCGCTATTTTCAGAGCCCTATCTAACTCTCTCTTGAAAGTAGCCAGAGAACGTGACTCCCAACTGGCCTCTGAGGCTGAGTTAAGTTTTGTTTAGTTTAGTTTAGAGCACAGTGTGGAAACAGGCCCTCTGGCCCACTGGAGTCGGTGCTAGCATCAATCAACCCCCATAACACTAGTGCTTTCTGCACCTCCCATTACAATTTTACAGACCCGCACGTCTTTGGATGTGGAGGAAACCGGCAGTACCGGAGAAAACCTCACGCAGTCGCAGGGAGAATGTGCAACCTCCATACACATAATCTGGTGCTGGGAGGCAGCAACTCTGCTGTCAATCGTGCCACTCCGCCAACACACTGTTTGTTGACATAACAGTGTCAGCCATCTTGAAAAGTATTGCCCTTGGGAATTTTACGTTCACAAGAAGGGCTGAATGCTACTCTGCACCTATGCTCTCCCAATGAAAGATTGGCCTCCACGATGGCAGCCACAATAATAGAGGAGAGAGAGAGAAAGGATTCAAAAATCTATCAGCACAGACACAGCAATTACATTTGTACTGTTCAAAGATTACTCTCCTCATTTTGAAAACGAGGAGATAGTAAACCTCTCTCCAAGAGATTGTAGAGATAAGAAAAAAAGATGAGGATAAGTCTTAAATTAGGAATAGATGCGAACATTGTGTTGGGAATTAAACACTGCGTGCATGGAGAAGGAACGGAAGGACAGACAGATACTGACACCGAGGCAGTCATTCACCACAGATTCGGTTATTGTTTCGCTGTTTTGTATGAGCAGTTGTCCTATTTAAATCTCTTAAGGCGTCTCGTTTGGATGGGTGGAAGTGTGAAAGTTGGTCATTCACGGGAGGGCTCGGACCCACAAAGGCAGGAATCTACCCGAGCAAAGACTATAAATAATTGACCGTGACCGCTGTTTACCTTTTTGATTTTGCTTACATTTATTCCGGAGTGCAGCTGGGGGAGGCTGCTGGGATTCTTTTTCACAACAGGTTGCCGGTGCTTCACAGATGTTAATTAAGCTGAGGAGCTAGGGAGAGTTTCAAACGCAAAGGTGGAATTAAATCCACACTCCAGTATTTGTTTATCATGACTGCAGGAGCTTCTAAGGCTTCATCACTAGATTGAAAGGATCCAAACATAACATGTTACGGACCCTTGGGTATAAACCTCTTAACCTGTTTGACACAAAATGCTGGAGTCAAGGGCCTGTCCCACTTTCACGACCTAATTCACAACTTTTTTACTCGTGGACATTTTTCATCATGCCAAAAAACGGCCGGACCTACTTGATGCCAGAGTTCTACGACTAGCCAACACGACCTCCTACGACTACCAACGGACCTCTACTGACCCTCGTGATGACCCATGCTGCAAGTATGGAGTCAAGGGCAAACTCGCAGAGGTGTGAATTAGGTCTTGAAAGTGGGACAGGCCCTTCAACTCAAGTGGGACAGGCAACTTCTTGGATAGAAGGAATGGGTGTCGTTTAGGTCGAGACCCCTTCTCAACTCCCCAGACTTCGGAATCTCATTCAGGGTGGAGGGAGACATCGAGATATGGAAGGGTAAGGTGTGGAAAACAAGAGATCAAAGGATGCAAAGCTCAAGCAAGATGTAGAATGGCTCATTGTTACCCAAGTGGAAGGAGACAACGTGGCATCCAATCAGTAAATCAGGAGGATAGTCTAGTCACAGAACTAGCATGCGGGCAGGGATGGAGAGAGAGAGAGAGAAGCAAGAGTTACTTGAAGTTAGAGATGTCAATAATCATACTGCTGGGTTGTAAACTGCCCAAGCAAAATATGAGGTCTGTTCCTTCAATTTGCGCTGGGCCTCACTCTGATAATGGAGGAGGCCCAGGGCAGAAAAGCTCCGTGCGGGAATGTGAGGGGGAGTTTCAGAGCTTAGCAACCGGGGATCTATAGATTTCGGATAGGTGCAAGCGGACTGAGAGGAGGTGTTCATCGAAACAATCGCCGAGCCTCCGCTTGGTCTCCAATATATAGGAGTCCACACCTGGAACAGCAGATACAGTAGATGAGGTTGGAAGAGGGCACGTGAACCTCTGTCGCACTGAAAGAACTGTCAGGGTCCTTGGACGGAATCGAGGGAGGATGTATTGGGCAGATGTGTTGCATGTCCTGCAGTTGCTTGCACAGTCTGCTCCAATTATGTTTGTTTGCCTTGTTGCCACTTTCCCCTCAGCCACAAATGAACCATTGTACATTGCCTTAATCATCCTCTGCGTTGATCTGTCCTTTTCACACATTACATGTTGTTTGTACCCTCCATATCTCTAGTTTTCCTCTCCCCTGACTCTCAGACGGAAGAAGGGTCTCGACCCGAAACACCACCCATTCCTTCCTCTCCCAGGGATGTCCGTTGAATTACTCCAGCATTTTGTGTCTATCTTCAGTGCAAAAACCAGTATCTGCAATTCCTTTCCCGTACAGGTTCATATTCACCAGCGAAATAAAAATTCTGAGCATGAGGTGCAGGAAGAAACATTATATAGTCAGAGTGATACAGCGTGGAAATTGGCCCTTCTGCCCAACTTGCCCACACCGGCCAACATGTCCCAGCTACACTCGTCCCACCTGCCCACGTTTGGTCCATATCCCACAAACCTCTCCTATCCATGTACGTGTCTAACTGTTTCTTGAAAGTTGGATAGTCCCAGCCTCAACTACATCCTCTGGCAGCTTGTTCCATACACCCACACCTTTTGTGTACCAAAGACAATGGTGGGGAATGGGACTGCACAGTGGTAGAGTTGCTACCTCACAGTGCCAACCCCAGGACTTATCCGACTGAACACTTTAAACATTAGTGCTGGGGTAACATTCCCTTTATCATGTATCTGAAGAAAAGGGTTGGGTGATTTTTCACATTGTCGGCCCATCTTCAGGCTGGTTAGTTCCGGAGTTTATTGTGACTGGGACCGAGGCAAGAAAGCTTTGATCAGGAACTAATCAGTCGCGGAAATGACAGCACGTACTAATCGATCCATCTCTAGAACAGACCATTGTAAGGGCTGTCCAGATACAATAAGGGACATAGAAAATGGTGCACTGGAACTTCTTCGAGCCAGCACCAGTTACCATATCATGTATCGTACACTGAGGAGGTTCGAATTATAATCACGTACCTGTGTCTCCCCGTTTAGTTTAGCGTGGACCTTGAGCTTTGTGTTGCGTGCTAATTCAGTTCAGCCCCAGAACTCCTATCTAACTCTCTTAAATCCATCCATTGATTTGGCCTCCACTGCCCTCAGTGACAGGAAATTCCATAAATTCACAACTCTCGGGGTGAAAACGTTTTTTTGTAAATGGCCTCCCCTTTATTCTAAGACTGTTGCCCGGTTCTGGACTCGCCCAACATTGGGAACATTTTTCCTGCATCTAACTTGTCCAGTCCTTTTACAATTTTATTTGTTTTTACAAGATCCCCCTCATCCTTGAACTCCAACTCCAGTGAATAAAAGCCTAGTCTTTTTAAACTTTCCTCATATGACAGTCCCTCCATCCCAGGGATTAATCTCGTGAACCTACGCTGCACTGCCTCAATCAAAAGGACGTCCTACCTCAAAATTAGGAGACCAAAAACTGTACATAATACTCCAGATGTGGTCTCACCAGAGCCCTATACAACTGCAGAAGAACCTATTTTACTCCTATACTGAATTCCTCTTGTTATGAAGGCCATAATTCCATTAGCTTTCATCACTGCCTGCTGTACCTGCACGCCAACTTGCAGAGACCGGTGTATAAGGAAGCCCAGGTCTCGCTGCACTCCCCCTTACCTAACCTAACCCCATTGAGATAATAATCTGCCCCTTTGTTTTTGCAGCCAAAGTGGATAACCTCATAGTTATCTATATTATACTGAAATCTGCCCACGCATCTGCCCACTCACTCAACCTGTCCAGGTCACCCTGAAAACCTCCTAACATCCTCTTCACAGTTCACTCTGCCATACAGCTTTGTGTCATCCACAAACTTGCTAGTGTTGCTCCTAATTCCCTCTTCCAAATCATTAATATATATGGGTAAACAGTTGCGGCCCTAACACCGAGCCTTGCGGCACTCCACTCGCCACTGCCTGCCATTCTGAAAGGGACCCGTTCACTCCTGCTCTTTGCTTCCGGTCTGCCAACCAATTTTCTATCCATGTCAACACCCTACCCCAATACCATGTGCTCTAATTTTAGTCACCAGTCTCCATGTACAACCATGGCACCCCTTCATCCATTTTTATTTGTCACATCCTCAGGAATTCGGTAGATGAGATTTACTGCCAGGTTCCGTGTTCGAAAGGTTGACCTTATCTGACTTTCTTGCGTGGATAAGCTTTTCCCTGCATACATCCACTGGCAGAGGGTTGGTTGGCCCCAGAGGGTGGTGGTCAGATCGATTTTATCATTTAAATGTAAAGTGGTATAGGTGTTATGATTTGGAGAGTATTTGTCACATCCTGGAAAGATCTGGTTATATGGATTAGTCAAGCATGATTTCCCTTTCATAAATCCATGTTGACTTGGACTAATCCTTTTACTGCTATCCAAATGCCCCATTATTACCTCTTTAATAATTGACTCCAGCATTTTTTCCCACCACCCAAGTCAGGCTAACTGGTCTGTAATTCCCTGTTTTTCTCTCGCTCCTTTCTTGAAAAGTGGGATAACATTAGCTATCCTCCAATCCACAGGAACTGATCCTGAATCTATTGAAGATTGGAAAATGATCACCAATGCGTCCACTTTTTCCAGAGCCACCTCCCTGAGGACCCTGGGATGCAGACCATCAGGCCCAGGGGATTTATCATCCTTCAGTCCCATTAGCCTACCCAATACTATTTCTCGCCTAATGAAAATTTCTTTCAGTTCTTCTACCCCCTTAGATCCTCTGTCCTCCAGTACATCTGGGAGATTGTCTGTGTCCTCCTTAGTAAAGACAGATCCGAAGTACTTATTCAACTCTTTCTGCCATTTCCTTGTTGCCCATAATAATTTCACCTGTGTCTGCCTTCAAGGGACCTACATTTTTCTCTTTTTCCCTTAACATATCTAAAGAAGCTTTTACTGTCTGATTGAACCAGACTGATTCCTGGGATGTCAGGACTGTCTTATGAAGAAAGACTGGATAGACTTGGTTTATACTCTCTAGAATTTAGGAGATTGAGAGGGGATCTTATAGAAACTTACAAAATTCTTAAGGGGTTGGACAGGCTAGATGCAGGAAGATTGTTCCCGATGTTGGGGAGGTCCAGGACAAGGGGTCACAGCTTAAGGATAAGGGGGAAATCCTTTAGGACCGAGATGAGAAGGACTTTTTTCACACAGAGAGTGGTGGGTCTCTGGAACTCTCTGCCACAGAGGGTAGTGGAGGCCAATTCATTGGCTATATTTAAGAGGGAGATAGATGTGGCCCTTGAGGTATGAGGATCAGAGGGTATGGAAAGAAGGCAGGTATGGGATACTGAGTTGGATGATCAGCCATGATCATATTGAATGGCGGTGCAGGCTCGAAGGGCCGAATGGCCTACTCCTGCACCTAATTTCTATGTTTCTATGTTTCTATGTCCTTCTTTATATTCCTGGCCTGCTTCCCTTCATACTTCATTTTTTCAGCCCGTAATGCCCGTTTTGTTTCCTTCTGTTGGCCTATGAAAGTTTCCCAATCCTTGGCTACTCTTTGCTGTGTTATACATCTTTTCTTTTAGTTTTATTCTATCCCTAACTTGTCTTGTCAGCCACTGTTGCCTCCTACTCCCTTTAGAATCTTTCTTCCTTTTTAGAATGAAATGATCCTGCATCTTCCAGATTATGCCCAGAAATTCCTGCCATTGCTGTTCCACCGTCATTCCTGCTAGGATCCCTTTCCAGTCTACCTTGGCCAGCTCCCCTCTCATGCCTTCATCGTCCCCTTTGTACAACTGCATCACTGGCACTTCCGATTTAACGTTCTCCTTCTCAAATTGCAGATTAAAACTAATCATATTATGATCACTACCTCCAAGCGGTTCCTTTACCTCGAGTTCTCTTATCATATCTGGTTCATTGGACTACGCTAAATCCAGAATTGCCTTTTCTCTGGTCGGCTCCATTACAAGCTGCTCTAAGAATCCATCTCGGAGGCATTCTACAAACTCTCTTTCTTGGGGTCCTGAACCAATCTGATTTTCCCAGTCTGCCTGCATATTGAAATCCCCCATCACCCACAGTGGCATTACCTTTGTTACATGCCAGTTTTAACTCCTGCTGCAACTTACACCCTACATCCGGGCTGATTTGGGGGTCTGTAGATAACACCAATTAGTGTCTTCTTGCCTTTACAATTCCTCAACTCAATCCCACAGTGACTCTACCTCGTCAGTCCCTATGTCTTCCCTCGCAAGGGACTGAATTCCATCCCTCACCAGCAGAGCTACCCCCCTCCTCTGTCCACCTGCCTGTCCTTTCTATAAGATGTATAACCCTGAATATTAAGTTCCCAGGCCCGATCCTCTTCGCAGCCACGTCTCAGTAATCCCCACAATGTCATACCTACCAACCTCTAACTGAACCACAAGCTCATCTACCTTACTTCTTATACTTTGGCGCATTCATATACAATACTTTTAATTCCTTACGCATCTCACCTTTCACATCGATCCCTATTACACTTGGCCATACTCTCCTATCCCTCTGTGAGCTTCCTTTCCCATTAATTCTGGGGTCATTAACTATCCCTTTACTCTCTTTCCCTTTAACTCTGTCCTAACTATCCCATTTGACACACCACCCGCCTTATTCAGTTTAAAACTACCTGTGTAGCAGTGGCAAACCTGCCTGCCAGAATGCTGATCCCCCACCTGTTAAGGTGCAATCCGTCCCTTTTGTACAGTTCCCCCTTACTCCAAAAAACAGATCCCAGTGCTCTAAGAATCTAAATCCCTGCCCCCTGCACCAGTTACTCAGCCACACATTCAGGTCCCGTATCTCCCTGTTCCTGCACTCGCCAGCACGAGGAACTGGAAGCAAACCGGAGATAACAACCCTGGAGGTCCTGCTTTTCAGCATTTTTCCGAGCTCTCTAAAGTCACGCTGCAGAATATTCTTTCCGACATTGTTTGTGCCGATATGCACTACCACTTCCGGTTGTTCACCTTCGCCCTTGAGGATTTTCTGCACGTGACATCCTGGATCCTGGCACCAGGAAGGCAGCACACCATCCTCGAATCCCGTCTGTTGCCGCAGAAACCCCTGTCCGTACCTCTCACAATGGAGTCTCCAGCTACCATGGCGTTGCCTGACGTTGGCCTCTTTGGTTTTGGCTCAACAGCCCTTTTTGCTTCGCAAGCCAGTCGCCGCTCAGTGTTTTAACGTCTTCTGTCCCGACAGCTTCTAAGTGGGTGAACCTGTTCACAAGAGGTACAACACCCGGGGACATTTGCATTCCATGTTTCCCTCCTTTCTCACCATCACCCACTTTCTCTCTTCCAGTACCCCAGGTGTAACAATCTCACTGTAGGACTCATCGAGGAACGACTCCGTTTCTCGGACAACCTGAGGTCATCCACTAGCTTCTCCAGTTCCCCAACACGGTCCTTCAGGAGCTGTACCTGGATGCACTTCTCACATTTGTAGCAGCCAGAGGCATCAGCAGTGTCCTTGACCTCCACATACTGCAAGCATCACACTGAGTCAGCTTAGCCTGACATCTTCTTTCGTCTCTCCCTCTCCAGTGTTTTGCGTTGCCTCCTCTCCTCAGCTTCCTCGTCGAAGCCTCCTCAAGCCAAAGACTGACACTTTACTCACAGGGCACTTGCTTCACAAGGCCGCTCCCTAAGAGCCGTCCTGCTAATATTGACTGATAAATTGTCCAATTTTACAAACCAAATTCCTCAGTTTTAAACTGTTTTTCTCCCTCTGACGCACTTCTAACTCTCCTCCCACTTGGGCTAGAGCCAATCAGCGTTTTCTCCTGCTTCTCTTTGTTGCTGTTGCTTCCAAATCCACGGGAGCTCTGGAATAACGTTTAGTCCAAGGTAAAGCCAGCAAAGTCTGATCAAGGATAGTCTAAGGATCATCAAATGATCAAGGATATCAAGGATAGTCTGAGGGTTAGCACGCAGCAAAAGCTTTTCACTGTACCTCGTTGCATGTGCCAATAAACTAAACTCAAGGCATGAATATTGTCGGCAAACTCATCCTTTATTATTCATTCTTACCAGTCAATAATTTAGGTTTCTCAGAGGGCAGCAATCACATTGCTGTAGTTTGGGAGTCATGTATCAATCTGATCAAATAAATGGAATAGATTTCCTATCCGGCAAAGGGCATGAGTGAATTAGATGAGTTTTCCCTGACCTTTTTACTTCTAGATTTATTTCATTAACTGAGATTAAAGTGCCTCGCCACTGTGGTGGAATCCAAACACTCTGCAGAAGAGTCTCGATCTGAAACGTCACCCGTTCCTTCTCTCCAGAGATGCTGCCTGTCCCGCTGAGATACTCCAGCATTTTGTGTCACTCTTTGGATTCTTCGTCCAAACTTGAATGGCTGATCCATTAACATTCCAACTTAATCACCGTGGTCACATGGGAAAATAAAGGTTTAGAAACCTCAGGAAAAGAAAATAAGAAATGCTGAGAATTGTGCACAAGGCATTAAGGAAAGTGAATCAGTGTGCAGACTTCTAAAATGACTATTGGTTTCAATGTGTTAGACACTAAGAAGGTGTTTCCACAAAATATTCCTGAACGTGGGATGAATAGAGGAAGTTTAGAAGTTCATTCCCATGTCTACCACATGTTTTAGCAAAATGTTGCATATATTAGAGGGTATTTTAGTTTGATAGTTTAGTTTAGAGAGACAGCACCCGTAGTCAGCATCATAACCAGGTCTCTGGCGATAAAGGCAGTAGCTCTTCCGCTGCACCACCAATGTCGCCCAGCGATATTAGTTCAGCGAATCTCATTAGTTTAGATTAGCTACAGGCAGAGGTTGGATAGACTTGGATTGTTTTTTTCTGGAACACCAAAGGTGGCGGGGAGACCTGATTGAAGTATATTAAATTATGAGAGGCAGAGATAGGATAGGCAGTCAGGATATTTTTCCCAACAAGGGAAAATCAAATGCTAGAGGGCGTAGCTTTAAGGTGAGCAGGGCAAAGTTTAATTGAGGTGTGTTTAAGTTAGTTTTTAGATTATTTTAGAGATACAGCATGGAAGCAGGCCCTTCGGCCAACTTAGTGCAAGCTGACCAGTGATCCCTGTAAACTAACAATATCCGACACATTAGGGATAATTTTTACCAACGTCAACTACAAACCTATACTTCTTTTGAGTGTGTGAGGAAACCGGAGCTCCCGGTGAAAACCCACGCAGGTCACGGGGAGAACGTACAAACACGGTACAGACAGCACCCGTAGCCAGGATAGAACCCGGGTCTCTGGCGCTGTAAAGCAGCGACTCTACCACTGCGCCACCGTGCCGTCCTCAGTGCCCGAGACCTTCAGTTTCCTCCCACATTCCAAAGACGTACAGATTTGTAGGTTAATTCTCAGTGGGCCGAAGGGCCTGTTTCTGCGCTGTATCTCTAAACTAAATTAAACTAAACCACTCCTGAAATAATCAATCGTATAATTCTTGGAATGAACTACAATGATACTCCTGGGATAGACCATAATACTCTTCAATGGTAAATAATACCACTGTGAACTATCACACTATTCATCAGGTCATAAGGTCATAAGGAATAGGAGTAGAATTAGGCCATTCGGCTCTTCAAGTCTACTCTGCCATTCAAACATGGCTGATCTATCTCTCCTTCCCTCCTAACCCCATTCTCCTGCCTTCTCGCCATAACCTCTGACACCCGTACTAATTAAGTAACTCACGGGGCAGTTGCAAACATCATTCTTGATACTGTGGTACATAACTGGGCAGTCACAGTGGCACAGCGGTAGAGTTGCTGCCTTACAGCGAATGCAGCACCGGAGACCAGGGTTCGATCCCGACTAGAAGAGAATAGAATAGAATGCCTTTTATTGTCATTCAAACAGCTTGGTTTGAACAAAATTGCATTTTCTACAGTCCTTGCAAAACAAAAAACCCAAGACCCACACTTAACACAGTTTGCACAAACATCCATCACAGTGGATCTCTAACATCTCCTCATTGTGATGGAAGGCAAAATATCTCTTCTCTTTGTTCTTCTCCCGCAGTCCAGCAGTCCAACTGCAACGTCGAGGCGACTGGGGTTCATGATGTTAAAGCCCCCGGCGGGTGATGGTAAGTCCCGCGGTCATTTAAGATGTGCCTGGCGATGTTAGATCCCGCTCCAAGTCATTTAAACCCCGCGATTCCAGCGGGAGAAGTTGCCGTTGCGTGAGCTCCGAAAAGCGGTCTCCCACCAGGGACCTGCGAGCTCCCGATGTTCCTGACCACCGGGCCTGCGGCCGGAGCCTCCAAAGCTCCAAAGTCGGGTCGCAGCAGCACGCCACCACAGCTCCTCCCGCTCCGAAGTCGGCCAGCTCCGCGATGGCGAGTCCGCAGGCTCCGCGACTGGAGCCCTCAGGTTGGTCCCGGCTCCACGATGTTAGGCCCAACGACACCGGAGACCCGACAGGGAAAATATCGGGTCCCCATACAGGGAAGAGACTAATGGTTCCCTCCCCCCACATATATACAGCTAAAGAAAAATAATAAAAACTAGAGTCAAGACATACATTTAACAAGACAAAAATTTAGAAAAAAACAGACAGACTGTAGTCGAGCCGCTGCCGTTAGGCGCCGCCACACCACACCAGACTACAGGTGCTGTCTGTACGGAGTTTTACCTTCTCCTCGTGACCTGCGTGGGTTTGCTCCGAGATCTTTAGTTTCTTACCGCACTCCAAAGACGTACAGGTATGTAGGTTAATTGGCTTGGTTTCAATGTAAATTGTCCCTAGTGTGTTTTAATTGTCGCTAGTGCTGGTCGGCACGGACCCGGTGGGCCAAAGGGCCTGTTTCTGCGCTGTATCTCTAAACTAAACTAAACTAAACTAAGCTAAACTAAGCTGGAGCAGTTCACGAGTTGGGCATAAATTAAAATGCAGGACATGGCTCAGTGCTACATGCTAGTGAGGGCAGCAACGGGAGGATAGGACTGATGACAATGTGGCTGAGGAGGGGACAGGGATTCGGATTCTTGGACCATTGGGATCTCTTCTGGGGCGGAGGAGACCTGTACGGCAGGGACACGTTGCACCTGAACTGGAGGGGTACCAACCTCCTTGCAAGGAGGTTTGCTCGTACTATTCAGGAGGGTTTAAACTAGTGGGGTGGTAACTAGCGCAGCAGGTCAGCAAAGGGGGAGGACTGATGAGAAAGTGGAGGTTGTGACACGTAAACCTCAATGGAAGAACAGGCAGGGAGATGGAGATGATGAATATGGAGATGATGAAGAGCTGGCCAAGCTGACTGCCACAATACCGACCCAGTGTCAAAGGGCCTTTGTGGCCAAGATAAGACTCTAACATTTTCAAGAACTTTGAAGCCTGAAAGATGGGGCTGGAAATGTGGCAACCCCTATGTACTGACAGTGAAATCAACTATTCGTACCCTCTGGTACTTAAGTATGATTGCATCTATGATGTTTACTGAGATGCAATGAACAAGGGGATTGAAGGCTTTGTGGCCAACTTTGCAGATGATGCGCAGATAGTGGAGGGGACGGCAGTGTGGAGGAAGCAAGGAGTCAGCAGAAGGACATGGACAGGTTAGGAGCATGGGCAGAGAAGTGGCAGCTAAAATTCAATGCAACAAAGTGTGGAGTCATGCATTTTGGTAATAAGAATAAAAGCGTAGATTATTTTATAAATGGGGCGAGAAATGCAGAAATCGGAGGTGCAGAGGGACATGGGAGTGATGGTGCAGACTCCCAAAAAGTTAATTTGCAAGTCGACTCGGTAGTAAGGAAGGCAAATTCAACGCTAGCATTTATAGCATTTGGGCGGTCACGGTGGCGCAGTGGTAGAGTTGCTGTCTTACAGCAAATGCAGCGCCGGAGACCCGGGCTCGATCCTGACCACGGGTGCTGTCTGTACGGAGTTTGTACGCTCTCCCCGTGATCTGCGTGGGTTTTCCCCGAGATCTTCGGTCTCCTCCCACACTCCAAAGACGTACAGGTTGTGTAGGTTAATTGGCTTGGTAAATGTAAAAAAGTGTCCCGAGTGTGTGTAGGATCATGTTAATATGTGGGGATCGCTGGTCGGCGTGGACCCGGTGGGCTGAAGGGCCTGTTTCTGCGCTGTATCTCTAAACTAAACTAAGCTAAACTAAACTAATTGCAAGAGGACTGGAATACAAAAGCAGAGATGTAATACTGAGGCTCTATAAGGCCATATTTGGAGTACTGTGAGCAAATTTGGGCCCCGTATCTGAGGAAGGATGTGCTGGCTCTGGAGCGGGTCCGGAGGAGGTTTACAAGAATGATTCCAGGAATGAGTGGGTTAACCTATGATGAGCGTTTGACAGCACTAGGCCTCTACTCCCTGGAGTTTCGAAGGTTGAGGGGGGACCTCATTGAAACTTACAGAATAATGAAAGGCTTGGATAGAGTGGATGTGGAGAGGATGTTTCCACTGGTGGGAGAGTCTAGGACCAGAGGTCATATCCTCAGAATTAAAGGGTGCTCTTTTAGAAGAGGTGAGGAGGAACTTCTTTAGTCAGAGGGTAGTTAATCTGTGGAACTCATTGCCACAGAGGGCTGTGGAGGCCAACAGTGGATATTTTTAAGGCGGAGCTAGACAAATTATTGATTAGAATGGATGTCAAGGGTTATGGGAAGAAGGCAGGAAAATGGGATTCGGAAGCAAAGATCAGCCATGATTGAATGGTGGAATAGACTCGATGGGCCAAATGGCCTAATTCTACTCCTATAACTTGTGAACTTGTGAACTGCTGGTGCAGCTTTACAAAAAAAAACACAAAGTGCTGGACTAACTAAGAGGGTCAGGCAGCTTGTGAAGGAAGGAACTGCAGATGTTGGTTTATACCGAAAAAAGGCACAAAATGCTGGAAACGTTATCTACCCCTTTTCTCCAGAGATGCCGCCTGATCCGCTGAGTTACTCCAGCATTTTGGATCAGGCAGCATCTTGGGAGAACATGGATAGGTGATATTTCGGGATTGGGACCCTTGCTCAGATTATTTTCTAAATTGTATGCCAAAAAGGCGTTTCACCGTACCTGGCTACAGGTGACAACAAAGCACCATTGTCCAAGGTACCTGCTCCATACTCCTGAGGCAATGTGGAGTTATACTCCCACACCAGTGTGGGAGTATAACTGAAGCAACCAGTGGAACTAACAAGTGAACGAGTCTGAAGAAGGACCTCGACCCGAAACGTCACCCATTCCTTCTCTCCAGAGATGCTGCCTGTTCCGCTGAGTTTCTCCAGCATTTTGTGTCCACCATGTGAAAGACAGGCTCCATGATCTGCACTGCCCTGCATCAATTGTCTTTGCTGATTGCCCTGTCTATCAGGGAGAGCCTCTGGTTTGATGCTACATAAATTTTACCTGACAACCCTGTGTAAGGTTGGACGGACATGTTGACAGCTTGAAGATTGCGAGTTTCAGATGAGTGAAAATGGTCTAATGACTTCTTGCAGCTTAAACATCAGCTTCATGTTCAGTGGCCGGTCCATTCACCTTCCTGCATTAAATTATCTCTCTGCTGCTCTGCTCGCTTTTGGTTGCACATGAAATTCCTCGTATGTTGCAAAACATACTTGGGGAATAAAGTCTGATTCTAATTCTGATTCTGACATCGTTCCTGAACTCAACCAAAAAACATTGGATTTGAGCCCATTCCCACCTTAGAAATCAAGCTCGTCACTACAATTCCATCTCCCTGTGGAAACGTGCCTTTGTTTCTCAGACTGGCAGTTGGAGCATGGGACAGAAATTTTACTTACAGCATGCCATTTACCAATAGGCTGCACATGTAAACCACACACACAAAAAGACGGACTTTGTCCAAGATCGTACAGAATCTCAGGAGAAAAGGAATCGGTGACGTTTCGGGTCGCGAACCTTCATCAGACAATGTTTTTAGTGTAGATGGAACATGTTGGTCAGTGTGGGTTAGTTGGGCTGAAGGGCCTGTTTCCACACTGTAACCCTATGACTATGAAATATTTTATAGGTGGCTCATTAGCAAATGTATAGCCTTCAGACAAAACATCAGGTAAAATAAATAACCAAAAAAACAGCTGCTGCAGGAACTCTGCTGGTCAGGCAGCATCTATGAAGGCAAAGGGGTATTCAATGGATCGGGATGAGACCCTGCATCAGATGCCACCTTCACAGACACCTGCAGAATTCCTACAGCTGTTTGTTTTGAGTGATTGACAGAATACAGCATAGAAACAGGCCCTTCAGCCCATCGAGCCCACACCGACCACCGATCAGCCGTTCATGCCAGTTCTATGTTATCTCACTTTTGCATCCACTGTCGACACACTAGGGGCAATTAGAGGGCCAATGAACCAACAAACCCACACTTATTTGGGATGTTTCTCTTCAGTCGAGGATCTGGCTACAGGGGAGGTTGAGCAGGCTGGGACAGATAAGATATATGGGTAGTTGTTTAAGAAGGAACTGCAGGTGCTGGAAAATCGAAGGTAGACAAAAATGCTGGAGAATCTCAGCGGGTGCAGCAGCATCTATGGAGTGAAGGAAATAGGCAACATTTCGGGCCAAAACCCTTCTTCAGGATATATGGATAGGAGGTTTAGCAGGTTTAGAGGGAAACCTGCCCTTTTGGCCCTTGTGGCTAAGGGGATCAGAGGGTATGGAGAGAAGGCAGGTACGGGATGAGTTGGATGATCAGCCATGATCATATTGAATGGCGGTGCAGGCTCGAAGGGCCGAATGGCCTACTCCTGCACCTAATTTCTATGTTTCTATGTTTCTATGAAATGGCCCAATGCAGGCAAGTGGGACTAGTGTAGACGGGACATGTTGATCGGTGTGGGCAAGTTGGGACAATGGGCTTGTTTCCACGCTGTATGACCCTAAGACTCCATGACAACTGTGGGAATTAATTCAACAGATCAGTGGCAGTAACAGCAAGAGCAATAAGGACCGGATTAGCACTCTTTGACTTAATAGCCTCTTGGGTAGTTGTCCTAATGTCTTCAGTTACCCAATCTAAAATATACCCAGACACAGTAGTAGACAACTAGATTTATTTTCAGGACATCATAACTTTGAATAAACTTCATGCCTTTAGTTTTAATGTTGCTTAGTTTAGGGACACAGGGCAGAAACAGGCCCTTCGGCCAGCGACCAGCGATCCCTGCTCACTTACACCATCCTACACACACTAGGAACAATTTTACATTTATACCAAGCCAATTAACCGGCAAACCTGTACTTCTTTGGAGTGTGGGAGGAAACCGAAGATCTCGGAGAAAAAAGAAGGTCACGAGGAGAACGTGCAAACTCTGTGCAGACAGCCCCCCCGTAGCCGGGATCGAACCTGCATGCCTGGCGCTGAAAGCGCTATCAGGTGGCAAGTCTCCCGCTGCACCACCGTGCCGCCCACTTTGTATAACAAGGAGGAATAAAGAGAATGTTCATGAGCGCTTCAACTTCAATTCTGCTCCTGCATTGTTGATAAGCTCAGCATAAAGCTGCCTGAAATAAGGACAACTTATATCAACTCCAGTACCAAGGGTCCACGAGGGTGGAGTTCCAGACACAAAGAAAGAAGGGTCTCGACCAAAACTCCAACCATTGCTTCTCTCCAGAGATGCTGCCAGTCCCATTGAGTTACTCCAGCATTTTGTGTCCATCCAGACATGAAGGACGGTGCCAAGCCACAGCTGACTGGTACAGGGTGAACCAGGCCAACTCTACCCTTAAACAATATGACATTGTGTGCAGGAAGGAACTGCAGAAGCTGGTTTAAACCGAAGACAGACACAAAATGCTGGAGTAACTCAGCGGGTTAGGCAGCATCCATGGAGAAACTGAATTGTTGACGTTTCTGGTCGAGCTTTCTTCAGACTGAGAGTCAGGGGAAAGGGATACAAGATATCTTCCTGTCTTTCTCACTGCAAACATGGTCTTCATATGTCTTTGTCACAGTTCAAAGGTTGCATTAGCAAAATACTGTTGCCAAATACTCTGTTGTCTCTTAATTAAGTTCCTTCTAAGCTCAACAAAGGCCTCGGGCTGCAATGGCATGATGCCCAGTGCTGGCTCTCTGTTTGTTGGCCACTGAGAGATGGCCTTCTCCAGGAGAAGCCCAAGGGGTTTCAACACCATCTCACTCAGCAGGTGATCCAGAGAAGATTAATACATCCATTAAACCTTCATTACAATGGACGACAGAGGGGGGGAATCGTGTCTGTTATTGCTGATTGTCTGCTATAACCGATTAAGGTATTATCATTGTGTAATATCAATCAATATCAATATCAGTTTTATTCGTCACTTGCACATAAATTTGCCAGCAGCGGTACAATGGAAAAAGAACACACAATACACAATAAAAATTTAACACAAACATCCACCACAGCATTCTTCACTGTGGTAGAAGGCACAAAATTTGGCCAGTCCTCCTCCATTTTCCCCCGTGGTCGGGACCTCAACCCTCCGCAGTCACCGCTGTGGGCGTCCAGATTTGCAGACAAGGTAAGTCCGGGTAAGTCCTGAATCGGTGCCTCCCCACCGGAGACCGTGGCTTCAGTTTGGTGTAGGCTGCAGGCCAGCGGTAGAAGATCTAAAGACCCCGCCGTGCAGCAGCCGGAAGCACCGCGGACTGCAGTGCCGGCGGTCAGAGCTCCTCTCCAGGGGTCCCCGCTCCGGCAGCCGGCCTGCGACCGCGGGCATGGGGAGGGACCCCGCTCCTGATGGTAAATCCCCACCGTGCCCGCTCTAAGTAGGTCGCGGGCCGGCGGTCAGAGCTCTTCTCCTCCCGGGTCCTCAACGAGGGATCCCACACTCCCGACGCAGCGCTAGCTGGAGCTCTGCAGACCGTGGCTTCAGGCTGCTGCGGGCCAGCGAATGGAGCGCTCCCCTCCGGCGACCCCCGGCGAGGGCTCGCCCGCTCCGCGATGAGAGGCCACGCTGCGCCCACCGCTGAAGCCCCTGGCATGTTTCCGGGAAAGGCCGCACCGATCCTCGATGTTAGGCCACGGGGGAGGCGACATGGAAAAAGTCACCTGTCGGTGGAGGAGGCGACCAAAACGGTTTCCCCCTTACCCCCCACACCACCCCCACACAAGACACGCAGAGAGACACCAAAAACACATATTAGGACACAGTAAAAAAAAATAAAAAGAAGAAAAAATTAACACGCAGTGGCAGGGCTGTCGGCTTGCAGCGCCCCCACCGACCTAAAAAAAAGTAGTAGTGACAAACAATTTCAGATGCAAAAAATTAGGATTCTTATATACCTACCTCCCCTGGGAGGTAGGTATATAAGAAGGAGGTAGTGCCCTTGCAAATGTACCGAGCAAATGCTCGTACCTTCAAGATAAAAGGAGATAAAACAAGGGTGTGGGATACAATGTGCGCGGGGAAGGCGGCTGCGAACATTGCTTCACGCTCCACCGTGCCCGATGTGGAAAGAGTGATTAGCAATTCAAATTGTCAAAAGTCATCAAGCCCTTCTACAGACACAGTAATTGTTCATGACACACCTAATAACAAATTTATTAACCTACATGACAGCCTCCAACCAGATAGTTATTGCTCCGACGAGCTCTTCTCCTCAGTTTTCTCTCACTTTGTTCAGTGCTATGTGAACCCATGACAAACAATTTTGGAGGCAATAGACAATAGACAATAGGTGCAGGAATAGGCCATTGGGCCCTTCGAGCCAGCACCGCCATTCAATGTGATCATGGCTGATCATCCCCAATCAGTACCCCATTCCTGCCTTCTCCCCATATCCCCTGACTCCGCTATTTTTAATAACCCTATCTAGCTCTCTCTTGAAAGCATCCAGATAACCTGCCTCCACCGCCTTCTGAGGCAGCAAATTCCACAGGCAAGTATCCTGTAACATTAGTACTGGAATAGCTCAGCGGATCAGGCAGCATCTCTGGAGAACATGGATAAGTGATCTTCTAGGTCAGGACCCAGGAGTATGTGGAGAAAAAAGGGAGAGAGAGAGGGTTATGGAGTTACCTAATATTGGAGAATAGTAAGGTTAAATGAGAACTTACCAGTTTGAAGTTTGATCTTAATTTTATGAGGAGTTACGATGAGGGATTACGTGAAGAAGCCCTGCCAGGCGCATGCACATCATACATACTTCAAAGCAGCGGCATGAAAACATAGAAATTATAGTCGAGGTGATATAGTAAGACTCAGAAGACTAGAACTACCAGATGATCTTTGCGATTATGAGGGCCGGGAGCGGAGGGCACGTAATCCCTCATCGTAACTCCTCATAAAATAAAGATCAAACTTCAAACTGGTAAGTTCTCGTTTAATCTTACTATTTTACTTTGGAGCCACTTGAGTGACTATGTGAAGATTTCAAAGCTCTGTGATATCATGCCGTAGATCCATTCCATACGACACACTCCTTCAGTTGACACAGTAGTGAATAAATAATGTATTGAACATTGCTTTGAATTATCCAATAAACATTTTTTAATAATAATAAACAAAAGAGTAATGACCCCTCTATCCCAGAGGGAAATTACAAATGAAATTTAGAAAAGAATCAAACCGAACCCAAAACAGCATGCCCAAAACAGCATGCCCAAAACCTTGCACTGTCAGGACAGGTTTGTCATAGAACTTTGAGAAGGTTGCCTCCCTAGACCATCCTGCGGCCCCGAGGATTTGATCTAGAGGCACATCCTGTGCCTTCGCTGCGGATGTTTTTTTTGTTTTTTTTTAATATTTCGATTTATTAGAGGTACAGTAAATTACATCAGTGTGCATCCCGTATATATTATTACAATCATTGTACCCCTTAGTTTTTAAGGCTATTAAAATAAGGAATAGAATCAGAGAAAGTAGAGAAAGTGAGAGAGAATTGTGAAAGTGAAGCAGCGTGACGAAGGGAAAGAAGAGAGACCCCCTAGTCGAGGAGTTAGAGAAAGGACATTAAGAGATAGACCCTAGAAAAAAAGAGAAAAAAAGAAGAAAAAAGGAAAAGACAGTTACTTTATTATAAACATCACGCAAAAGGAATTTACCAACTCAGCAATTTTTCATCCCCCTTTACCAAGACCTGACGCCGGTACCTTTTTGAGGTACTCTTGCACCCTATCCTTGTAGTAGATCTATACATGCAGACCACGTCTTATAAAAGCGATCTGATTTTCCTGCCAGGTGGAGTCTCATATCTACCAGATGTAGTGTTTCAAACATAGTTGAAATCCACATATTTACTGTTGTTATGGGAGCATTTTCCCGGAATTTTAAGATGAGCTTTTTTCCAGTTATTAACCGGCATTCAAATAGATTCTTTTGAAACACATTTAATTCAGGGCTACCTTCCATTGTTCCAAAAATAATCCATTCTGCTTTTGGCGTCAGTTTTATTTTAAATAATTTTGTGAAGATTTCAAAAATTTCAGTCCAGAATTTTTTAATTTTTATACAAAAGACAAATGAGTGCACTTTTGCAGCTTCTTGAGACTGGCATTTATCACAGATAGGTGAGACGTTGGGAAAAAGTTTACTTATTTTAGTTTTTGAATAGTATAATCTATGTAAGATTTTAAATTGTATTAAAATGTGTCTTACATTAATTGAACATTTGTGCACATTTAATAAGTGTTCTTCCCACCTCTCTTTGGAAATGTTGATAGTTAATTCTTGTTCCCAGTTTCTTCTAATACCTTCAGTTGTTGGTATTTCTGCATTTAGAATAATATTATATATATATATATGATATTAAGTTTGCTGATTCAGCCTTTGTTTTCATTGCTTCGTCCAGTAGATCTAATGGCATATTGTAATATTCTTGTGCATATTTTTTTCAGATAATCACATATTTGAAAATATTTAAAATAATGATTGTTTCCCAAATTGTACTTTTGTTGTAGTTGTTTAAATGATAGTAATTTTCCCGTTTCATACAAATCTCCCAAAGTTTTAATTCCTGCTCTTTCCCATTGTATAAATGCTTTATCTATAATTGAGGGTTTAAACGAAGGGTTTTTAACTATAGGAGATAAGAGAGATAAATGTCTTAATTTTAAGTTGTATTTTATTTGTTTCTAAATTCTAATTGTACTATATATAATTGGATTTTTGTTATAGTTTGTATTATTCAACTTCATTGGTGAAAGAAGGATCGTTCCAATATTACAAGGCGAGCAGTCCTCTTTCTCCATAATAATCCAATCCAGATGCTGGGGAGAATTATCCAGCAGTTGAATCATATTTCTAATATTTACAGACCAATAATAATACATAAAGTTAGGGAGTGCTAATTCCCCTACTGCTTTGGGTGCCGCCCTGGTGGAGTGAGATTTAAACACATGAGTGTATACTCCAGCACAATCTAAAACCTGTTTTAACCATCTAGAAATAGTTTGTACTGACACCTTTTTAGGAGGTTTTTTGTGGCTGACGAGCATTGCTGTCTCAGAGCCTCTGAGACTCTTAGTTACCTCAATATACTGACTCAGGTGCTTGACTACACATAGCGTTTGGTCAATGGGGTATGCTTTAAAGCTTACTTTGGTTCCGGCCATTCCTGGCCTGCTTTGTTTGATTAAATCATATACATAAAACGTAATGTTATCTACAGAATAGTACATGCTATCTAGCCATAGCGTTTGCAATGTTTGAACTCATTGCGCTGATACTAGCGCCATGAGCATAACCACTTTAAGTGTTAACTTCTGAAAAGACAGTGACGTAATTGGAGTCCATTGCCGAAGCAGTGTGAGAACTATACTGACATCCCAGATTTCTCTATATCTAGGCTTAGGAGGGTTCTTGTTAAAGATTCCTCTCATGAATCGGGCACAAACGGATGAGACCCGATAGATTGTTGTTCTGAAAACTGCCCTAAATAGGAGGACAAAGCACTCCAAGCACTATTAATGGCACTATAGCTCAAGTGTTCATCAAAATGCAATGTAGCAAGGAACTCCAATACATCCGGTATGCTTGCAGTATGATAAGATATATCTGACTGCAAGCAAAACATCTCCCATTTCTTAATATGAGACACATATTGTTTTTTAGTGCTATCTCTCCAAGCTGCAGTTATCACATTCATGGTCCTACTCGACAGTCCAAGCCTATGGAACGGTCTGATCAGAACCTGCAGATTAACAGATTAATACGATCATGTAATGGATGACTTTCTCCTGTTACTGGATGCACCAACAAATTACTGCACTTGTGGATAGTCATGAATGGCTGAGTCGTCATTCTCAGCACCAATGGGAACCATTCCGGCCAGTCCGGAACCACCAAAATGCCTGATGCGGAGTCCTGCTCTATTTCGGTGAGGCATTGCCTGATGAGGAAGAATAGGGGAAAATGTAAAAGAACGTACTTCCCCAATGTAGCGAGAATGCATCCACCGCTACTGCTCCTGGATCTGGTTCCCACGAAACGTATTTAGGCAACTGGTGACTTAGCCAGGATGCAAACAGATCTATATCTGGCAAGCCATAATGGCTTACAATCATTTAAAAAACATCAGGATTTAGCATCCATTCTATATTGTCATTACATTTCTGTTACCTGTTGTCTGTCACCACATTATCTCTACCTGGTAGGTAGATAGCTGAGGCCCAGATATTTCTGGAAATACACCAGTCCCAAATTAGGTTAGCCAGATTATCACATGATACTGACCTTATTCCTCCCATGTGAATGATATAAGCAACAGCCGTGGTATTGTCAATCTGGAGCTGAAGATGTAAATTATTCATTGCTGAACAATAAGTTTTTAATCCATAGAATGCACCCAGCAATTCTAAGTAATTTATACCATGCCTTTACAGGATTAAGTCCTCTTGCACACTCCATCTACCACCACAGCTGGACTCGCTGCCCGTGGCTCCCCATCCCAAAGCACTAACATCTGTTTGTAAAACCACTCAAGGTTCTTGAGTCAAAATGTTTTTGGTACTTTGTGCAATATTGATTATCCACCATTGTAATTTGGCGATGGCTTTGGCTGGCAACTGCATTGGTCTATCAAAATGACCTGCATGTTCTTTAAGTGCTTGTTCTCTAGTTCGTTGCAAACTTTGATAGTGCAGAGGTCCAAACTCCACTGCAGGAAAAGCCGCCACCAATTTACCAATAACACTGGCTACTTGCCGGATGGAGGGTTGTTGCTTTTCTACGAGACTGGTACAGACCTCCATGATTTCAACAGCCTTGGCCATAGGCAAAGTCACTGACATATCAATTGAATCAATGACAAACACCAAATAATTAATTTTTTGGGATGGCTCTAGCTTGGATTTTGTTGGATGGACGAGAAAACCTAACCTCTCAAACAGGTGTTTGGTTGCTGAAACAGACTCCTCAGCTGTTTCCTGAGTGTTGCTTATAATTAAATATCATCTAGATAAGCCGTCACAATGGGATTCTGGGAACGAAGTAGCGCCAGAACAGGTTTTAACAATTTTGTGAACAACCTAGGAGCTGAGGTTAAACCATTGGGCAATGTTTTAAATTGCAACAGCTGTCCCGTCCAATTAAATTTCAAGTATCTACGGTACTGATGATGAATTGGTACTGAATAATATGCATCTTTCAGATCTATGGTTGCCATCTAACAACCTTTTGATAACAGCTGTTTAGCAGTACTGAAAGTGTCTATTTTAAAATGCCTATACTGGACATAGGAATTTAACTGGGTTAGGACCAGAATGACTCGACATCCACCATCTTTTTTCTGTCTGGGGAATATATTGGGTTCAAATTGTTGAGGATGGTATATCGTCCTTTCAATTTGTCCTTTTTGGAACAAAACCCCAATTTCTTTATCTACCTGCAGAGTTTCTGGTCCAGAAAAAAACAATACCCGACTAGGCATATTTTGTGCAGGTGGATGTATTCCTGACATAAACTCTATTCGAGACCCTGAGACAGTGTCCAGTATAAACAGGAGGATTTATCCTGGACTGAATGAGTTACCCGTACCTCCATAGTCAACCTTGAGCTTCTCACTCTCCTTGCTATGCTGGGGTTGTAGTTGGAGTAGACAGGTGGATAAGGACAGCGTCCAACTGGTACCACTCTGCTTGGGCCCGCCCCAGCAACTTGTTGAGAAAACCTGCGAAGTGGCATCCTGGCTGAAGGTATGTAAGTTTTCATGAGGCCAATAGTTTTGGCCTCTTCCTCCAGGTCTTTGACCTGTTTCAGCAGGTCTTTGCCAAATAGGAAATTTGGTGCTTGAATATTTGAGGACCTACACAGAGCTGCAAAGCGTGGGTTCAACGTTGGCTTGATAGCAATTTTCCGGATGCAGTTGATCGCGAAGTAGGCATTGCACAGCAGGGCGAACGTATCCTGCTGTGTCCCAGACATCGGTGCCCCTTGGACCAATTTCCCGAAAGCCGTGATCCCTGCCCCCACTAATTTGAGGACTCGCTGGAACTGAATCCCTTGTGCACGCATCGTTGCGCTCATTTGTGCCCAGATAGCAGAGTTCACGGTGGGCACCTTGAGCGAGGCACAGTTAACAGGTGTCTGGTAATGCGTGGTCGTCTGTTCCATAATGGAATCCTGTCACTGGTGAGAGGCCATGTAGTTAATATTAGAAGCCAGATTTTCCTCCATGGCTTCACCAGTACCCTCCAGAATGGCAACATTTCTAGCCACATCCAGGACACCTGGAGCATGACTCATTTGCCTTGGTGTGTGCCCAAAAGCAGTGACACCAACTTCAGTCAGACTCCTCCTGCCCTGGCACTCCCAAGTCTTGCTCTAGGGAGGTCTCTACCAGCCCAAAACTAGGTGCTGGCGAGGGTGATTCCCTTTGATACTCATAGACGGTGAAGTCCTCCTCGCCATATGGACCTCTGCGTGAGGCTGTTTGGGGAATCCTATGGGGCATGCGACCCCGATTGGAATACTTCATGGCTCATCATGGTCTGAAGCAGTCTTTCCATTTGATCTAGACGTCCCCAGACCTTCTTGTTGGAAGGAGGGGAGTCTTCTTCATCAGACTCGTCAGATAAAACGGGCCTGACAGATTTCCGTTTGGCCTTTCCCCCTGCTGGAGTGGCCTCAGCGCCCTGAGGCACAGGAGTTAATGGAGGCAGTTGAGCTGCCGGCAGTTCTGCAGTCGGCGTCAGAGCCGGCGTTACCGCAGCTGGTATTTCACTACCCGATCTGCGAGCACTAACCGCAGTCCCGCGAGTTAAACTCCTGCTACAGACGGCAGACGTTTTCACAACTTTCTCCATTTTCTAACGACTCCTGCTGACTCTTGAACCAGTCTCACGGAGTTTAAATACCTGCAGAAAGTTTTGAAATCACTTACCTGCTGGTTTAATAACCGCTGGTGGGGCTGCGCTCTCCAGCCCCGCCAGCGGCATGCGTCAGGCGTAATGACGTGCATGCACCCGGCGGGGCTTCTTCATGTAGTCACTCACGTGACTCCGAAGTAAAATTCAATGTTTATACATTGAATAATGTATTTAATGTTCAATATTGGAAGCTACCTAAACAGAATGTGAGGTGGTGTTCCACCAGTTTGAGTGTGGCCTCTCGCTGGCAGTGGAGGGGGCCCAGGGCAGAAAGGTCAATGTGGGAATGGGAAGAGGAGTTATAATGGTCGGCAACGGGAGATCCTATAGACCTTGGCTGACCGAACGTAACGGTCGCCGAGTCTACACTTGGTCTCGCCGATGTATAGGAGGCCACATCAAGAAAACTGAAATGATCACATTACACCAACTCCAAACATCACCTATCCATGTTCTCTAGAGATGCCGAGTTACTCCAGGACCTTCGTGTTTATATTTTGTAAATCAGCATCTGCAGTTCCTTTCGTCCACAATTCTATCCACGTGTGAGGGCAGGAGATGTTTCGGGTCTCCCACCTTATGTGGTGCACCCAGAAAGCACAGGTAATGGAGGCAGGAGTGGGCCATTCAGCCCACATCCCTGTTATACCATTCAATGTTATTGAGCACCACACAAAGTGCTGGAGGAACTCAGTGGGTCAAGCAGCATCTGTGGAGGGAATGGACTGGCGATGGGCAGGCACCTTCACCCGAAGTGTGGAGCTGGGGCCACCCTTTCATAACCCTCCAGTCTGAAGAAGTGTCCCAACCCGAAACATTACCTCTCCATGTTCTCCAGAGACGCTGCCTGACCCGCTGAGTTACTCCAGCACTTTGGGTCCTGTTTTATTCCATAAGTAGTTTCAAGGTCACCACTGCCAATGATTTTTTTTTAGTTCCAGAATTAATTTAATAAACTGAAAGTTAATGTTCCCAGTGACGGGAGGTGATTTGAATTTATTTATTCCAATCATAAGATAATGGCAAGTTACTGAACCAGCGACCAGCGAGCTGAATGTGAAAGTTACAGGTTGTGGCTGTGATTCTGGTTCTACACAGAGCGGCTGGGCTTGTATACTCAGGAATTTAGAATGGCCTTCTACTTTTCGTGTCCATCTTGTTACAAATGTTGGCCTCGTTGTCATCGACCGTCCTGAAAAGGACGCAAGCTTCCGGCGACAATCAGTGAGAGCCATCACTTGTTGCCATCAATGATGGTGGTAGCAGAATTAGCTCAGGATCCTTCCAGTTTCCAGCCCCGCGATGTGGACGCTTCTGCTATGGGGCCATTTAGAAGGATGAGAGGATATCTTATTAAAATGTAAGATTATTCAGGGTTTGGACACGCTAGAGGCGGGAAACATGTTGCCGAGGTTGGGGGAGGCCAGAACCAGGGGCCACAGTTTAAGAATAAGGGGTAAGCCATTTAGAACGGAGATGAGGAAAAACTTTTTCACACAGAGGGTTGTGAATCTGTGTAACTCTCTGCCTCAGAGGGCGGTGGAGGCTGGTTCTCTGGATACCTTCAAGAGAGAGCTAGGTAGAGCTCTTAAAAATAGCGGAGTCAGGGGATATGGCGAGAAGGCAGGAATGGGGTACTGATTGTGGATGATCAGCCATGATCATATTGAATGGCTGTGCTGGCCTATTGCTGCACCTATTGTCTATAGTCTACAATACTGATGGAAACACTGTATGTATAAAGGGCCCCCAATATGGCTATTTAGGGAGTTGGTGAGACCACATGTGGGAAGCTTCATCTCCTCACATTAGAAGGGATCACCCATTCACTTCACCTGACCCTGGGGGGATGATCAGACCAGCACGTGGAAAGAGATTGTCCTAAACAAACCTATAATTACTATTGTTTAGGAGCATGAGTTGCTTCCTTACAGCGCCAGAGACCCAAGTTCAAACCTGACATCAGGTTCTGTCTGTATGGAGTTTGTATGCTCTCCCCTGATCTGGGTGGGTTTTCGCCAGGAGCTTGGATTTCCTCCCACACTCCAAGGATGTGCGGGTTTTTTGCTTAATTGGCTTTGTTAAAATTGTAAATTGTCCCTAGTGTGTGTAGGATAGTGTTAGTGTGCGGGGATCGCTGGTCAGTGCGGACTCAGTGGGCCGAAGGGCCTGTGACCATGTGGTATTTCTAAACTAAAACTACACTGCGGATGGCACAGTTGTGCAGTTGGTAGAGCTGCTGCCTCACCGTGCCAGGTTCCCAGGTCTAATCCTGACTTTGGCTGCTGTCTGTGCAGAGTTTGCACGTTCTGTCTGTGACCGCAAAGGTTTCTTCCAGGTGCTCCAGTTTTCTCCCACGTCCCAAAGACGTGCGGATAATTGGCCTCTGTAAATTGACCCATGTATGTAGGAAGTGGATGGGAAAGTGAGATAACATAGAACCACTGTGAATGGGTGATCAATGGTCAGCTGAAGGGGCCGATTCAATGCTGTATCTTCAAACTAAACTAAACTAATACTGGCCCAAAGACGAGAGAGCTGAATCTGAAAGTGTTGAAATGTATTGGAAGGAACTGCAGATGCTGACTTACACCAATGGTAAACACAAATGCTGGAGTAACTCAGCGGGTCGGGTAGCATCTCTGGAGAGCAAGATATGGGGATGTTTTGGGTCGAGACCCGGTTGAGTTCCCTCAACATATTCCTCAACGTGTTCCGTTCTCCCTCCTATTACAGGTAACACTGAGTTGAACACCCTGTACATAGATTATCCCCAAAGGTTGTTCTTCAGTGAGTTGGTGAGACCACAGGTGAGAAGCTTTAGGCTCATCACCGAAGACGAGATGTCCCTGTCCCTTTACCAGCGTATACCCAGGAAGGATGTTTCTCCTGGATGTGCGTTCTTGATATGCAAGGAGACATAACATATTCATTGAGATGTACAGAATAGTGAAAGGCTTGGATAGAGTGGATGTGGAGATGAAGTTTCCACTCGTGGGAGCGTCTGGGACCAGAGGTCACAGCCTCAGAATTAAAGGACGTTCTTTTAGGAAGGAGATAAGGAGAAATGTATTTCATCAGAGGGTGGTGAATCTGTGTAATTTTGCCACAGAAGCCTGTGGAGGCCGTCTGTAGAGATAGGTAGATTCTTGATTAGCACAGGTGTCAGGGGTAATGGGGAGAAGGCAGGAAAGTGGGGTTAGGTAGGAGAGATAGATCATCCATGATTGAATGGCGGAATAGGCTTGATGGGCCAAATGGCCTAATTCTACTATCACATGATCTTATGAGACTTTTCAGAGGTAGAAGAGATAGTGGCATTAAATAGACTTTTGCATAGGCATGTGAATATGCAGGGAATGGAAGGATATGGATCACATGCTGGCAGATAAGAGTTTGTTTTGGCATTATGTTTGGCACGGAGGACCTGTTCCAATATTGTACTGTAGGAAGGAATTGCAGATGCTGGTTTACACCGAGAAAAGACACAAAATGCTGGAGTTACTCTGTGGGTCAGGCAGCATCTCGGAACAAAAGGAATAGGTGACATTTTGGGTCACAACCCTTCTTCAGATTGAAAGATAGAGATGGTCAGGACAATACAGGTGCGGCAACAGATTACCACAGGAAGGAAGGAGGTACTGTACTGTTTTATGTTCTCTGGTCTATGTAGATAAGAGTGGTCTTGGCTTTATATTTGGCACGGACATTGTGGGCTGAAGGGGCCTGTTCCAGTGCTGTACTGTTCTATGGTCTGTGTAAGAGGAAAGATTTCTTCACTCATTGTGGGATGAACTGTTGAATTCTCTGCCACTGAAGGTCGTGGAGGCCAAGTCATTGAACTTAGTTCAGAAGAAGGGAGGCACAATGGGCACCAAGGGGTATGGGAAGGAGTTGGGATAAAGTACTAAACCATGGTCAGATCCAATGGCTCATGGCCCTCAGTTTAGAGATACAGCGCGGAAACAGGCCCTTCGGCCCACTGAGTCTGCACTGACAAGCAATCCCCGCACACTAATACTATTATACACACACTAGTGACAATTTACATTTATAACGGGCCAATTAACCGACAAACCTGTAGGTCTTCCAAATGTGTGGGAAGAAACCGAAGATCTCGGAGAAAACTCGCGCAGGTCACAGGGAGAACGTACAAACTCCATACAGACAAGTACCCGTAATCAGGATCGAACCCGGGACTCAGTCCTCTGGCGCTGTATGGCAGCAAGTCTGCCACTGCGCCACCGTGCTGCCTCATGTCTTCTATATTTCTGTGAAGGTCTCTGATGCACCAGTGCAGTGTCGAAGGAAAGTGCTACAGGTGTAACGTGGAACTGAGGTCCTAATTGTCCTGATATGAGCATATGTCATCTCATAGCAGTATTGTGAATCTCACCAAGTAGCTTCATGCTGCCCTGGCCAATATTTAACTGCCAACCAGCATTTCTAAAGAATATTTTCCAACTATTACTAGTTATGGGAGCTCCCTCTGCAAAATTAAATGCAATTTTTCCCAATCTACTTCAAAAGTACTATCCCGGCTGTAAAACTCAGTGGGGTTTTGCAAAACAATGGGATTATCTTTGAATATTTATCTTTACAATTCAATCATTTTTCAGCATGAGCACATTTATGCATAAACGACATATATCTTCATTCAACCACCGTTCGTGCATTAAAAAGGTGAAGCCAGCTGGAACAATGTGTAGGAAGGAACTGCAGATGCCGATTTACACCGAAAATACACACAAAATGCTGGAGCAACTCAGCGAGACAGGCTTCGTTCTTCAAAGGGTCTCGACCCGAAACGTCACTGATTCCTTCTCTCCTGAGATGCTGTGTTCCGCTCAGTTGCTCCAGCATTTTGTGTCTATTACCAGCCAGAACATACTCGGTGTAGAACGATGTAGGCATTTCATAGAGGCGGCTGGGGAAGGGGAGGGAGAGCTCGACAAAAATCTGTCAGGGTAGATTAATATGCTTGTCGTAGCTCTTGAAGATGTCCAGTCTCGTTGGTCGTGTGATGCATGTTTTTTGTGTCATTGCATCCTAACATCTCTCAATCTAGTTAATTGTAATTCATGTCACTCATTGATTTTCACTGAAGGGCGAGAGAAGAGCTGAAGGCAGTGTGGAGTAGGGATGGCCCCAGTTGCATAAGATCATAAACAGTGTGACGATACCTCAACCCATTCTTCCATAGCTTGCCGATGAATGGCTCGATTGTAATCATATATTGTCTTTCCGCTGACTGGTTGGCACGCAACAAAAGCGTGACAATAAACTGGGTGGAACGGTGGCACAGCGGTAGAGTTGCTGCCTTACAGCGCTTGCAGCACCGGAGACCCGGGTTCGATCCCGACTACGGACGCTGTCTGTACGGAGTTTGTATGTTCTCCCCGTGACCGCGTGGGTTTTCTCAGAGATCTTCAGTTTCCTCCAACCCTCCAAAGGCGTACAGGTTTGTAAGGAAATTGGCTTTGGTTTGTATACTTGGTGGGGAGGTGGTTGCAACCTTCACGTGGTCCGCTCGGTTTTCATGAATGCAATCAACCCGGCATGCACAATCAAATAAGATCAAATAGAACAAGTTGCCCTACAATTTTAGGCTGCGCACACCATATGCAAGAAGAAAGAAGTATACTTGGTATAAGTATAAATTGTCCCTAGTGTGTGTCGCCTTGTGTTAATGTGTGGGGACCGCTGGTCGTTGCGGACTCTGTGGGCTGAAGGGCCTGTTTCTGTGCTATATCTCTAAACCAAACTGAACTAAGCTAAAACTGAACTGAGGTTTTCCACACGCAAGACTCTGAGGCAAATTATTTCTGCATTTGCAACAACCCTGAAAGCTTTAGTTCTCTAAAGAATAATTCCAATCACATCTCCACGTGGTGAAAATTGGAAGTATTGCCAGGAAAGACTGACGTAACTAGAGCTCATGTGTGATGGCAAACTTAGCACACATTAACAAAGTTAGCAATTAATACCAGTGAGGTCTAATTAGCTTGGTAGTGTTGTCATTTTACCAGGAATTAACGCCATTGATTTCTGACAGTGAAAAATCAGGATATAAATGTATTCATTTGTGATCAGAATCAGAGTCAGAATCAGAATCTCTTTATTGTCATTGCACATGGTGCAACAAAATTTAAAAAGTCAATCCAACGGTGCGATTCATAAGAACAATCTTAAAATATATGGAAGGGTAAAAATATATACATATAAAAAAACAATTCAGTTGAATGTGAGTGTTATTTCTTATTTTGCATTGTTAAGCTCACATATGCCTATGGGGTAGAAGCTGTCTCTGAGTCTGTTCATGCGGGTTTAGAAAAACCTGTACCGTCTGCCAGAGGGTAGCAGGTGGAACAGGTTGTGTCCAGGGTGGGAAGGGTCCTTCAGGATGTTGGCTGCCCTGCCAAGGCAGCGAGAGCTGAAGATGTCCTTCAGGGAGGGCAGTGGGCAGCCAGTGATTTTTTGGGCGGTGTTGATGACCCTTTGAAGGGCTCTCCTGTCCGCTGCAGAGCAGCTGGCATACCATGTGGTTATACAGTACGCCAGCACACTCTCCGAAAGAGCAGCGGTAGAAGGACACCAGCAGCTTCTCTTCCAGGGTTACACAAAAAGCTGCACAAAAAGAAAGGTCATAGATCAGCATCTAAGGAGCGAAGGAGATAGGCGACGTTTCGGGTCGAGACCCTTCTTCAGACATCTCCTTCGCTCCTTAGATGCTGCTGCACCCGCTGAGTTTCTCCAGCTTTTTGTGTACCCTCGATTCTCCAGCATCTGCAGTTCCTTCTTTAAAGCTTCTCTTCCAGGTTGTTTTTCCTGAGGATCCTCAGAAAGTAGAGTCGCTGCTGGGCCTTCTTGACTACTGTGGTGGTGTTTGTGGTCCAGGAGAGATCCTCCGCAATTTGTGTGCCCGGGAATCTGAAGACTGAGACCCTTTCCACACAGTCCCCATTGATGAATAGGGGTTGGAGGGCTGCACTATTCTTACGGAAGTCTATGATAATTTCCTTTGTTTTTGTGGTGTTTAGGATGAGGTTGTTGTCTGAACACCACGCTGCCAGCCTTTGGACTTCCTCCCTGTAGGCTGTCTCATCTCCTCCTGAGATACGTCCAACCACAGTCGTGTCGTCCGCAAACTTGACGATGGTGTTGGTGATATTTGCTAATCAGACATTTAGAGGTTATCGAAAATACAAGGATATGAAGAAAGGTCATAGATCAGTTAGTTTAATTTTGTTTAGTTCAGTTTCGTTTTGTTTAGTTTAGTGATTCAGCGTGCGGAAAGGTCCTTCGGCACGTCGTGTCCGCTCTGACCATGGTCACCTGTACACTAGTTCTATCCTCCACACTAGGGACAATTTACAGAACCCAATTAACCTACAAACCTCCAAGTCTTTGGAATGTGGGAGGAAACCCGGAGAAGCCCATGCAGTCACGGAGGGAACGTGCAAACTTCATACAGACAGCACTCATAGTCAGGATCGAACCCAGGCCTCTGATGCTGTAAGGCAGCAACTCTGCCGCTGCACAAACATGCCACCAAATTACTGTTCTTTGGAATGGTGGAACAGGCTTGGGGAGCTAAATCACCAAGTCATGTCCCTCAGCAACAGTAATCACTTGGATTTGCTAAACATTTCAGCTTTATCTTCATCTTCAGTCGCAAGAAGGATCCCAACCTGAATCAGCACCTGCCCATTCCCTCCACAGATGCTGCCTGACCTGCTGAGTTCCGCCAGCACTTTGTGTTTTATCTAAGATTCCAGCATTTGCAGCTCCTTGTATCTCCATCAAATGTTTCACCTTGGAGCCACGAGGAATTGTAGCTGATGTATTACAAAAAAAGGCACAAAGTGCTGGAGTAATTCAGCGAGTCAGGCTGCATCACTGGAGAACATGGATAGGTGACGTTTCTGATCAAGACCCTTCTTCAGACTGTTTGCGGGAGAAGGGAGAACACTGAAAGATAGGTGGGGGCTGGACCAAGCCAGGCAGATGCTGCTCTAGGTGAACACAGGTGAGGAGGGTTTGGTTGGAAAAGGCCACAGATGAAAAGACAAAAAGTGTGAGATAAGGAGATAAGGAGAGAGGGGACTTGGAATGTGATGGCGAGTGAAGGAATATAGGTGGCAGGGGAATGGGAGAGATGGCTGCGCATCCATGTGGGACATAGGGAAAACAGGCATAAAAGTGGGGTAGGGAGGGCAAGGAGTGTTGTTTATACCTAAATTTTGAGAATCCAATGTTCATACTAATTGCGTTGCCAGCTACCCAAGTGGAATATGTGGCGCTGTTCCTGCAGTTTGCGTGTGGCCTTTCCTTGGCAACGGAGGAGGCCCTGGGCAGAAAGGTCAGTGTGGGAAGGGGAGTTACAGTGCTTCGCAACCGGGATATCCCATAGGCCTTGGCGGACCGAACGCAAGTGTTTGCTCATTTGCAACAAAAAGACTTCAAGTGTCGAGGAGTGTGAGAGACCTTGTAATTCACACACCAAACACTTCCTCGCATGGTGTGACACACAGCGCTGTTTAGTAAACAACAGCTATGTGTTCATTAAAACACAAACGGGAACTCTGCTGTCAACGGGTTTTAGGTCAAGCACATATTACTGGGCTAAAATTCAACAAAACGCACCGATCGATTGTCTATCCATCACTCAGGCCGATGTGAAAACCTCTTGAAATCTTTTTTGTTCAGCGCTGAAATGTTATTCACTTCACACAACTCTGGGCTTACTATATCTGAAGGGCTTGAAGTGCCCAGAATGAGGAGTTGCAAGAGAAAGATTGGAGAGTGGTAGCAGTCGCATAATTGATATGTGAACAGTCCCAGGAAACAAGTCTTAACACTGCCCAATGTGTTTCCATCCAGCAAACTTTATATCCACCGGTATCCTGAAAGTCTGAACATTGGAATATATCTGTTAATTAACCAATGGGCCATTAAACCAAAGCCTCATCTACTCTCCCCTTCAGACGGAAATGATATGAACAATCTGATGAAAACAATTAAAGGATAGCAGATATTCTGGCCAATATTGATCGCAACATCACAAAATAAACCACATTGAAACTATGGCCAAGAAAGAACACCAACACATCTATTTTCTCAGAAAACTAAGGAAATTTGGCATCTCTCCAACAACTCATCAATTTCTACACATGCACCATGGATTCCATTGAAGAAGGGTCTCGACCCAAAACGTCACCTGTTCCTTCGCTCCATAGATGTTGCCTCACCCGCTGAATTTCTCCAGCATTTTTGTCTACATTCTATCTTTACACATCACTGCTTGGTTTGATGACTGCCCAGCCCGAGACCACAAGAAATTATAGATAGTTGTGAAGGTAACCCAGTCCATCGCAGAGACCATCATTCCTTCTGTCCACTCGATCCATACTTGAGTTGAGTTGAGTTCAGTTTATTGACACGTGTACCGAGGTACAGGGAAAAGCTTTTGTTGCATGCTAACCAGTCAGCGGAAAGACAATACATGTTTACATTCGCGCCTTCCACAGTGTACAGATACACGATAAAGGGCATAACGTGAATTACATTTAGTGCAAGAAGATGTCCAGAATAGTCCAATCAAAGATAGTCCGCGTGTCTCCAATGAGATAGAGAGACTATCCTTGATCGGACGTTACTGCATTTTATCTTGCACTAACCATTATTCACTTTATTCCATTTATCATGTATCTGTACACTGCAAACGGCTCGATTGTAATCATATATAGTCTTTCCACTGACTGTTTAGCTCTCAATAGACAATAGACAATAGGTGCAGGAGTAAGCTTTTTGGCCCTTCAAGCCAGCACCGCCATTCAATGTGATCATGGCTGATCATCGCCAATCAGTACCCCGTTCCTGCCTCCTCCCCATATCCCTTGACTCTGCTATCTTTAAGAGCCCTATCTAGCTCTCTCTTGAAAGTATCCAGAGAAACGGCCTCCACTGCCCTCTGAGGCAGAGAATTCCATAGACTCACAACTCCCTGTGAGAAAAAGTATTTCTTCGTCTCCATTCTAAATGGCTTACCCCTTATTTTTAAACTGTGGCCCCTGGTTCTGGACTCCCCAACATTGGGAACATTTTCCTGCCTCTAGCGTGTCCAAACCCTTAACAATTTTATGTTTCAATAAGATCCCCTCTCATCCTAAACTGTAGATCATAACTGCTCCATTTTCTCAGCATATGATAGTCCCGCCATCCCAGGAATTAACCTTGTGAACCTACGCTGCACTCCCTCAATAGCAAGAATGTCTTTCATCAAATTAGGGGACCAAAACTGCACACAATACTCCAGGTGTGGTCTCACTAGGGCCCTGTGCAACTGCAGCAGGACCTATTTGCTCCTATACTCGACTCCTCTTGTTATAAAGGCCAACATGCCATTTGCTTTCTTCACTGCCTGCTGTACCTGCATGCTTACTTTCATAGACTGATTAACAAGGACCCCCAGATCCCGTTGTACTTCCACATTTCCCAACTTGACGCCCTTTATATAGTACCTGGGTGCGCGTGACCATAAACTAAACTAAACTCAACTCAACTAAACATCAAAGCAGTCCATGCCACTGAACCTGGCTGTTGGTCTCAACTTAGCAACTGTGAGACAGATGTAGAATTGACAGTTTCATAGTCAACTCAAAACCACATAGTTTCCAATGATAAGGAAGGAGAGGATAACAGGGAATGGAGAAAAGGAGAGGCAGGGGGTGAAAGAGTTCAATGAGTAGAAGTTACAAAATGGATTCTGCTGTTGATTTCGAAGTTACAAAATAAATGCTTAACCTTTCTTCTGTAACACTAGCGAGATTTCAGCACAATAACACTAGATATTTTGCTCTTTGAAATAAACAATCAGAAAGGTGTTCAGACAACTCAGTTCTTATCCTCTACTCTATAGACTGTAATGTACAACCAACTAGGTCAAAAAAGAAGAGTGCTTGAATCTGCAAAAAATAGCTCCTTCAGCATAACCATATATGGGCTAACCTTTCCTCTATCGGAAGAACCTGTCAATCCTCTGATTTTAACCATATGTGGACAAGGCTAGAGGTTGCACAAGGTTCTGTAAAAGAATTGCTGAATTGCTGATTATTGGGGTATAAAATATATCTGATTGAACATTACCTCTGTGTGTGGAACACAAACAACTCTGTCGTCTTTGTTTACACACTAGAATTGGCTCCCACACCCGCCTGGGCATAATAAAGATGTTACTGTATTACTGATTTTTGTGTTGTTATCTGTTTGAAGTAAATCAGACTTTCATAGTCAACTCATAACCACATACTTTCTAATGATGAGAAAGGAGAGGGCAATGGGGAATGGAGAAAGTGAGAGGCGGGGAGGGAGAGAACGAGTGGGCAGGGGAGAAAGAGCAGAGAGAGAGTAGAGAGAAAGCGGAGAACGTAGAGAGAGAGAGAAGAGAGAGAGAGAGAGAGAGAGAGAGAGAGAGAGAGAGAGAGAGAGAGAGAGTGTTTGGCCATAGGGGGGGGAACTTACTGTCGGTTTGCACCAGGGCTGGCCAAGATGGGCCTACATCCGTGCACGTGTGTCCCTGGAGAGGGAACACGAGGTGCCTACGGGGATTTTGGAGGCCTTCCGTGGGTGCTGGTCACCGTGTGAGGTTGAGAGTATTGTAAACCATGAATGTACTATAATCATTTTTTTTGATATAGTGTAATTTTGATTATGTTTTGATGTGTTGTATCATATGATTGTGTCGAATAAAACTTTTGAAAAGGGAAAAAAAGAGTGGGGAGAGCCGAGTGGGGGGGGGGAACTTCCCTGTCGGTTTGCTCCTGGGCCTGGCCAAGATGGCCATTCGTGGGTCCAGGCAGCGGGCGGTCGATGGTCAGGCTAGAGTCGGCTGCCTGCCCCTTTTCCGGGCCTACGTCCGTGCACGTGTGTCCCTGGAGCGGGAACATGCGGTGTCCACGGGGACTCTGGAGGCCTTCCGTGGGCGCTGGTCACCGCGTGGGGTTCTGAATATTGTGAACAATTATTGTATTGTTGTACTATAATGTTTTTTTATATAGTGCAATTTTTGATTATGGTTTGATGTGTTGTATTATATGATTGTGTCAAATAAAGTTTTTGAAACATAAAAAAAAAATAATAAAAAAAAAGAGAGAGAGAGAAAGAGAGAGAGAGAGGTCGTGCTTTATTCTCAGCTCTGCGGTTGAGGTTTGAAGCAGCCTTTCAAGGATTTTGCTGTTGGAGAAGGAACAGAGGCAGAGGGGCTTCATAGTTTAACTTATCGTTGGATTGTTGAAACTTTCCTCTGGTCTAGGATTCCTCTACTAGTGCGAAAATTCCTGAGTTTTCTCTACATTGTCGCGGGTGCGGTTGTCGTTGGCGGATTGCCAAGAGTGCCTGGAAATCAAGGGTACGAAGATTTCGACATCTTTGTCTTTTTTTGCACCGTTTCTCTGCCCTAAAGTCATTTTGCACAGTGCGGCTGCCTGGCTTAATGTGAAGAAAGTACTTTTGCTTCTGGCTAGACTGGATAGAGCTTCCCAAAAGCTGCTCTCGGCTGTGGACGAACTTGGGGACTTTCCTGCTTCAGCTGGAGGTTTCTGCTTTCTGCTGCCTGTCTTTGACTGTGACTGTCTCTGGAACTTAACTTGGAGCTGAGCTGCTGGGGTGCCTGGAGCTGGTTTGTGCCTCTGTCAGGATGGCGATGGCTGGGGCACGGCTGAAGTCCAGACTTACGCAGCGGTGGCAACAGTGGCGGGTACGAGGCCATCTGAGCATGAGCCTCATGTTGACTTGGATTGGGACAGTTTTGGTATCTCGGTTCAAACTGGGCCTATGATGTCCAGGGGAGACATTACAAAGGCCTTGAATGAACTTCTTGGGAGGGGAGCTATTGTCTCTTCCGAGCTCGAAAGAGGAAAGGTTGATATGATACTAAAGACCCGGGAGGGTGTGGCCCGAGCGTTGGAGCTGGGGATCTCAGTGGGGGGGGTCCACATACAGGTGGATCCGTGGGTATCCAGGGTGAGACCGGTTCTCCTGCAGAGTTGCCCTACATGTATTCCGGACGCGTCACTTATTCCACACCTGTCTAAGTTTGGGGAGGTGCGGTCTAAGTGCTTTAGGCTCATGCACCCCAGGGGGGACCTGGAGGAAAAATGGGTCTTCAGTTTCAAGAGGAGGGTGTTCATGAAGGTGGGTGAGGGGGATGGCGCTGAGGGGAATTTCGAGGTGGAGTATAGGGGTCTCCCTAGAACCGTGCGTTGGAGTTGGGGAAAGGCACGGTGTTATGCGTGCGGCGAATTTGGACATCTCCGGAGGGAGTGTCTTATTCACGGGGTCACTGCGAGAAGTTCTAGCGCAGCGGCCCAGGGATGCATTGCTGGCCCATCCGGCATGGCTCGCCAAACCTCAGTGGTGCGGGGTGGTACTGCTGACCCGGCTAGGGCTGCCAGCTCTGCCTCTGTGATCCAGGGCGGCAGTGATAGCCCATCTGGGTCTGCAGGTTCTGCCTTAGGGACCCGGGGCAGCGATAGCCCCCGCCCCCCATGTCCTGAACCCATGGTGGCGGCTGAAGGCGGGGCACAGGGGGAAGGGGGTGAGGAAGGGGGCAATTGGGAGAAGCAGAGGAAGAGGAAGAAGAAGGAGAAGAAAAAGTCCGCCCGAGCGAGTCAAACGGGATCGGGTGTGCACCTGCCGAGTTCTGAGACCACCCAAGGGGCGCCTGTCAGCTCCAGTGAGGTGCAGTTTGCACCTGTCGTGGCCCAACAAGGAGCTGCGGTGGTTCAGACGGGGGCAGGGAAGCAAAAACGTGCGGGTGATAAAGTGGCTGGGGGTAGTGTGGAGGCCGAAGACACTTCTGTTATGGAGGTCACCGTACTGCCACATGCTAGCGGGACAAAAAGGAGGTTAGTGCCTGGCGAGGAAGACCAAGGGCGTGGGTCCAAAGTTAGGGGGATGTCTTTCTCCAGACCTTCCACCACTGATGTGGTTGGTGGTCTTGAACTGGTGTCTTCCGGATCGGAAGTTGGGCCTCTATCTCAGGGATCTTCCGCGGGTATTATAAGACCTTATGCTGCGGTTGACTCCTCTGGTGGTGTGTCCTCGGAGCGGGAGGATGCCCCTTCGTTTCAGGGGCCCTTTGAGGGAGTTATCTCATCGGGTGTTGAGGTTAGCTCCCCTGTGGGTGTGTCCTCTGGGTCGGAGGAGGTCCCCTCGTTTCAGAGACCTACTGAGGGTGTTGGCACGCCAGATGATGGGGTTAGCTCCCCTGGTAGTGTGCCCCCTGAAACGGGGGATGAGCAGAGTCAGCCCGAAGGGGGAGGTTCAGGGGCATTGGTGTACCAGTCTGTGCTCCTTATCAGAGCCAATGGAGGTGCTGGGGGATGTGCTGCCTCACCGGCTGAGTTGGCAGGGGAGAGTTTAAAGAGGAGATTCTCTGGGTGTTGCCTGTGGAGAGGGTACTCTGGGTGCTGTGGAGGTCGGGGCTGTTTCGGGTCGTGATCCTCCTTCAGTTTCCGAGGGTGCCAGTGTACCACAGACCCTGGGGGTGCCTCTTGTTTTTTCTTCCCCAGGCCCAGACGTGGAGGGTGATGGGAGAGTGCAGGAGCCCAGCCAGTCAGTGGGCTGCTTGTTGCGGTCAGGGGTGTCGGGACCCTTCCCCGACATTGATCCTGGGGGGTGGTGGCTTGCCGGAGGAGGGGGAGAGTGATGGGGCCAGTTTGTGTAGCGGGATTAGTGAACTTTCCGAGAGTTCTGGTCTTTCAATTTTTGATAACGACCCTGGGAGCTGCACTGGTAAGCTTGTTGTTTCAGGTGCGAGTGGGTTGGCCGAGTGCCCAGACTCCAAGGCCGTGTATCATGCAAGTGTTATCTGTGAGGCGCGAGAGTTCCTAAAAACAATCGTAACCATCAGAACAAAAAAAGGATGCTGCAAAAAATCGGTGGGAGGATTGGCCAGCATTGATTAAGACTCTCGAGGCTATCCTTGGCAACAAGGATAGAGTTCTTCCTGACTCTGAGAAGAGACAGTTTTGGGGACTTTTTGGGGTTCCTCAGAGAGAGAGTCTAGGCGGAGTGCGAGGATCTCAATTTAGTGTGCCTGCACATTCACAGTAGCTACATTAAATTTAAACAGGAGTAGAGAGAGTTTTCGCAGATTTCAGCTTTTATCAGTCCTTAGAGAGGGGAAATTTGCGGTGTGTTTTCTGCAAGAGACGCATACTGTTGTTAGTGATGAACCCACCTGGCGACTGGAGTGGGAAGGGGGGGTCTACATGAGCCATCTCAGCTCGAATTCGAGTGGGGTGGCCTTTCTGTTGGCCCCGAATTTTCTGCCAAATGTTTTAAAAGTGCAAGAAGTTGTGCCAGGACATTTGCTCCATCTGGCCGTGAGTCTGGATGGCATGCCGTTGCATTTCATTAACGTGTATGCCCCTAGCTCCGGCACGATGCAGGCCGGCCTACATCAGGAGGTGACTGCTCTGTTGAGCACTATTGATAGGGGAGAGTGTGTCTTCCTTGGTGGGGATTTTAATTTGCACACTTGAGGCGCGAGACCGTTCTGGTACTCAGTGTGCCCCTGCTGTAGCGAAGAAGCTGAGAGGGTTGATTGAATCCTTTGAGTTGGTTGATGCCTTGCGGAACCTCCACCCGGATTCCACTGCTTTTTCGCGGAGGTCTGAGGGTGGTGGTTCCCGCATTGATCGAATATATATTTCCCGAGCGTTTGTTTCCCGTGTCTCGGCGGCATCAATGCGGCTGGTGCCGTGCTCGGACCACTGTCTGGTGCGTGTGGATTTCAATCCAGCGCGCGCTCGGGCTGGGTCCGCGTACTGGCACTTTAACAACAGGCTGCTGGAGAATCGGTGTTTTGGTGAGTCATTCAGTCGGTTTTGGGGGAAGTGGAGAGAGAGGCAGAGGTGCTTCTCTTCCCTTAGGCAGTGGTGGGATGTGGAGAAAGCTCACATCCGTCTCTTTTGTAAGGATTATACGTGGGGGTCGACCGGAAGGCGGGATTCAGCGGTCGAGAGGCTTGAGAGGGAGATACTGGACGCAGAGTCTCGTCTGGGTCGGTTTGGTGAAGACTCCTGCGAATGGGGAGAGTTTCAGATGAAGAAGGAAGCTTTGAGGAGCCTGCTGCTTGAGCGGTCCCGAGGCGCCTACGTGAGGTCGCGGGTCCAGATGCTGCACGATCTGGACCGAGCTTCGCCTTTCTTTTTCTCGGAGAAGGGGCGGGGAGCTCGCAAACAGCTCGTGGATCTGCTCGCAGACGACGGCTCTTGTGTCACTGATCCAGAGAGGATAAGTGCCTTGGTCAGGTCCTTTTATGGGTCCCTGTTCTCTGCGGATGGATTCAACAGGGAGGCTCAGCAAGATCTGTGGGAGGGTCTACCGGACTGTAGGTAGGGGGGGTAGCAGATCTTCTTGATGGCCCCTTATCTTTGGAGGAGTTGACTCGTGCCCTGCATCAGCTCAGGAGCGGTAAGTCCCCTGGGATGGATGGGCTGACGGTAGAGTTTGTTAGAGCTTTCTGGGATGTCCTTGGTGGAGATTACATGTTGGTTCTGGGGGAGAGCCTGGCGACCGGGGAGATGCCCCTCTCGTGGCGTAGGGCAGTTGTTGTCCTGCTGCCCAAGAAGGGTGAACTCCGCTTGTTGAAGAACTGGCGCCCGGTCTCTCTCCTATGCACAGAGTATAAAGTTTTTGCACGGGCAATGGCAAATTAAGGGACAGAGGTTTCGGGGTAACGTGAGGGGGAACTTCTTTACTCAGAGGGTTGTGGCTGTGTGGAATCAGCTTCCAGCAGAAGTGGTGGAGGCAGGATCGATTTTAACATTTAAGAGTAAAGTGGATAGGTATATGGACGTGAAGGGAATGGAGGGGTATGGTCTGAGTGCAGGTAGATGGGACTAGGGGAAAACAAATGGTCGGCATGGACTGGAAGGGCCGAGAGGGCCTGTTTCCGTGCTGTAATTGTTATATGGTTATATGGTTATATGGTTATAAATCGCCTGGGCTCCGTGCTGCCTCAACTGATTCATCCTGACCAGTCCTATACAGTCCCTGGCCGGTCCATTCAGGATAACATCCACCTGGTAAGGTACCTGATTCATCTAGCCCAGGGCAATGGTCAGTCAGCTGCTTTTCTGTCTCTTGATCAGGAGAAGGCTTTTGATAGGGTAGAGCATGAATACCTTTTCGGGACGTTGCAAGCGTTTGGGTTTGGACCGCATTTCGTGGCCCGGGTCCGGCTTTTGTACACTGCAGTTGAGTGCCTTGTGAAGGTTAATGGTGCGTTGTTGTCTCCTTTTCATTTTGGGAGGGGGGTCCGTCAGGGGTGCCCCATGTCAGGTCAGTTGTACTCGGTCTGTGTGGAGCCGTTCCTGTGTCTTCTTCGGAGGAGGTTGACAGGCCTGGCCCTACCTGGCCCGGGGGTGGAGGTGGTTCTTTCGGCGTATGCCGATGATGTACTCCTTATGTTCACTGATCCTGGTGACCTGCGGAGGATGCGTGACTGCCAGGAGATTTTCTCGGCTGCATCTTCTGCTAGGATTAACTGGAGTAAGTGTTCTGGACTTTTAGTGGGTGAGTGGCAGGTAGACTCCCTGCCAGAGGAGATGGTAATGTTTGCGTGGAGTACCACGCACCTCCTCTATCTGGGGGTGTACCTGAGTCCCACTGAGGATGCTTGGCCGGCAAACTGGCGGGAGTTGGAGACGAAAGTGGTCGCCCGGCTGGGGCGCTGGTCAGGCCTGCTTGGAGTTCTTTCCTTTCGTGGGAGGGTGCTGGTCATAAACCAGCTGGTGGCCTCCATGTTATGGTACCGGCTAGCTCCTCTTGTCCCGCCCTCTATTTTTGCAACTGCTTTACAGAAGAAGCTGGTAGATTTCTTTTGGGGAAATAGGAAGCACTGGGTTTCCGCGGCGGTCCTGAGTCTCCCGTTAAAGGAGGGCGGTCAGTCCTTGGTATGTGTGCGTACCCAGGTGGCAGCTCTCCGCCTCAGGACTCTGCGGAGGTACATGTACGTAGAGAACCACCCAGATGGCACGCTCTGGCCACGTTTTTTTTTCCGTCGGGGTCGTTGTCTAAGGGGGGTCTCAAGGCTCCCGGTGGCGGGTATCAGTCGACCCGCCCTAAGGGGTTTGCCTGTCTTCTACCGGGATGTGCTAAGTGTGAGGAATTTGGTTGTTTTCAGCCAGCGTGTTGCTCCACGAGTGGAGGGGGTTGTCGTGGCTGCGGGAGTGGCCGGTCCTCACCCTGTCATGGCGGGTGTCGAGGAGAGGCGAGTGCCTAGAGTGGTTCTGATAGAGCTTACCCCCGCTCCGTCAGATCTGCTCATTGGGCCTAGGATCCGGGATACTTCTCGGGTACTGGTTCCACACAATCTAAGCCGCCTTTCTGAGATGACCAGCATGCCTTTTCGTGATGCGAAGAGACGCACACTGTACAGGATGCTCCTGCACCTCCTTGCCTTCGTCTCCAGTCCCGACACACCTTGGCGGACGATGTTACCACCTGAAGGCGGGGGAGGTCCCCAGTGGGGGTCCTTCTATAAGCGAGTTGTTCCCCTTTACATTGGGGACCTGGGGTGGAGAGTGTTGCGCAGAGCGGTGGTATGTAATAAACTTTTGAGTCGGTTCACGGGCTCGTCTGCCGCATGTATTTTCTGCGGTGAGGAGGTGACCGTGTTCCACGTGTATATGGAGTGTGAGAGGTTACTGCCCCTGTACCAATATCTGAAGGGGTTGTTCCTAAAGTCTGGTTGCATTTTAGTCCCACGATTCTAGTGTTTGGACACAAGGCAGGGAGTGGGGAGAGCCGAGTGGGGGGGGGGGGAACTTCCCTGTCGGTTTGCTCCTGGGCCTGGCCAAGATGGCCATTCGCGGGTCCAGGCAGCGGGCGGTCGATGGTCAGGCTAGAGTCGGCTGCCTGCCCCTTTTCCGGGCCTACGTCCGTGCACGTGTGTCCCTGGAGCGGGAACATGCGGTGTCCACGGGGACTCTGGAGGCCTTCCGTGGGCGCTGGTCACCGCGTGGGGTTCAGAGTATTGTGAACAATGATTGTATTGTTGTACTATAATGTTTTTTTTATATAGTGCAATTTTTGATTATGGTTTGATGTGTTGTATTATATGATTGTGTCAAATAAAGTTTTTGAAACATTAAAAAAAAAAAGAAGGGGCTCGACCCAAAACGTCACCCATTCCTTCTCTCCAGGGATGCTGCCTGTCCCGCTGAGTTACTCCAGCATTATGTGTCTATCTTTGAGAGAGAGAGAGAGAGAGAGAGAGAGATAATACGGGAGGGAGAGCAGGCAAAAGAGAGGAGGGTGAGAGAGTTAATTTGTGTGGGTGGGGGATTGTAGAGAGAGCTACACTGGAGAGTGAGAGCTACACTAGAGAGAGAGTGATGGATGTGAAGAGGAGAGGAGAGGATGAATTAGGGATAGAAAGTAAAGGAGAGAGTAATATAAAAACCACCGGTGTGATTACCATCTGAGGGAGCGAGAGAGAGAGAGAGAGAGAGAGAGAGAGAGAGAGAGAGAGGGGACGGAGAGCGGGGAAGAGATAGAGGGAGATGGAGAGGGAGAGAGAGAGAGAGGGGGGAGAGGGGAGAGGGGGGAGAAGAGAGGGGGAGAGGAAGAGAGGGAGGGAGGGGGGAAATGGAGGAGAGAGAGAGCGATTAAGAGGGAGAGAGCGAGAGAGAGATTAAGAGATGGAGAGAGAGAGAGAGATTAAGAGAGGGAGAGGGAGAGAGAGAGAGATGGAGAGAGAGATGGAGAGAGATGGAGAGAGAGAGAGCAGAGGGGAAAAAGCATGCACAGGAGACATTGACATTCAAGAGATCAGGGATCAAACAATTGAAGGTACAATAATTGGAAGATTATCATTTAAAAGTGATGTACTTTACACAAAATGACCTTTGACATGAATTAACAGAAGGTGACCTGACTGCCCAGCAGTATCCTGTCGTAATTATAGAGAAACATATAATGGATCCAATGTAGTTATGCAGAGAATCATTTTTTCTTTGGAAATGCATGAAAAGGCAAGTAGAGAATGCAAACATGTTTCTGTATTCACCATGAAAAAATGTAATTGTTTAGTCCAACAAAGATGGATTCAATAGGCCATTGATGTCTCCATTTCGAAGCACCATTCTTTATATTTTACTTCGGAGTCACGTGAGTGACTACGTGAATAGAAGCCCGTACAGCCGTTGGTGCGTCATGACGTCAGACGCTGGTGCAGTCGGGCGGTTGGAGCAGCAGCGCTCCTCCGAGCGGTAAGTTTAAAAACGGAGGTAAGGTTTTAAAAATTTTACTACAGGTCATTTTCTGCGACGGTTGGGAGTTCTTAGAGAATGTTGCAGAAAGTGAAGAAGGTGTCGGCGAGGCGCTCCGGGGGTTAGAAAGGAGAGTGACCAGGAGAGTGTTGTGGAAGGAAACCGTCTGGTACACCTGGTCCGGTGCTGGCTACACAGCCAGTGGTTGCGGACCCACTGCCGGGGGGCAGTGAAGGCTTGCCAGTAGGGCGGAAGGCCACTGGCAAGTCTGTGAGGCCCATAGATGAGTCGGGCCAGGAGGTTATACCCTCCTTAGGAGAGTCCGTTTGCTCACGGCTCTCCAAAGTCGAGATTTTATTACAAAGAATGCTCGACAGGGACCAGCTCCGTGAGGAGGAGTGGTGCCCAAGCCAGGCTGATGGAGACCTTGTGCTAGCAGCACCTGTTCCAGGGCTGCAGAACTATCCTGCTGTGAGGAGAATAAAATAGGATTAGCATAAGATCAGTGTAGAAAATTACCTAACATGCCAGAGTAACTCAATGAGTCAGACGTTACGGGTTGGAATCCTTCTTCAGACCGATCCAACACAAAATGTCACCTATCCATGTTCTCCACAGATGCTGCCTGACCTGCTGAGTTATTCCAGCACTTTGTTTTTTTTTTTGTCAACCAGCATATGATACGAAAGAATTTTCCAACAGTCATAAAAAACAACATACATGAAACATGAAATTAAAATGACGAATGGAAAGGCTTTGGGGATGTGCAACGATTGAGGAGGTGGGGGGGGGGGGGGGGGGGGAGTGGGAGGGTAGTCAGTCTCAGTCTACCCCACGGCAGAAGGGGGAGGAGTTGAACAGTTTGATAGCCACAGGGAAGAAGGATCTCCTGTGGCGTTCTGTGCTGCATCTTGCTGGATCCAGTCTGTTGCTGAAGGTGCTCCTCAGGGTTGACCAATGTGTCATGGAGGGGGTGAGCTGTATTGTCCAAGATGCTCCGCAGTTTGAGGTGCATCCTTCCCTCCAAGACCACCTCCCATGAATCCAACTCTGCCCCCCCAGGACAGAGCCAGCCTTCCTGATGAGTTGGTTGATCTTATTGGCGTTCACGGCCTTTGCCCCAGCACACGGCAGTGAAGAAGATGGCACTGGCTACCACCGATTGGTAGAACATCTGCAGCATCTTACTGCAGACATTGATGGAGCAGAGCCTTCTCAAAAAGTACAACCGTCTCTGTCGCTTCTTGTACAGGGCCTCAGTGTTCCTGGACCCGTCCAGTTTACTGTCCAGATACACTCCCAGGTATTTGTACTCCCTGGTAAACTGCACATCCACACTGCACCAATGCTCATCCACATCTGCAGTTCCTTGTTTTCAACATGAGATTAGTGTCGATAGGTTCTTGGTGGTTTAGTGCAGACTCAGTGGGAAGAAGAGTTCAAGAGTTCAAGAGAGTTTTATTTTCACGTGTCCCTGATAGGACAATGGGATTCTTGCTTTGCTTTAGCACACCAGAACATAGTAGGCACGAATGGCCTGTTTCTGTTCTTTATGATTTATAATCTAAACCCAGAGTAAAACACTTCATGTGCAGGAAGGAACTGCAGATGCTGGTTTAAATCAAAGATAGACAGAAAATGCTGGAGTAACCCAATAGGTCAGGCAGCATCTGTGGAGAGAAGGAATGGGTGACGTTTCGGGTCGAGACCCTTCTTCAGACTGAGAGTCAGGGGAGAGGGAAACGAGAGATGTAGACAGTGATATAGAGCGATATAGAACAAATGAACGAAAGATATGCAGAAAAGCGACGATGATAAAGAAAACAGGCCATTGTTAGCTGTGGAAAAGTCACGCTCGATTCTGAAGGAGTGCCGAAGAAGAAAAAGGCAACTCTCAGGTGTTCTTTTAAACAATTTAGCCGTGGGCCATGAAACCAGTTGCATAGCAGACTGAGGCAATTGCTGTTGTCTGAGGATGTGAGGTTTGCACATAATTTAGTGTTAATTCTCAGCGGGTCTTTGCACCGTGTTGGCTTGTGGTGACCTGCACTGCCCTCTGGTGGCCAGTCATAATTGATCATTCCACGTTAAATGCAGAAGATAGACACAAAATGCTGGAGTAACTCAGCGGGACAGGCAGCATCTGTGGAGAGAAGGAACGGGTGAAGTTTCAGGTTGAGACCCTTCTTCAGACTGAGAGTCAGGGGAGAGGGAGACACAGAGATAAAGGAAGGCTAAAGGTGTCCAAACAAGACATCAAAAGAGACGATGACCAAGGAATACGTAGAATAGATCATTGTTAGCTGGGAGAAGGTAACTACAAAGTAAAGAGAGATAAAATGTGGTCAGGGGAACAGTCAGACTGGTCGGAGAACTAGGAAGGAGAAGGGATGGAGAGAGAGGGAAAGCAAGGGTTACTTGAAGTTAGAGAAGTCAATATTCATCCCGCTGGGGTGTAAGCTGCCCAAGTGAAATATGAGGTACTCCACTATGAAATCTCCTCAAGGTATGCCTACATTAAATGCATTCTGTCTGGTCTGCATGCATCACTCCTGTTTGTACCCGAGGCACTCAGAAGCAGTTGTTTGCAGATCAATTATATTTGAAGCACAAATTCCTTTGATGGTTTAGTAATGGTTCTGGAAAGACACTAGTGATGTGCCAGGCAACTGGAGCATGGCTAATGTGTCTCTATTTCAGGAGGGCTGCAAGAAAAAGCCTGGGAACTATAGACCAGCGAGCCGAACATCTGTGGTAGGCGAGTTACTGGAGAAGATTCTGAGAGATAAGATATATATGCATTTGGTTAGTCTGGGGCTGATTAGCGATAGACTGCGTGGGTTTGTACATTGGAGATTGAGTCTTATTAATTTAATTGAGCTGAAGGTTGTTGACAAAGCAAGGCCATAGATATTTTCTACATGGACTTCAGCAAGGCGTTTGATAAAGTTCAGCATGGTAGGCTGCTCTGGAAGGTTAGATAATATGGAGAGGAGAGTGAGCTTCAAGATGCCCCATGAAAACTCATTTGGTCACGGAGAGAACGTGCAAACTCCATACAGGCAGTACCCATTATCAGGATCGAACCTGGGATTGGCGCAGCAACTCCACTGTGCTGCCATCGCTGACTGGGTAGAGAATTGGCTTCATGGAAGGAAGCAGAGGGTGAGGGCGGAAGGTGGTCTTTCAGACTGCAGGCCTGTGACTAGTGGCGTGCCTCAGGGTTCGGTTCTTGCTGTTTGTGGTCTAGGTCAATGATTTGGATGAGAATGTGCAAGGAATGATTAGTAAGTTTCCAAGTGACACTAAAATAGATGACATCGGAGATGGTGAAGATCAAAAATTTCTGCTTCAGTGAGAAAGAAGTTAGTCTTTGGTAACTAGTAATGCATACATGCATGAATGTGACCACAGTGTGTGCTACTCTGCACATTCAGGTCCAGTGGAATGCTAGGCCTTCTAGCTAAAGGGATGGGTCTCAGGTTTAGTTAACACAGGAGGGTGCTGGGTTTAACTGGAGTGGAGGTGATGGATGGTGAGACACCGGTTGAATTGGGTGGTGCTGACTGTGGTGTAGTTATATGGTGGTGACACTGGTTTAGTTGATGTGGTGGTGACACTGGTTTAGTTAGTGCGATGAGACACCGGTTTGAAAGTTCCTGTCATGAAGATCATACAGCAAAGTTTACACATCATCTTAAACATCTCTTTCATGCCCAGTTATCCCTAGAAGATTCACGACCCCTGACTTCAGCTTCACCCTGCCTTACATGTCATGTCTGTTGGAACATCACTCCCCTAGACTCTTCACCAATGACCGCATGGATGGATCGCTACTCTCGTGATCCTGATTTCTTCCTTCAATGAGACCAATGGTTGCACCAACTCTAGTCACAGAGAGTCACACAGCAGAGCAAGAGACCCTTTGGTAACTTGTACCCATGCTGACCAAGATGCCCCATCTACACACTAACACTTTCCTACACACACACGGGACAAGTTACATTTTTACCAAGCCAATGAACTACAACGCATGAACCAACTTGATCTCCCGGTTGCTGGACACTTTAATTCTCCTTCCCATTCCTACACAGACCTTTCTGTCCTCGGTCTCCTCCATTGTCAGAGTAAAGGGCCTGTCCCACTTGGGTGTCATTTGCGCGTAATTTACACAACATCATTTACACGTCAAGTCGTACGACGCATGCGTTGTGCCGCGCACGTGATGCGCACATGGTGCGTGGTGACGTAGGCAGTGACGCGCGGTCGCCCCAGGATTTTGGGATGTACAACATCTTCACGCGCCATCTGCGTGACGCACAAATGACGCCCAAGTGGGACAGGCCCTTAAGGCTAAACGCAAATTGGAGGAACAGCATCTCATTTTTCGCTTGGGCAGCTTACAGCCCAGAGGTATGAATATTGATTTCTCTCACTTCAGGTAGCCCAGACATTCCGTCTCCCTCTATCCCTCCCCAACCCAAGTCACACCAAGTTCTCATTTTCACCCAACAAACAGCTAACAATGAATGGCCTGTTTCCTTTATCATCAATACTTTTTTGCATATCTTTCATTCATTGTTCTTTATCTCTCCACATCACCATCTATACCTCTCATTTCACTTATCCTTAACCAGTCTGAAGAAGGGTCTCGACCCAGAACGTCACCCATTCCTTCCCTCCAGAGATGCTGCCTGTCCCGCTGAGTTACTCCAGCATTTTGTGTCTATCTACAAACCTGTACGTCTTTGGAGTGTGGGAGGAAGCCGAAGATCTTGGGCAAAACCCACACAGGTCACGGAGAGAACGTACAAACTCTGTATAGACAGTGCCCGTAGTCAGGATCGAACCCGGGTCTCTGGCGCTGTAAGGCAACAACTCTTCGCCGCGCCACACTTAGCGATGTTACACAGAGCAGGCCTCTGCCCAGAGCAAACTGTCCACTCCACTCTCTTAAAAAATATTTAGTCTTTCTTCCAACAGCAGGAGTATGATAAATGCAAGGAGAAATTATAGAAGTTATACTGTAGGCTCCTCTAACTGCACTAAATCACTGCATGTCAGCTAGCATTGTTTAATTTATTCTCTTGGTTCACATCGGTTATTAATTCTCTGAACATTTAAAATCATTTAATACAATTCTGTCTGAACAGGAATGCAAAATCACATTCAGAGGTTGGTGCTTTTTAAAAAAGTAGTTTTATTGAGTCATCGAGTCATAGAGTGATACGGTGTGGAAACAGGCCCTTCGGCCCAACTTGTCCATGCCAGCCAACATGTCCTGCCTGCTCTTGGACCATTCCCTCCAAACTTGTCCTCTCCATGTACCTGTTTTATCTAAAAGGTGGGACTCGGAAACATCTATCATTTCAGGCAGCATCAAGTTACCAGGCCAGCAATCATTCCCCAGCCAACACAAGCAGAAGATGAGACAACATGAACTGCAGAGGCTGGCTTAGGCAAAAAGACACATGCGAACTCAGTGGGCCGAAGGGCCTTTTTCCATGCTGTATCTCTAAAACTAAAACTAACAAAAGTGGTACTGATCCGTGACATCCCGTTCTGATGAAGTCTCCACATCCGGCCTCCCCACGCACACACTCCACTAAGACGCCGGAGCTGTTGATAATTTCTTTGTTGTGTTTATGCATAAGGTCATAAGTGATAGGAGCACGATTCCTTGCCTGGGATCGCTCCAACTGCGGGCTGCGGACTTTACATCGAGAGCTCGCAGTCTCGGGAGAGGCCTAGATGTCGGGAAGCTCCAACGATGCAGAAGGTTTGACCAGCCCCGATCCGTGGTCCGATCGCTCGGCGCGGGGAGCTGACATCCCCTGATGTGGGAGCTTGATCGCTCCGACGTGGAGGGCCCAAACGCCGCCGGCTACAGGAGTCAAGATCATCCCGTCAACGGAAGGCTCGAGGCCCCCGACCATGGGAGGACAAAGAAGGGAAGAGATTAAACATTTTTTCGCCTTCCATCACAGTGAGGAATGTGGAGGAGTCACTGTGGTGGATATTCATATTAAAATGTGTTTTGCGTGTTCCATTGCTTCTTATTTGTATGACTGACTTGGCAAATGAAATTCCTCGTATGTGGCAAAACAGGCTTGGCTAATAAAGTATTATTGTATTGTATTGTATGAGGCCATTTGGCCCGTCAAATCTACTCCGCCATTCAATTATGGCTGATCTATCTCTCCCTCCAAACCCCATTCTCCAGCCTTCTCCCCGTAACCCCTGACACCTGTACTGATCAAGAATCTATCTATCTGCCATCAAAGTATCCATTGACTTGGCCTCCACAGTCTTCCTTGGCAGAGGATTCCACAGATTCACCACCCTCTGACTAAACAAATTCCTCCTCATCGCCTTCCTAAAGGAACGTTCTTTAATTGTGAGGCTATGACCTCCGGTCCTAGACTCTCCCACTAGTGGAAACATCCTCTCCACATCCACTCTATCCAAGCCTTTCACTATTCGGCAAGTTTCAATGAGGTGTCCTCTCACCTTCTAAACTGAAGCAAGTACAAGCCCAGTGCTGTCAAACGCTCATCATAGGTTAGCCCACTCATTCCTGGGATCATTTGTGTAAATTTCCTCTGGACCTTCTCCAGGGCCAGCACGTCCTTCCTCAGATATGGTGCACAAAATTGTTCACAATGCTCTCCAATGCGGCCCGACCTGGGCCTTATAGAGCCTCAGCATTACATCCCTGGTTTAGTATTCCAGCCCTCTTGAAATAAATGCTATATTTGCGTTTACCTTCTTCACTACCGATTCGACTTGCAGATTAACTTTTTGGGAATCCGGGATTCTCTCCCCATTTGGAAAATATGCATTCTGCACAGGTTGCACGCTGAGTTCATTGGCTGCAAAACACCTTCAGTATAATCATTGGTCTAACATGGTGATTGTGATTCTGCTGCTAAACACCATCCTCAGACAGTAATGATAAGGTACACAGTGCAGTGAACGAGAGTGGTGTAGCGTGAATCTAGCATAAGTCACGGCTCTGTGCTCCTGCAGTGGAGAGAGGAGAGGGGTCAGAGAGCCTGATCTCAGGTGTAGTGGACATCTCTATAATACTAAATCTCTTTGTCCTGTTTGTGGTTGTGTATGTATGTCAATATCTGGTTAATTCCTATTTTCTTCCCAACGCTAGGCCACAGCCTTCCCATTCTCACACATTCTACTCACAGTTTTCCCGTCGAGGCGATAAACATCTTCCTGTTGCATTCCCATCTATATTTCTGAAGTTTTTAATCATTTAAAGTTTTAAAAACAGTCCGAAAACTCACCCTTTTCGGAAAAAAAAGTGACGTCGAGTGACGTCTCCATGCACGGGACACTCCGGGGGGGAGCGGCAGCTGTCGACGCCCGACACCCGGTGGCGAGGGTTGAGCCGCGGGCCATGGCTGGAGGCGAACCTGGTGCTCGAGATGGAGTGAGAGCCGGGCCCGGGGCTTGCGACGGGGTCGTAACCAGAAAGAGCCTGGGTCCAGGGCCAGGGACAAGCCCGGACATTTTTCTTTTTCTTTATGTATTGTCTTGCACCGCTACAACAGAGCATATTAATAACCATTTACATGTAAATGTTCAAGATTATAGCCAGTAGCTAATTTCCATCTTTAGTCCCTTTGGCAGGTTGATGTTTAAATAAACAACAACCACATCACAACACAATCAATCAATAAGGAAAAAAAGAAGAAAAATAGCAATGAAGACACAATAAACAAACAGACAACAATGCTGCTTATGACAGACCAGATAGCGGTGGATAATTTTAAGGCAGATTATGAGTGCAGTAGTGATTTTCCAGTAACCATGTTTTGTAAATGAAGTAAAGGTTGGCAGATCCCATATGACGCTTGGTATCGTGTTCCAGATCTGCGACGATATGAAAACACCGACTGCCCAAAAACACTTTTCCTAAATGGGACAAGACAATCGCCTCTAGTCGATCTATTTGTGTTTTTCTTTATAAAGTCCTTTAACGGAGGTGGGGCTAGTCCATGGAAGATTTTGTAAACCAATATATAATCTGCATGTTTTATTACGTTTTCCCAGCTCAGCAGATCATATTTCTTCAGGATGCTACAGTGATGATACATTCTGGGCTTTTTGTCATGAAATTTCAGGGCTTGTTTATAAGCAGTTTCAACAGTGTGGACTTACATGTCAGTGTCCAACTTGTTATGCATTAAGTCATATATGGCATAATCATTGCCTTAAAATATAGTTTAGCTGAATCAGTAGTTAAATTATTTCTTATATATATATCTAAAATTGGACAAGTTACATTTAATTATATTTGCTGTTCTTTTCACTTGTTGTTTGAAGCAGAGCTGTGAATCGATCGCGATTCCTAAATATTTAAACTCGTGTACAATTTGAAATTTGTGCATGAATTCGAGGCCTGGACCAGGCCGAGTTCCAGGCCCTGGTGCTGCTCTACGGCCTGCGTAGGTCCAGAAGCAGGGAATGGGAGTGAGGGGAGGAGGATGAGGGAAATGAGGAGAAGTGGGGTGATAGAGGGAGATGGGTGGGAAATGCCCCCTCCCTATCTACACTCACTCCCACCCTCTCTACCCCGCTCCCTCTCTACCCCCTCCCTACCTACCCCCTCCCTCTCCCTCCCTAGCCCTCTTCCTCTCTACCCTTCCTCCCCTCCACTCTAACCCCTCCCCCACCCTCTCTGCCCCTCTCCCTCTCCCTCTCCACCCTGTCCCCAGGGCCGGATTTACATATCAGCTTCACAAGCTTAAGCGTAGGGCCTCGAGATCTAGGGGGGCCTCGGCAGGGCTGGATTTACCTATAGGCTTCATAGGCTGAAGCCTAGGGCCTCCAAATCTAGGGGGCCATCGGCCAGGGTGTTTTTTTTCCCAGAGTAAAAAACAATTCGGAGAAAAAAAAATTGGAGCGCTATCAGCGTTTCCACTTTGACAGAAATTACCCGAAATTCTGGTTCAGGCCCGCTGGAGGTTTTGGGGGAAAAAATTGCAACCATCGCAGTTGGGGGAAGCCGGTGACACAGTGGCGACGCAAAATGACGCTGTCTCTCCGCGCATGCGCAGTGGGCCCGGGCGGGTTCAGATCACCATGTGCACTCCACACAATCACCTCGATGCCTCGTGTCTACCAAAGATCCTAGGTGTCTACTCCAGGTAAGTAGTGGAATATTGCGGAGGGGGAGGGCTGCGGAGTCTGCGGCACGGAGCCTCGCTGCGTGGGAGTGAGAGTGAGGGGGAGGGAGGGAGAGAGAGGGGGTGATGTGAGAGGGGGAAAGGGGGAGTTGAGAGAGGGGGAGAGAGAGGGAGGGGGGAGAGGGAGAGGGGAAGGGGGAGAGAGAGAGAGTTGGAGGGAGAGGGAGGGGGAAGGAGGAGGGGAGAGAAGGAAGGGGGGATTATCTTTTGTGAGATTGCAAAATTAAGATAGGTTTTAGAGCAATTATATTTTCTCCTCCATATGAATAATATCAAACAATTGGAACTGCTTCATTTTCCTTGATAACAATACTGAAAAATATGTATTCCATAGTTTGCGACTTTCATTTTGCATCATATTTTTTAATGTGCACACACTAACATAGTAGAACAGTAACAGGCAATCAAATCAACACACAAAACATTTTCTAAAAAAAGGTTTTCTTTTTACATAACATTTTACAGTACAACTTGATTATTAAAACAAGGACAGCTTCAATTCTTGATTTAAAAAAAATGTATACATGACCCCAATCATCCAATTCCAACCATTCATTACTCTTGACTCAACCAAAATGATTTCTGAAATATTGGCTATATATTTGGTGCAAAAATGCTCCAAAATAAGGCTCAGAGTGCACCAGAGAGCATCTAAAACCCCAGAGCTTCCAGGGTCCTTAAGCGAACCCTGGACCCCGGCCACAAGGTTCTTTGAGCTTCGCGCTTGTGATATGCGCTGCGTGCACTTATTTCACATTAAATTTTTGTGATCCTGCCATGCCACCCCCCTTTTTGAAAAGCTTCATCCGGACCTGATAACTCGACACTAGCACTGGCAATAAATAAAAAGTGCAGCCCTTTTCTCATTGGCCACGCTCGGCTGCACATCGGTGTCAATCTTGTGGACTCATCCATCTTCCTTTCATCGTGGGGGTGGGGGATTGGGAGGGGCCTCACAAGTGGAATAGCCTGGGGCCTCACTTCATCTAAATCAGGCTCTGCCCATCCCCCTCCCTCTCTACCCCTCTCCCCCCCTCGCTACCCCCCCCCTCTCTCTACCCCCCCCCCCCCCCTCTCTACCCCCCCCCCTCTCGGGATTGAAGATGGAGGATGAAGAGGAGAAGGAAGGAGTGCGGGGGGATGAGGAGAAATTAGTCGCACCTGCACAGTTGAGGGCTCCGCGTAAGTGGTGCAATATTGTGTTGGGGGAACGGCTTGCGTTGTGGGAATGGGTGAGCGGTGGAATCTTGCATTGGGGGAGCAGGCCCAATGGGTCTGCACTTGGTCTGGTACATAACTAAAACTCTGATCTTGTCCTCTTCTGGTTTATGCGGTTTTTACTATTTTAATGGTACGCGATCGCACTACAATTTTTCGCCAGGTTACTCACCATTCTCCTGTGCTGCGAGTGCAACAAATTTCCTTCCGATCGGTCATATATTGTAAAAGTTATCGAGGTTTAAAAATCTTTTTAAAAAAACGCGCCGATTGGCCTCTTCTCCTGTCAGTCAATGCTATGGCCGGCTTGGTGACGCCCCTTCCTGTCCCACCGGTGGCGGCTTGTTCCGCCTCACTCACAAAATCTACAGGGCCCAGTGGACGCCCAGTGGAGGCCCTGGTCCTGCCCACCCTCTGCGGCAATGGCGGTCCCGTCTATCCGTCCTCCCGGGTCCGTCTCCTCTCGGAGGAGATCTTCTCCATCAGCTCATCAAAACTCGTGATGCCCACCGTGACAAACACTAACTACACCGCCATCCCCCTTGCAGCCTGGTGGCGGCAGCAAGCAGCCAGGCAGGTAGGGGACGGGCCGAGCGGCAGCAGTGGGCGGTCGGACATGACGGGGACGGGCTGAGCGGCGGCTGAGCCTGAGTGGACAGAGGGAGAGAGGGACAGTTGGGTTGCAGGGAGTTTGAGTAACTCACACAATGCAAACTGTTCCAATCATCAAGTCAACTGGATCTAAACCACAGCTAACAATGAATGACCTGTGGAGGAAGGAACTGCAGATGCTGCTTTCTATGGATGGAGGGAGGGAGGGACTGAGGGTAGGGGAAAGGAGAGGGAGGGAGAGGTGAGGGAGGGATTTGGGCAGGGGAGGAGGAGAGGGGAAAGAATAGGGAGGGTGAAGAAGAGGGGGAAGGAGTGCTGGGGGATGAGGGAAGCGAGCCGTGCCTGCGCAGTTGGGGGCTATGCATGAGTGGTGGAATATTGCGTTGGGGAATGGGTTGCATTGGGGGACCAGACCTCCCATGCGACAGGAACCCAAAGGGTCCCACTCGTCTTGTGACACTATAAAAGCAGGCATGTAATGCTGAAGCCCTGCGAGGCACTGGTCAGAACGCATTCGCATTAAGAGCAGGTTTAGGCCCCATATCTGAGGAAGGATGTGCTGGCATTGGAGAGGGTCCAGAGGAGGTTTACGAGAATGATCCCAGGAATGAGTGGGTTAATATATGATGAGCGTTTGACGTCACTGGGCTTGTACTTGCTGGAGTTTACAAGGACGAGGGGGGACCTCATTGAAACTTACCGAATAGTGAAAGACATAGATAGGGTGGATGTGGGGAGGATGTTTCCACTAGTGGGAGAGATCAGGACCAGTGCACAGCCTCAGAATAAAAGGACATACCTTTAGAAGGGAGATGAGGAGGAATTTCTTTAGTCAGAGAGTGGCGATTCTGTGGAATTAATTGCCATAGACTGTGGTGGCCGTCAATGGGTATTTTTAATGCTGCGGTTACCGGATTCTTAATTAGTAACGCTGTCAGGGTTATGGGGAGAAGGCAGGAGAATGGGGTTGAGAGAGGGTAGGATAGATCAGCCATGATTGAATGGCGGAGTAGACAATGAGCCAAATAGCCTAATTCTTCTCCTATAATTTATGAACTTATAAGAGAAACACGACAAAATGGAGACACAATAGTGCCCAGAACATGGATGAACATCCAGGGAATTAATGAGAATAAAGGCCAGATTACATAGTGAACAAACCTTTCAAACAACGGTGCATGAATAGATAATGGAAAATAATTGGCCTTAATACACTCTCCTTCCTCAGCACCAGAAAATACTCACTGTCACACTGTACACTGCAAGGATGACCCAGTGTATATGCACATGCAGACACAGGCACACAAACATGTGTACGACATACACACACACTCACGTGTTTGTGTACGCACACGCACACCTGGATACTCATACATGAGGATACACACGCATGCACACTTCTATACACATAGGCACACACATACAATGCGCACACACTCATGTCCGCATTTACATACACATATACACACACATGTGTACATACACACTTGCACACATCTATACAGATAAACACACACAGCAAAATACACACACACGTGTACGCACACACATGCACACACATACATGTACACCTGTAAAGTACACACACTTGTGTTCACACGTACGCATACATAATACATTCTCTTGAAAGTATCTAGAGAACCGGCCTCCACCGCCCTCTGAGGCAGAGAATTTCACAGACTCACAACTCTCTGTGTGAAAATGTGTTTCCTCATCTCCGTTCTAAATGGCTTACCCCTTATTTTTAAACTGTGGCCCCTGGGTGTGGACCTCCCCAACATCGGGAACATGCTTCCTGCCTCTAGTGTGTCCAAACCCTTAATAACCTTATTTGATTCAAGATCCCCTCTCATCCTTCTAAATTCCAGAGTATACAAGCCTAGCCGCTCCATTCTCTCAGCATATGACAGTCCCACCATCCGGGAATTAAACTTGTGAACCTACGCTGCACTCCCTCAATAGCAAGAATGTCCTTCCTCAAACTTGGAGACCAAAACTGCACACAGTACTCCAGGTGTGGACTCACTAGGGCCCTATACAACTGCAGAAGGACCTATTTGCCCTATACCTAACCCATCTTGTTATGAAGGCCAACATGCCTTTTGCTTTCCTCACTGCCTGCTGTACCTGCATGCTTCTTTCATAGATGATGAACAAGGACCCCCAGGTCCCGTTGTACGTCCCTTTTCCAACTTGACACCATTTCGATAATAATCTTCCTTGCCTTCGTTATCCACATTAAACTGCTTCTGTCAGGCATCTGCCCCGCACACACACACTCAAAAATGTACACATACGCATGTTTGCACACACACACAAAATATGTATGCACACTTGTGCACACACACACACTTCAGCATGCACACACATACATACACACACTTTGAGTGTGTATCATCAAGTATGCAGATGATACAACGGTGATTGGCCTCATCAGCGTCAATGATGAGTCGGCCTATAGAGAGGAGGTTCCAGCTCATAGCAGCTTGGTGCGCTGACAACAACCTTGTCCTTAACTCCAAGAAGACCAAGGAGCTAATTGTGGACTACCTAGGGGCTGCACGCACACCCCCATCCACATTTGAGGCGTGTTTCCAGCTTCAGGTTTCTGGGGGTCAACATCTCTAAATTCTCTTGGACCACAATACCTCAACACTGGTCAAGAAGGTCCACCAGTGTCTCTTTTCTACCTGAGGAGACTAAAGAAGGACCACCTGTCTCCTCAGATTCTGGTGAACTTCTACCGCAGCACTATCAAGAGCATCCTTACCAACTATATCACAGTATGGTACGGCAACTGCTTTGTCTCCGACCGGAAAGCACGGCAGAGGGTGTGAAAACTGCCCAACGCATCACCGGTTCCTCACTCCCCTCATTGAGTCTGTCCATAGCAAGCGATGTCTGCGAATGGCGCGCAGCATCGTTAAAAGGACTGGTCTCACCCCAACCACAGACTGTTTACCTCCTCCCATCCGGGAGGCGCTGGTCCCTCCGTTGCCGGACAGCAGGTTCAGGAACAGCTTCTTCCCTGCGGCTGTTACAATACTTTGCACCTCGGTGATTGCAGTCACCCCCCCCCCCCGCACACTCCTTCCCCCAGTAAAAATTGCACTACTGATACTGTTTGTACATATATATATTTTACCGTTCATTATTCTATGTTCGCTCTTCTGGGGAGATGCTAACTGTCTCTGTACTGTACACTGCACAATGACAATTAAAGATTGAATTGAATTGAACGTGTGCGTACACACACATTCATACACACATAAATATACACACGTGTGTGCACACACACATACATACACACACTTGTGCGTACACACACGCTCATACTCACATACATACACACACTTGTGTGTACACACACACACGTTCATACACACACTTGTGCGTACACACACACATATACACGTACACACACACACTTGTGCGTACACACATACATACACACACTTGTGTACACACACACACACGTACATACACACACTTGTGCGTACACACACACGTACAAACATACATACACACACTTCCATGCACACACACACTCATACGCACGTACATACACACACTTGTGCGTATACACACACTTATACACACGTACATGCACACACTTGTGTGCGCACACACACACACACACACACACACACACGTACACACACACAAACACATGACTTTCTCCTGTTCTATTTTCACCTCTGCCCACATTTACCTTCCTCACTACAAAAACAGAAAACCCAGAATGTGAATCTCCCTCACTGACACAAACATGGGCCATGCTGTCCACACTATGCATTCCACAATCGTTCTGTTTAATCATGTTTGAACTAATGATGAATATTGAACCTCTGAGACACCGTGATGCTCTGTTCACGTCTCCGCAGTTTAATATTCCTTCCACAGTCTGTTTTATGCCAGCTTACTTCTCAATCCTTCATCCTTACTCCAAACATATGTTTTCTTCGGCAGTCGGACTAAACAGGCTGTGTAGTATGTTTTTTAGTTTTTAGTTTTTAGTTTTAGAGGTACAGCACAGACAGGCCCTTCGGACCACTGAGCCCAGGCCAACCAGCGATCCCCGCACATTAACACCACCCTATGCACACTGGGGACAATTTTATATTTATACCAAGCCAATTAACCTACAAACCTGCACGTCTTTGGAGTGTGGGAGGAAACTGGGGTTCTTACAGAAAACCAACCCGGTCATGGGGAGAACGTACAAACTCCATACAGACAGCACCCGTAGTCAGGATCGAACCCGGGTCTCTGGCGGTGTAAGCAGCTATTTTACCGCTGAGCCACCTTGCTGCCCTGAGTTCAGTTTAGGATTTTATAATTTGCTTCTGACGTTCAAAGGTTCAAAGGTTCGTTATTAGTCACATACACCAATTGGTGTAGTGAAATGTAGATCGCCATTGCAGCACATTAATAAGAATACAACATAATAATAAAGAAATGTAAACATAAAAACATCCCCCCACAATGGTTTCCATTATGAGGGAAGGCACAAGTTCAGTCCCCATCCTCATGTCCACCCATAGTCGGGCCTATTGAGGCCTCCGCAGTCGCCTTTGCAGAGGCCTGATGTTCCAGGCCCTTCTCACCAGATGATGGTTCTCCGGTGTCGGGAGAATCCTCTCAGCGGCTTGGGTTGCCTGGAACGGCCACTTCCTTACCGGAGACCGCGGCTTCCGAAGCCTGACAGGCCGCGCTGGATGGAACTCCACCACTGGCGATCTCGGCGAGAGATCCCAGGCTCCCGATGTAAAGTTCAGTGCCACCGCCCACGGCTGGCCGCTCCCCAGACCCGCAGCTCCGCGATGTTTCATCGGCGGTCCCAGCATACCGGAGTTCCAGCGCGGTGACTCGGGCAAGGCATTGCCCGCTCTGTGGTGGCGCTCCAGCGCTGTGCCGCTGCCGAAGCCGAGGTTCTGGCCGCTCGCCTCAGGAAACGCCGCTCCAGGCCCGCTGGTAGGCCGCGAGGACGGGTCAAAGGTGCTGCTCGGAGAAAAGCCGCCTCTCCGACCAGGTAGGGACCCTGAAAAGCAGTTTCCCCATGCCCCCCCACCCCAACCCCACACATAAAAAAGCATAGACCTCCAAAAACTAAAAATTAAAAAAAAAAGGGGTGAGAAAACGGACAGCTGCAGGCTGGGCAGCCATACCCATACAGGACGGCGCCCCCCGAGGTTCATGCCATTAATTCCAACAGGATTTCAGGAGTACAGTCCATAACGTCGATGGAACTGGATTCAGTGCTCAGTGGTGCCAGCTAGGACTCTGTAAGGGTTTTATTTATTTCCTTATTTTCACCACCTTTACTATTTCTTTGTGCACGTCGGGTTGATTACATATGTGGAAACTGGGTGGACCGTGTGAAGGTTGCAATCTCCCACTGAGTGGTGCAGAACTTGGAAAGATGCCAACACCAACAGCGGAGAGGTCATCACAGACCCCACAGTGAAACCACCGGGTTTTGACCTCCATCGCAAGCAATGGCCGACCTTGGACAGAATCCACACCCTCTGTGCAAGAACAGCCCATCACCTGCATAAATGGGGATGACAGACAGCCCTGCTTGTGACTGCGGACATCCAGACCAGACCATCCCACACATCGTGAATGACTGCCTACTGAGGCTTTTCCCTGGTGGCATCAAAGCCATCCACCCAGCAACTGATGCTGTCCTGGCCTGGATGTCTGCCCTTCACCTACAACTTTAGGCTGTGCAAGATGAAGACCACCTTTACTCCTAAAGTGACTGGACAGACTAATCAAATTCCTGGCCATCACTAGACATTAGACCCTTCCCAAACACTTGGAATGAATATTGCATGCAGTTCTGGTTGTCCCATTACAGAAAGGACCTGCAGGCTAAAGGGCCTGTCCCACTGTACGAGCTGATTCAAGAGCTAATTCTCCCGAGTTTCCCCTGATTCGAACTCGGAGAATTACGGTAATAGCTGCTCATCGGTACTCGGGGCTATCGTGTACATTTTTCAACATGTTGAAAAATCTTCACAAGCTTACCGAGTTTCCCGAGTACCTGCCGTTAACGTTACGAGCCGCTAAGAGACGTCCCAAGCTCCGACCTACCCGCTACGTACATTCTACATGCTTACCACGAGTTTGATTTTTTTTTAACTCGGGAGAGCTCTTGAATTACCTCGTACAGTGGGACGGGCCCTTAAGCGGTGACCCGGTGGCGCAGCGGTACAGTTGCTGCCTTACAGCGCCACACCACTCCGGTTCGATCCTGACCACGGGTACTGCCTGGACGGAGTTTACCCCGAGACCGCATGGGTTTTCTTTGGGTCCTCCGGTTTCCTCCCACACTTCAAAGACATACAGGTTTGTAGGTTAATTTATTTGGTATAAATGTAAAATTGTCCCTAGTGTTGCAACCTTCACGTGGTCCACCCTGTTTCGACGAATGCAATCAACCTAGCATGGTGTGCGTGCGTCCCTAGTGTGTGTAGGGTAGTGTAGATGTGCAGGAATCACTGGTCAGTGTGGGCTCGATGGGCCGAAGGGCTTGTTTCCACACTGTATCTCTAAACTAAACCAAAGACGCAGTATGTCGAGCATCACCAGATACCAGGCAACAGGAATTGGGAGAGAATAATCTGTGTGGGTTTTCCCGGGTGCTCCGGTTTCCTCCCACACTCCAAAGACATACAGGTTTGTGGGTTAATAGGCTTTGGTAAAAATTGAAAATTGGGTCAGAGTGCAGTTGGTGGGCCGAATGGCCTGTTTCGATGCTGTGTATCTAAACTTTTACTGATGCCTGGTTTTGAGAGCATCAGCTACAGGATGAGGTTGGATAGAATTGATGAAGGAAAGAACGGCTGATGCTGGTTTAAATGGAAGGTAGACCCAAAATTCTGGAGTATCTCAGCTCTGGAGAGAAGGAATGGGTGACGTTTCGGGTCGAGACCCTTCTTCAGACTGATGTCAGAGGAGTAGGCGGGGCAGAGATAGAACGTGTCGGAGACAGTAGGACTGGTCAGAGAGCTGGGAAGGGGGAGGGGATGGAGAGAGAGGGAAAGCAAGGGCTATTTGAAGTTAGAGAAGTCAATGTTCATACCGCTGCCCAAGCAAAATATGAGGTGCTGTTCCTCCAATTTGCACTGGGCCTCACTCTGACAATGGAGGAGGCCCAGGACAGAAAGATCAGATTGGGAATGGGAGGGAGAGTTGAAGTGCTGAACAAACCGGAAGATCAGAAAGGTTTAGGCGGACTGAGCGGAGGTGTTCAGCGAAACGATCGCTGAGCCTACGCTTGGTCTCACCGATATACAAGAGTCCACACTTGAAAGAGCGGATACAGTGGATGAGGTTGGACAAGGTGCAAGTGAACCTCGGCCTTGGATAGAATGGGATTGTTTTCTCTGTAATGCCGGAGGTTGCGGGAGACCTGATGGAAGTATTGAAGAGTATGAGAGGCACAGATAAGGTAGACAGTCAGAACCTATTTCCCAAGTAGAAATATGAAATACAGTGGCATAGCTTTTACGTGAGACGGGCAAAGTTTAAAGAAAATGTGCAGGGCATGTATAATACAGAGGGTGGTGGGTGCCTGGAACGTGCTAGCTGGGTCGGTGGTGGAGGCAGGTAGCATTTAAGAGACTTTTGCATAGGCACATGGATATGGATGGAATGGAGGGATATGCATTACATGCACACATGCACACACTTGATCTTGGCATCATGTTTGACATAAACATTGTGGGTTGAAGGGCCTGTTCCTGTTTTGTTTTGTTCTCTGTTCTATGTTGTAAATATCCATACTCCCCTTCCCATTCCCACACTGACCTTTCTGTTCTGGGCGGAGTGAGGCCAAACACAAATTGGAGGAACAGCACTTCATATTTCGCTTGGGCAGCTTACACCCCAGCGATATGAATATTGGTTTCTCTAATTTCAAGTAGCCTTTGCCTTCCCTCTCTCTCCATCCCTGTCCCACTTGAGCTGTCCCACCAGTTTCACTGACGTCCTGCTTAGTCTCACCGTTTGTATCACTCGCTATCACCTTTTCCACAGCCAACAATGGACCAATTGTGGGCTCCACCATGAGTGCTCGTTTTGATTTGTTCTTTTCACACCTTTCATTTGTTTGTTCTTTGCACCTCTTCGTACCTCCAGTTTTCCTCTCCCCTGACTCTCAGTCTAATGAAGGGTCACGACCCGAAACGTCACCTAATCCATTTCTCCTGAGATGCTGCCTGACCCGCTGAGTTACTCCAACATTTTGTGCCTATCTTCGGTGTATACCAGCATCTGCAGTTTCTTCCTACACCTATCAACCACAGAAACTCACCAATTAGATAAAATGTGTAGGAATGAACTGCAGATTCTGGTTTAAACCGAAGATAGATACAAAAACATGGTGTTGACATGGATAGAAAATTGGTTAGCATACCGGAAGCAAAGAGTAGGAGTAAACGGGTCCTTTTCAGACTGGCAGGCAGTGGCGAGTGGAGTGCCGCAAGGCTCGGTGTTGGAGCCGCAATTGTTTACCATATATATAAATGATTTGGAAGAGAGAATTAGGAACAACACTAGCAAGTTTGCGGATGACACAAAGCTGGGTGGCAGTGTGAACTGTGAAGAGGATGTTAGGAGGTTGCAGGGTGACCTGGACAGGTTGAGTGAGTGGGCAGATGCGTGGCAGATGCAGTATAATATAGATAAATGTGAGGTTATCCACTTTGGCGGCAAAAACAAGGGGGCAGATTATTATCTCAATGGGGTTAGGTTAGGTAAGGGGGAGGGACAGCGAGACCTGGGTGTCCTTGTACACCAGTCACTGAAAGTTGGCGTGCAGGTACAGCAGGCAATGAAGAAAGCTAATGGAATGTTGGCCTTCATAACAAGAGGATTTCAGTACAGGAGTAAAGAAGTTCTTCTGCAGATGTATAGGGCTCTGGTGAGACCACATCTGGAGTATTGTGTACAGTTTTGGTCTCCTAATTTGAGGAAGGACAGCCTTGTGATTGAGGCAGTGCAGCGAAGGTTCACGAGATTGATCCCTGGGATGGCGGGACTGTCATATGAGGAAAGATTGAAAAGACTAGGCTTGTATTCACTGGAGTTTAGAAGGATGATGGGGATCTTACAGAAACATATAAAATTATAAAAGAACTGGACAAGCTAGATGCAGGAAAAATGTTCCCAATGTTGGGTGAGTCCAGAACCAGGGGCCACAGTCTTAGAATAAAGGGGAGGTCATTTAAGACTGAGCTGAGAAAAAACTTTTTTACCCAGAGATTTGTGAATTTATGGAATTCCCTGCCACAGAGGGCAGTGGAGGCCAAATCACTGGATGGATTTAAGAGAGAGTTGGATAGAGCTCTCGGGGCTAGTGGAGTCAAGGGATATGGGGAGAAGGCAGGCACGGGTTATTGATAGTTGACGATCAGCCATGACCATATTGAATGGCGGTGCTGGCTCAAAGGGCCGAATGGCCTCCTCCTGCACCTATTTTCTATGTTGCTAAAAAGCTGGAGTAACTCAGCGGCACAGAAACTCAGCCCGAATTGTTGCCTATTTCCTTCGCTCCTTAAATGCCTGCCTCACGCGTTGAGTTTCTCCAGCACTTTTGTCTACCTTTCATTTTCCAGCATCTGCAGTTCCTTCTTAAACAAATATCTAGACAGGACATTTTGGTTTGCACAGAGAAAATGGGCTGAAGGAGCTTTTTCCTTGTTGCATGACTAATTCCACTTGAAGCCTGGGCTGTGGAGGAGGTTGGTTGGTATAGTTAAAATGGGGAACATTTAAAGCCCTGTCCCACGTTACGAGTTCATTCCAAGAGCTCTCCCGAGTTTGCCCTGATTTGAACTCGGAGATTTACGGTAATGGCCACTCGTCGGTACTCGGGGCTCTCATGGACATTTTTCAACATGTTGAAAAATCTTCACGAGTCTTCCCGTGCTTACCTGCCGTTAGTGAGTCTTCCCGAGTACCTGCCATTGGCATTACGAGCCACTAAGAGATGTCCCCAAGCTCCGACGTACCCGCTACATTCATTCTCCGTGCTTACCACGAGTTTGATTTTTTTTTTAACTCGGGAGGGCTAATGGAATGAACTCGTACCGTGGGACAGGGCTATTACAGAAACTAATACTTGAAATGAGGTCAGAACGGCTCTGGGAAAACTAATCTCTCTGAAGCAGAATGCAACAAAAAGCTTTGTAATGCCAATCCAAGAAGACCCAGACAGATCTCCACAGACCAAAGTATTCCAGCAGGTCCCTGCGAACCACAATAAACACCAAAAAATCTTTGTAATTCCTACAAATCTCAACAGTCCCCACCAGCTCCAACACCAGGAAGCCAATCATAAAACCATCACAAGCTCCAACCAAACTGGCCAGAAGGTCCTGTGCCTTCTCAAACCGTTCTTTTTTTGCAGGAAGGAACTGCAGATGCTGGTTTACACCAAAGATAGACACAAAATGCTGGGGCAACTCAGCGGGACAGGCAGCTTCTCTGGAGAGAAGGAATGGGTGACGTTTCGGATCAAGACTCTTCTTCAGTCTGAAAGTCAGGGGAAGAGGGAAATTAGATATGGAAGGGTGTAAAGAGCATGTAAGGTGTGAAAAGAACAGATCTAAGCAGGTGACGATCAAGGAAATGTACAACGTTTTTTAGTTGGTGGGTGTGTTTGAGTTTGTGTTTAGTTTATTGTCGCGTGTACTGAGGTACAGTAAACAGCTTTTGTTGCGTGCTAACCAGTCAGCGGAAAGACAATACATGATTACAATTGAGCCAGTGTAGATCTACACACAGTGCAGATACAGTAGACAATAGACAGGAGTAGGCCATTTGGCCCTTTGAGCCAGCACCGCCATTCAACGTGATCATGGCTGATCATCCCCAATCAGTACCCCGTTCCTGCCTTCTCCCCATATCCCCTGACTCCGCTATCTTTAAGAGCCCTATCTAGCTCTCTCTTGATAGTATCCAGAGAACCGGCCTCTACCGCGCTCTGAGGCAGAGAATTCCACAGGCTCACAACTCTCTGTGTGAAATCATCTCCGTTCTAAATGGCTTACCCCTTACATAACGGTTAAAGGGAATAACATGAATAGCATAATTAAAGTAAGAAATGTTGTTGTCGCAGTAGAGATTTAAAAGAGTAGAGCGATTGTAAAGCGTGATTGCAGACCCACTGCTATGACCAGCGCACAAAGTGTTGCTTGGCTTGGGCGCCATCTTGGATGTTAGTATGTGGAACAAGCTGCCAGAGGTCCAATAACAACATTTAAATACATTTGGACTGGTACATGGAAAGAGAAAGATTGGGAGGATATGGGCAAGCAAATGGGACAAGCTTATATGGGGCATTTTGGTGTTCATGGCTGAGTTGGGCAAAAGGGCCTCTTTCCTTAGCTAAACACAGACACAAAATGCTGGAGTAACTCAGCGGAACAGGTAGCATCTCTGGATAGAAGGAATCGGTGACGTTTCAGGTCGAGACCCTTCTGAAGAAGTTGCTTCCTAACTCTTTCCTTAACTACCTCCTTAACTCTTCCTTAACACATTTGTGGAATTCCCTGCCACAGGGGGCAGTGGAGGCCAAATCACTGGATGGATTTATGAGAGATTTAGATAGAGCTCTAGGGGCTGGTGGAATCAAGGGATATTGGGAGAAGGCAGGCACGGGTTATTGATTGGGGACGATCTGCCATGATCACAATGAATGGCGGTGCTGGCTCAAAGGGCCGAATGGCCTCCTCCTGCACCTATTTTCTATGTTTCTATGTTACCCGACTCTCCCGCTCCTCATCCTTGTGAATGCAGAAGGCCGCAGCAAGTGAATTTTTTATGAAGCTAATTTTTCAGTTCAGTGCAAAACAATCATACTAAATAAGTCTCTGCATATGATATTTTAGGTTGAGATTGAGATTCAATGCCATTATAATTACAGTTTTACAAGGCAGTGTAAATCAGACCTTAGAACCAGTGGCCTCTGCCCCACCTCTATCCCGCGGCAGCGTGTAATTGCAAAGGCACAATACAAATGTCACTGGTCACATCAATGAATCAGTAACTTGCATTTAAAGAGCCTCTTTGCCCCAGTTATATACCGTGTCCCTCTTTTATTGAACGCAACTAATGGATAAAGATTCAAAGAAGCTTTGCTCCACGGTTGTGGAGAATAGAAGCAGGAGCAGGGCTTACAGCACTTAGGCTGCCCTGCTGTTTAACACAACGGGCAGCAAGGTGGCGCAGCTGGTAGAGCTGCTGCCTCACAGCGCCAGGGACCTGGGTTCGATCCCGACCTTGATGCCTTTTGTGTCTCCTTCTTAAATGTTATCGTTCATCTATAGTCAGCTAGTGGGACATCATCAAACTGAAGTTGGCATTGCTGCCTCACAGCGCCAGGCCTGGGTTCAACCCTACACACGTGTAGCTCTTCAGAGCATGACACAAAGTGGTGGTTTAACTCAGCAAGTCTGGCCTATCCATGTTGTCCATTGATGCCGCCTGACCTGCTGAGTTACTCCGGCCCTTCGTGACTTTTTTTTGTAAACCAACATCTGCAGTTCCTGCTACCTAGCACTTCAGAGGACCCTGTGTGTAGTTCAGTTTAAGTGTAGTTTAGAGATTACGGCACAGAATCAAGCCCTTCGGCCCACCGAGTCCATGCTGGGCATCAGTCACCCGTTCACACTAGTTCTACTTTAGACCACTTTATCACTCCCTACACTCTAGGGGCAATTTACAGAGGACATTTAACTTGGAAACCCGCGCATCTTTAGGATATTGGTGGAAACCGGAGCACCCAGAGGAAACCCACGTGGTCACATGGAGAACATGCAAACTTCCCATGGTCAAGTGGAACCCGAGGTCAGGATTAAACCCGTGTCTCTGGCACTGTGAGGCCTCTGTGGGGTGATAGTATTTCTGTGACCTATGACCAGAATTACTGGCGCTGTGGACAAAGGCAAACAGCTTGCTCGCCCGGATTTAATTTCATTATTTCTTCTAATTTTAAGGTTTTAATTAACATTAACAGAGTTTGTAGATGACACCAAGATTACTGAGGTCGGAGACTGTGAGGAAGGCTGTCAAAGAATACAGCAGGATATGGATCAGCTACAGAAATGGGCGGAGAAATGGCAGGTGGACTTTAATCCAAGCTAGTGCGGGCTTACTCAAGCCCCTTGACTTAGTAAGGACTCTCACTTACTCAATGTAAGTGAGGCTCCTTATATTTGACCTCCTAATGGTCACCTCCCAATTTGATCATTGGGAGGTCAAATGTAAGTGGAAAATATGCAATTAACGACATGATCCTTAACACCATTGATTCAGAGAGTGATTAACCCAGCTTTGACTGCCTCCCGCACAGCGCCAGAGACCAAGGTTCGATCCTAACTACGGGTGCTGTCTGTACAGAGTTTGTACGCTCTCCCTGTGACCACATGGGTTTTCTCCTCCCACACTCCCTAGATCTACAGGTTTGCAGATGATGTTAGTCAAATGATAAATTGTCCCTGGCGTGACGGATAGTGTTACTGTACGGGGTGATCGCTGGTTGGCGCGGACATGGTGGGCCGAAGGGCCTGTTACTGTCCTGCAACGCTAAAGTTTAAAGTCTAAAGGGACAAGTTTAAAGGAGATGTGAAGGGCAACACTTTTTACACAGAGGATGGTGAGTGCAGATACATTAATGGCAGATACATTCGTGGCATTCCATAGACTTTCAGACAGGCACATGGATATGCAGGAAATGGAAGGATATGGGTTCTACGCAGGTGGGTTAATGATGGTTTCATGTTTGGCACAGATGTTGTGAGCCAAAGGGCATAATATGATGTAAAATGTCATACGTGACCCATACGACCATAAGACAACGTGACAGAGGGCCAGAATTAGGCCAGGGCTCATTGAGACTTCTCCGCCATTTGATCATGGTTGATCTATCTTTCCCTCTCAACTCCCATTCTCCTGCCTTCTCCCCAAAACCCCTGACACCCACATTAACCAAGAAACTATCAGTCTCTGCTTTAAAAATACCCAATGTCTTGGCCTCCATAGCTGTCAGTGGCAATGAATTCCACAGATTCACCATCCTCATCCCCATTCTAAAGGTACGTCCTTTTATTCCGAGGCTGTGCCTCTAGCTCTGGACGCTCCCACTACTGGAACCATCTTCTCCACGTCCACTTCATCCAGACTATTCCCTCCTGAACTAGATACAAGGTGGCAGCATGGTGGCGCAGCAGTGGAGTTGCTGCCTTACAGCGCATACAGCGCCAGAGACCCGGGTTCAATCCTGACTATGGCGGCTGTTTGTACGCCGTATATAGGTTCTCCCCGTGACCTGCGTGTGCTCTCTCCGGGATCTTCGGTTCTCCCCCATGCTCCAAAGACGTACTGTTAGTAGATAAATTGGCTTGTTATAAATAGAAATTGTCCATAATGTGTGTAGGATAGTGTTAGTGTGCGGGGATCGCTGGTCGGTGCGGACTCGGTGGGCCGAAGGGCCTGTTTCTGTGCGTTTTTATGACTGTTGGCAGACCAATTTTCACTCCTGGGATGAATAAAGTTCTATTGTATCGTATCGTGCCATATCATATCGTATCGCACCGTGTCGTATCGCATCGTATCATATCGTATGCACGGGATATTTTAGCGTAATGTGCTGTGATGCCCAGAACCATGTCCCACACTGACATGCTATTCATGTGATTCATTGCGATGTCCACATTGTTCCGTGTACCTCATGTTATGCCAGACGGGGTAACTCTGCAGCAAAGGACATCAGATATAAACCCATGATTAATGTTTCCCTATGCAGACCAAGTCATTGTAGACATTTTTCATTCAAACCACCGAGCCTTTTGCTTATGGCTGTCCCACTCTTGTTTCATAGCTGAATAAATAATTTCTTCTTAATCAATTAATTGCTTGCTACACTTCAGTAGCTTTTTTATGCCATTTTTCTCTGTCACCCGGCAAGATTTATGTATTCAAGTTTTGTATTTTGTCCTTAATTGCTCTGCTGTAGTTTGCCAATGCCAGTCATGTTTATACATTAGCAGGTTCTTTTGTACTGTTTGACCGCTCCACGACTCTGGAGATAGCTTCAGCCATGAATTCTCCGAAGACGTTCCTCAGCTGTAATGTGTTGCAGGCAGTAAGTGTGCCGCGTGAAATTCATCAATCAGTTGGATTAGCGATAGGCTCTTGTTTGTATTCATGACGAACTGAATTGAACCTTTCCACAGATTGTTATTGGTGAAAATACAGTGAAAAACTTTGTTTTATGTATTTTCCAGGCCAATCACATCATACAATGGGACATCCAGTGGTGCAAAAGAGAAAATGAATAGAGTGCAGCCACGGAGAAAGTGCAGTTTAGAAAAGTGCAACAGCAAGATTGCCACAAAGTAGATTGGAAGATCATGAATTCATCCCCACCATATGAAAGGACCGTACAATAGTCTGATGTCAGAGGGGAAGAAGCTGTTCTTGAATATGGTGGTTAGTGCTTTCAAGATTTTATATATTTTGCCCGACGGGAGAGAGGAGAAGAGGGAATGACCTGAAAGAAGGAGGTGTACATGGTGCCTGATTATCTTGGCTGCTTTCCAGAGATAGAATAAAGAACAGTAAGAGTGCCAAAAGTGACGGGGAGAAGGCAGGAGAATGAGTTGAGAAATGAGGGAATAATAGACCAGCCATGATTGAATGGGGAGCAGATTTGATGGGCCGAACGGCTTAATTCGGCTCCTATGTCTAATTATCTTATAATAGATGGAGTTAATGAGGAGTGATGTGAAGGGGTGGCGGTGGGGGGTATTTACATGATCAACTGGGCTGTAATCATAAAGGAGCTGTCCCACTGCGGCGACCTAATCCGCGAGTTGTGGCGAGTTTGCCCTCGGCTCATACTCAAAGCATGGTCGACACGAGGTCCTAGGAGGCCTTTGTAACTCTCCTTCATGCTTGAGAGTAGTCCTTGTGTACTCGAGGCCTCAGCTAGGTCGCGGCGTTTTCACCATGTTGAAAAATACCCGCGAGTAAAAAAAAGGTCGCCATGGAAAAATCAATACTTTTTTTACTCATAGGTTTAGCCGAAGGTCGGCATGTTAGTCGTAGATAATCGAGGGTAGTCGAAGGTCATCGTAGATATTCATCATAGTCGAAGGGAGGTCGTAGGAGATCGAAGGAGGTCGTCTTCACTCTCCACTATTTGGCGTCCAATTTTCCCGAAGCTAGTCATAGCTAGTCGAAGCTAGTCTTCAACATAGTCGAAGGAGGTCGAGGGAGGTCTTCAACATGACATTTTTTCAAACTCTCCTGAACTCTTCTAAATTCACCAATTAGGTTGCCGCAGTGGGACAGCCCCTTCACTCACGACCATTTCTTTCCACAGATTGTTGCCAAGACTCAAATTATTATAAAAATAATATTTGCATTCCTAAAGTGTTGATGGGCGTCCATTAGATGAAATTCAGCATAAAACATGCTTGTATGACTGGGAATCTCTGCAGATTCCGATTAATGTGCCGTTTTTGCCTGGGACGGCACGGTGGCGCAGTGGGAGAGTTGCTGCCTTACAGTGCTTATAGCACCAGAGACCCAGGTTCAATGCTGACTACGGGAGCTGTCTGTACAGAGTCTGTACGTTCTCCCCGTGACCTGTGTGGGTTTTCTCCGAGATCTTCGGTTTCCTCCCACACTCCAAAGACGTATAGGTTTGCAGGTTAATTGGCTTGGTGTAAATGTAAATCGTTCCTAGTGTGTGTAGGATAGTGTTAATGTGCGGGGATCGCTGGTCGCCGTGGAGTCCGGTAGGCCGAAAGGCCTGTTTCTCCGCCGTATCTCCAAACCTCCGAAGGGCCAGTTTCTGTGTAAACTAAACTTAGATGCCTGAGACAGCAAGGCAACAGGACAGCTTTGGTAAATTGGCAATAAGATTACATTTCTGCTTACATTGCAGAAATAAGAGATTAGACTCCACAGATCTACATGGATTATACTAACATCGTCTCTGCTAATTATCCAACCCAGCATTAACATTGTTATGTAATTAGATTCCTTTAATTTTCTTTGCCTTGAAGAGCATTAAGGTGGAAAATCCCCAGGACCTGATGGGATTTATCCCAGGTTATTAGTTTAGTTTAGAGATACAGCGCAGAAACAGACACTTCAGTGATCACCCCGCACACCAGCACTATCCTCCACACACTAGGGACAATTTACAATCTTTACCAAAGTCAATTAACCTACAAACCTGTACGTCTTTGGAGTGTGGGAGGAAACCAGAGCACCCGGAGAAAACCCACGCAGGTCACGTTCAAACTCTGCACCGTAGTCAGGATCAAACCCAGGTCCTGCGCTGTGAGGCAGCAACTCTACCGCTGCGCCACATGCGTGAGGCAAGAGAGGAGATTGCAGGAGCCTTGATGAAGATCTTTGCATCTTCTCTAGTCACAGGCAAGGTCCCAGAGGACTGGAGAGTAGCTAATGTTCTTCAATTATTTAAAAAGGGAAGTGGAGGGAATCCTGGGAATACAGGTCAGTGAGCATATCACTGGTCAGGAATTTATTGGAGAGGATTGTTCGAAATAGGATTTATTCTCATTAGACAAGAATGGATTAACTAGGGACAAGGTGTTCAAGATGTGGATTTTTGGACAAGACCAAACATAGACTGGCCGATGGTTTCACTGAACACCTTCTCTCAGTCCGCATTGACCTACATGATCTCCCGGTTCCCAACACTTTAACTCCCCCCTCCCATTCCCACACCTTTTTGTCCTAGGTCTCCTCCATTATCAAAGTGAGGCTAAGTGAAAAGTGTAGGAACAGCATCTCATATTTTGCTTGGGCAGCTTACAGCCCAGTGGTGTGAGTATTGATTTCTCTGACTTCAAGTACCCCTTGAACCCCCTCTCTCTCTGTCCCTCCCCCACCCGTCAAACCAGCTTCAAAGTCTTCAAATGAGTCCCATTGCTTGCACTCATTCTCACCAGCTAACAATGGCCTGTTTCCTTTATTATTGTTACTTTTTTGCACATCTTTAATTTATATGTTCTATATCTCTCCACATCACCAGCTATATCTCTCATTTCCCTTTCCCCTGACTCTGTCTGAAGAATGGTCTCGACCTGAAACGTCACCCATTCCTTTTCTCCAAAGATGCTGCCTGCCCCGCTGAGTTACTCCAGCTTTTGGCGTCTATCTTTGGCTTTCTACATCTTACTAACTTGATCGGGTTTGTTGAGGAGGTGATGAAGGTGATCGATGAGGGTATGACAGTGGATATTGTCTGCGTGGACTTTAGTGTGGTTTTTGAAAACGTCATAGATGCAGAGACTCCTGGAGTCATACAGTGTGGAAACCGGCCCTTTGGCCCAACTTGCCCACGCCAACCAACATGTCCCATCTACACTAGTCCCATCTGCCTTTGTTTGGCCCATATCCCTCTAAACCTGTCCTATCCATGTACCTGTCTGTTTAAGGCAGAAGCTCTACCAGCTGTGCCAGTGTGCCATCCTGCATGAGCATTGATTTCACTCATTTCAAGTGACCCCTGCATTCCGTCACCTCCCCACTCTCCCCCTCTCACTCACTACCCACCCTAGTCATCCTACCAGTTCCACTGTTCACATCCTTCTACCTCTCTTGTTGTCCCACCTTCCCCAGCCAACAATGCGCCATTGTGGGCTCCAACCTTCTTGAGGTCACCTGTTGTTATCCCTGATTTATCCCTTTCCTCGCCACTAGTCCACAGGGCGGCGCCGGTGAAGCAGCGGTAGAGTTGCTGCCTTACAGCGAATGCAGGACGGGAGACCCCGGTTCGATCCCGACCACGGGTGCTGTCTGTACGGAGTTTTACATTCTCCCCGTGCGTGGGTTTTCTCCGAGATCTTCGGTTTCTTCCCGTACTCCAATGACGGATAGGTTTGTAGGTTAATTGGCTTGGTATAAATGTACAAATTGCCCCGTGTGGGTATAGGATGGTGTTAGTGAGTGTGGATCGCTGGTCGGCGCGGACCCGGTGGGCCAAAGGGCCTGTTTCCGCGCTGTATATCTAAACTAAACTGAACTAAACTAGTTTATTTCGCCCTTCCCCCACCTCTACTCTCAGTCTGTAAAAGGATTCCAACCCAAAACATCACGCATTCCTTTTCTCCAGAGATGCTGCCTGACCCGCTGAGTTATTACAGCGTTTTGTGTCTATCTTCGGTATAAACCGGCATCTGCAGTTCTTTCCTACACACTGAATGAAACAAAGACAGTTTAGATATCATATTTTGACATTTCTCGGGAGACCTGCGGCATCTTGAGTTTGGTGCTGTTCAAGTGTGTGAATGTACCTGCATTAGTAGCAATGTGATTCTCCATCCAAATTGGTGATGTGAAGCAATGTTGACGTTCATGATGTCCCTTGTTTTGAGACTAACCATCAGTGCAAAGGACAAAGGACATTTATTGTCACGTACACCAATTGGTGCAGTGAAATTTGAGTTGCCATTTGCAGCACACCAATAAAAATAAAACACAACATTAGAGAATTTGACATTAAACATAAAAACATCCCCCCACAATGGTGAGGGAAGGCAGCAAAGTCCAGTCCTCTTCCTCTTGTGGTCGGGGCCTACTTGAGGCCTCTGCAGTCGCCGCGACAGCGGCCCAATGTTTCAGGCCCTCTCACCGGATGATGGAGCTCCAGCGTCGAGAGAACACTCTTCAGCGGCCTGGGGTGTCTGGAACGGCCGCTTCCTCCCCGGAGACCGGGGCTCCCGAAGTCCACAGGCTCCGAAACTGGCGATCTCAGAGAAAGATCCCAGGGTCCGTGGTGTTTAAAGTCAGCGCCGCCCGTAGCTGGACGCTCTGCGGACCCCACAGCTCCGCGATGTTGGAGTCGGCGGTCTCAGCACCCCGGCGACCATCGGTAAGGCATCGCCCGCTCTGCGATGGTGCTCCAGCGCTGCGTTGCCGCTGAGGATTCCGGCCGGTCCCGGCAGGAAATGCCGCTCCAGTCCCGTTGGTAGGCCGCGAGGAGAGGGCGAAGATGCGGGTTGGAGGAAAGATGCATCTCCGACCAGATGGGGACTGAGAAAAAAGTTTCCCCCTTCCCCCACCCCACACATAAAAAGACTAGACCTCCAAAACAATACTTTTTAACATACTAAAAATTTAAAAAAAGGGTGAAAGGACAATTTGGTGACTAAGTACAAGTAAGCTTTTAGATAGACCCGAAACGTCACCCATTCCTTCTCTTCAGAGATGCTGCTTGTCCCGCTGAATTACTCCAGCATTTTGTGTCTATCTTCAATTTAAACCACTTCTGCAGTTCCTTCCTTCTCATTAACCTTGTCTCTTCCTTGTCTGCCATGCTGGGTGTGTGATGGCAGACTGATACCACTTGCAAACTCCATGGATGAGAGGGACGTCCATCTTGGAATGCCTTCCATGGAATGCTGCATTAACAAATCAATAACTATATTGAAGTGAAATGCACACCGCTGTCGCACTCTATTTGTACTGGAAGTGACCCCATTATGATCAAAACTACATGCAAAGTTAGCAGTGAAAGCTTTTAATTACAATCAAAGTGCTGGAGTACCTCAGCGGGACACCAAGCATCTGTGGCGAGCGTGGGTAGGCTTGTAAACCAGCGTCAGCACAATTCTTGCATCTACATTGGTGATGATAGAGTCACAGGCAACACGGCAAAAAGCCCTGCAGCCCAACTTGCCCACACCGACCATCATGTGCCATCTACACTAGTCCCACCTGCCTGAATTTGGCCCATATCCTTCTGAACTTGTCCTATCCGTGTACCTGTCCATTGTTACATGAACATTGCAATAGTCCCTGACTCAACTACCTCCTCTGGCAGATCATTCCACACACCCACCACCCTTTGTGTGAAAAGGTTACCCTTCAGATTCCCATTAAATCTTTTCCCCTTCACCTTAAACCTATGTCCGCTGGTCCTCGATTCCCCTACTCTGGGCAAGAGACTGTGTGTCTACGCGATCTATTCCTCTCATGATTTTATACTCCTCTATAAGATCACCCTTCAACCTCCTGCGCTCCAAGGAATTTGCAGCCTGCTCAACATCTCCCTATAGCTCAGAACCTCAGGTCCTGGCAACATCCTTGTAAATCATCTCTGCACCTTTTCCAACTTGACAATATCTTTCCTATAACATGGTGCACAGAATTGAACACAATACTCTAAATTCAGCGTCACCTACATCATATACAACTACAACATGACCTCCCAGCTTCTATATTCGGATGTCAGGTAGATTCATAGAATCACAGTCATACACTGGGAAAACAGGCCCTTCGGCCCAACTTTCCCAACTATGATGCCCCATTATGCTTAGTTTGGGTTAGTTTAGTTTAGTTTATTGTCACGTGTACCGAGGTACAGTGAAAAGCTTTTGTTGTGTGCTAACCAGTCAGCAGAAAGACAATACATGATTACAATCGACCCATTTACAGTGTACAGATGCATGATAAGGGAATAACGTTTAGTGCAAGGTAAAGCCAGCAAAGTCTGATCAAGGATAGTCCGAGGGTCACCAATGAGGTAGCTAGTAGTTCAGCACTGCTCTCTGGTTGTGGTAGGATGATTCAGCTGCCTGACAACAGCTGGGAAGAAACTGTCCCTGAATCTGGAGGTGGGCATTTTCACACTTCTGTACCTTTTGCCTGATGGTAGAGGGGAGAAGACGGAGTGGCCAGGGTGCATCCTTGATTATGCTGCTGGCCTTGCCAAGGCAGCGTGAGGCTAGCCCCAGCTGCCCACGTTAGGCCTTAATCCCTCTAAATCTTTCCTATCCCACCGATGGAAAAGGACTGCAGAGGCCCACTGAACGTTTCAAAGGCTGGCCCTGTGAATGGTAGCAACAGCCTTCACAATGCCGATAACATTTACACACAGCTGTTTTTATTATTCTGAACAGTACTCTATTATTTTTCAAAGAGCAAATGTCTGGTTGGTGTAACAACATGCTTTCTGAAAATTGGTTTGCTCATTTTTGAGAACATTACCTGATGTGTGCTGAACTATAATCTTACACATGAGTGTGACAGGAGCGGTTACAAGTCTCAAACCATGCCTGTTATTGTAATTTATAGCTACTCCAGTCTTAGGTATACCCACTGTAATCTATCAGTCCTCTGGTTTCTTCCCTTGCTCCAGCTGATGTGATGAGGATAGAAGTTACTAGCTCAGGATATGCTTAGTTTAGAGATACAGCGTGGAAACAAGCCCTCCGGCCCACTGCGTCCATGCCAATCAGCAATCAGCAACTACTTCCATGTCCTACACACCAGGGACAATTTACAGAAGCCAATTAACCTACAAACCTAAACATCATTGGAATGTGGGAGCAAACCAGGACACCTGGAGAAAACCCACATGGTCACAGGAAGAACGTACAAACTCGCAGGTCGTTGCGGACTCGGTGGGCCGAAGGGTCTGTGTCCCGCTGCATCTCCAAACTAAACTGAAACTGAACTAAGTGGAGGCACAAGAAACTGCAGATACTGGTTTACATGAAAAGGCTCAAAGTGCTGGAGTAACTCAGCGCATCAGGCAGTATCTCTGGAGAATATTCATGCTTTCCAAAGCTGCTGCCTGACCCGTTGAGTTACTCCAACACTTTGTGCCTAATTCTACTGACTTTGTGTCTAATTCTACAGTCAAGTCCCTGACTGAAGAAGCCCAGTGTGGCAGAGGCACTCTCACCACTGTATCTACCTGTGATGGCCACGCAGGGATCTATGCTCCTTCTCTCTGCTCCACAGAACTATTTTCCTTTTTTAAGTTTACTCCAAGGTTGCAAACCCCTTCCATATCCCAGATGTCGACGTCTCCAGGTGGCTCCTGTATTGCAATTATTAGAAGTGCTCAGTTCAGAGAAGTTCTTGTACAGGAAGGAACTGCAGATGCTGGTTTAAACCAAAGATAGACACAAAATGCTGGAGTAACTCGGCAGGAGAGACAGCATCTTTGGAGAGAAGGAATAGATGATGTTTCATTTTTTGAAGAAGGGTCTCGACCCGAAACATCACCAATTCCTTCTCTCCAGAGATGCTGCCTCTCCAGTTGAGTTACTCCAGCTTTTTGGTTCTATCTCCAGAGAGGATCTTGTTAGTTTTTGTTAGTTAGTTTTTACCTTTAGAGTGCAGAAACAGGCCCTTCGGCCCACTGAGTCCACACCAACAAGTGTTCCCTGCACATTAACATTATCCTACGCTAGGGACAATTTTTACATTTATACAAAGCTAATTAACCTACAAACCTGTTGGTCTTTGGAGTGTGGGCAGGGCCGGATTTATGTATAAGCTAGACAGGAGTTAAACATACTCGCCATATCTGTCTGGTGGTCTACTAACATGGCCCGAGCGCGTGCGGACCAAACCCGCATGGTCTGGTCTCCAATTGGAGGCGTGGGTTCGCATCCCACTTCTGACACCATGTAAACCGACTCCAGACTCAGTACATGATTCAAATACATCTTTAATCTTCACTGAAACTTAACAGCATAGAGGATGATTAGTTGTCAGTACATCCTGGCTGCTCCAACTCCTCGTGCTGGAAACAAGTGTTAGTATAAGTATTACAGTGGTGTGGAGTTAGATATGCTAGCTTGTGTGTGATTGGTTAACATGCAACATCAATCTACACCCACCTACACTACAGTCCTCATACCCCCCTACCCCCTGACCACCCACCATCCCTCCACCAGACATCCAGAACCAGGGGCCACAATTTAAGAATAGGGAGTAAGCCATTTAGAACAGAGACGAGGAAACACTTTTTCTCACAGAGAGTGGTGAGTCTGTGGAATTCTCTGCCTCAGAGGGCAGTGGAGGCAGGTTCTCTGGATGCTTTCAAGAGAGAGCTAGATAGGGCTCTTAAAAATAGCGGAGTCAGGGGATATGGGGGGAAGGCAGGAACGGGGTACTGATTGGGGATGATCAGCCTTGATCACATTGAATGGTGGTGCTGACTCGAAGGGCCAAATGGCCCACTCCTGCATCTATTGTCTATTGTCTATTGTCTATTGCCTTGGCCTCAGTCCACTCTCCTGCTTTCCTCCGGCCCCAACCCCCATCCCTGCCGTGTGTTCACCATCCCCCCTGACCTCCCCCTCTCAGTGACTCCAACTCTCCCGCTTTCGGCGGGAGATCTCCCGCCGAAAGGCCATTTTCGCAAAATCTCCCGCTCTCCCGCTTGAGATTTAATCTCTCCCGCCCTGGCTTTGTGTCTCAAAAATAAGCCTAAAATAGCACCAGAGAGCATCTAGAACCCTAGAGCTTCCAGGGCCCTTAAGCGGGCCCTGGACCCCGGCCGCAAGGGACTTCGCGCTTCGCGCACATGAGTTTGCAGTCTCCAGTTTCCTAGGGGATCCAGGCGGGAGAATCTCCAGATCAGAAGGTGCTTGGGGTTGGAGTCTCCGCCCTCTCAGATACTGAATGGTCTGTCCTCAGCAGAGGCCTCACCCAGAGCTGGCCTTAGGAGGTGCGGGGCCCAATTGGGAACAATTTTGGTGAGCCCCAGGTTCCCAGCCAAGGTCTGTAGATTCATAGAATTATAATTAAAGTCTATTATAGACTTTATATCTCTATGGTAGAATGGAAAGTAATCAAAATGTGCACTTAAAAAGTGCCTACAACTTAATGGAATTAACAGATATAAAATTGCATACATGTAAGCTTACAAGTAACAAACAAAATGTGTAGATCACCTCTGAAAAGTACATAGTTACAATACCACTTGTTTTAGTCACTGTGAAATGAAAAAAAAAAGTAATTTAATTAAATAGATCCTGGAAAAACAATTGGTGAAAATCCAGTCCAGGCATTACATTTTGGGCTTCAGCCCCATCCTACCCTTTGGGCCTCTACCCCATCCTAACTGTGTGTTAGTTGTCTGTGCATGATATGTGTGTGGGAGGGAAGGAGAGAAGGGAGGGAAGGAAGGAGAGAAAGAAGGGATGGAGCAAATGAGAGAAGGGAAAAGAGAGAGGAAGGAGGGAGGGAAGGAGAGAAGGGAGGGAGGGAAGAAGGGAAGGAGAGAAGGGAGGGAGAGGGCTGGTGGCGAGAGCGGATGCCGGGGTCCGGGCAGACAGGTGTGTGCTGAGGCCGAGGTTTGTAAACGTTGCTCCAATCCCCGGCTCGGCCCTCCGTATATTGTTCACTGCGTCTCCCCGGGGAGAGAGAGGGGTGGAGCCGGGACTGTGTGCGTGAAGCACGGCGACTGGAGGGTTGGGAGCGCTGCCCTGGGACCGTGAGGGAACGACCCACCTCCCCCTCTCCCCCTTCTCCATTCCCCCTCACACCTCCTCCCCATGTACCCCTTTCTTCCCCCTCCACCCCACTACTCTCTCTCCACCCCTCTCTCCCCCCTCCACCCGGGGTACATCTACCCGAGCCGAGAGTAGATTACTCTGGAGCGGGACCCTCTTACTCATGGGGCCAAATTGGTCCAATCGGCTTAAGGCCGGCTCTGACCTCACCTTTGTCCCCCTCTGTCCCCACCTCAATGACGGCCCGCCTCGATTTGGAGCTCTTCTTCTGTCGCCTCCACCTCACACCGTTCTTGCATGGGAAGGAGTCCTCACCCCCATTGATGATCCCTTTTCCCGTCTCCAACGGACCTCTTCCTCTTGGACACCCCCGTCATGGCCATTGGTACAATGAAATTTGGGGGTCACCATCCGACATCGGAATGGGAGAACATTCTCAGCGGCTTGGACTTCATGAATTGGCCACTTCCTACCGGAGACCACGGCTCCCGAAGTCCACAGGCTGAGCTGGGTGGAGATTCACGCTGGAGGCCCTCTGCAAAGGGATCCCAGGGCTCCGCGATGTTGAAATCAGCGTGGCCCGAGGCTGGGAGCTCCACAAACCACAGCTCCATGATGTTGAAGCAGCAGGCCCAACCCTCCAGAGCTTCAAACGGCGATCCAGGTAAAGCATCGCCCGCTCCACGGTGAATCCAATATGTATTTTAAAACCAACTGTTTAATGACAACATACAGTAGATCTAAAAGTGTCACACTGTCACTGTCGGGTAGTCATGGTCCTCTAGTCATGTGGGTGGGGGATTGGGGGGGGGGGGGCTCACAAGTGAAATAGCTTAGGGCCTCTCTTCATCTAAATCCAGCCCTGAGTGGGCGAGGAAACCGATGTTCACGCAGAAAACTCACACGGGTCAAGGGGAGAATGTACAAACTCCATACAGATGGCAGCGGTAGCCAGGATCGAACCTGGGTCTCAGGCGCTGTAAGCGCTGTAAGGCAACAACTTTACCACTTGTCAGTAGGTGGCCTTGTTTGGCTCTGATGAGTTCATTTGTTGGTGTCTGCTGCCTGCCACTGATAAGCCACATCAGTTTACGGATGGGGTCCTGCACGCTGTACATTCTCAACCAGGTTATCAACATGGTGTCATTTATTTGCTCTTACAAGGCATTTGACCTGCCAATGAGTCTTGCTGTGCTGCACAAGATTTTTTTTGTAATCTCTGGGATTTTGTGCCCAGAATCTTATTCTTCAGGCTCTTCTGGTTTCCATGACGTTCTGAGCAGTGGGTTTAATCCTCCCTTTAATCAAATGCTGGTGAATCTGTAGAATTCATTGCCACAGAAGGCCGTGGATGCTAAATCAATGGATATTTTTAAGGCAGTGATAGATAGTTTCTTGATTAGTACGAGGGAAGGGGTTTATGGGGAGAAGGCAGGAGAATGGGGTTAAGAGGGAAAGATTGATCAGCCATGATTGAATGGTGGAATATACTTGATGGGCCGATTGGCCTAATTCTGCTCCTATCACTGATGAACGTAGATTTATAATCCCGATCCATCATTTCTGTCTTTAGTCTAAACAGGTGCTATTAACCTGTGCTGATTGGCCTGAACCGTTTATGTGAAGGAAGGAACTGCAGATGCTGGTTTACACCGAAGATAGACACAAAGTGCTAGAGTAACTCAATGGGTCAGGCAGCATCTGTGGGTAAAAGATGTAGGTGACGTTTTGGGTTGAGACCCTTCTTTGACCCATTGAGTTACTTCAACATTTAGTGTCTATCTGAAGATGCTACCTGTCCCACTGAGTTACTCCAGCTTTTTGTGACTATCTTCGGTTTAAACCAGCATTTGCAGTTCCTTCCGACACAGGACCTTTGTGAGAATCCCAGGCCATGAAAAGCGCTACATTAATGCAAGCTTTTTACTATGGTAAAGAAACATTTCCCGATAAAAGAACAAGGGGCAGTCTCAGATGATTCAGCAATCATGTCAGCGCGCTGTGTAAATTGCAAGTCCCTGGTGCTGAGAAGATCAATAGAAGCCGTGAGCAGTTTTCCCAATAATGTCAGCACCACTTACTGTGTGAAAGACTCTGCTTTAAATATCACCTTAGAATAGCCAGGGAGACGTGAGGTTAATCTAAATTTTGTATTTTTTTTGGCTGGGATCCTGAACGGTTGTCACCATCTCTAAATAATTAATTTCCATTCTATGCATCTGCGTTTAGTCACCTATTACTGTATTGTTGTCACACGAAGCTTGAAATTTCACATCATTAATATCATAACTTGTACACCACAGCATCTTTCATTTCCATAAGGTAGGATTATGTTTAGGTTTATTATTGTCACGTGTAGCAAGGTACAGGGAAAAGCTTCTCCTTGCATGCTATCAAATCAAATCAGTGCAGCACGATGGCGCAGGGGTAGAGTTGCTGCCTTGCAGCACCAGGGACCTGGGTTTGTTCCTGACTACGGGTGCTGTCTGTACGGAGTTTGTATGTTCTCCCCGTGACCTGTTTGGGTTTTCTCCTGGAGTTGTGGTTTCCACCCACACTCTAAAGATGTACAGGTTTGTAGACTATTTGGCTTGGTATAATTGGACAGTTTCCCTAGCGTGTGTAGTTTAGCGTTAGTGATTGCTGGTCAGTGCGGACTCGGTGGGCTGAAGGGCCTGGTTTTGGGTTGTATTTATGAATTAAACTAAAATAAACAAAACATAATACCATCCAATAATTATACAATTATAAACCCTATTTAATTTTATAGACCCAGTCTCAGTAGTTCCAGAAAAAAACAATCCAGGTTTGTTTATTATCTATCACAGGTCCCTTGACTATTATTCATTCCTCAATCACTAAAATGGACTATACAATCAATCCAAACTCTAGTGTGGGTAAAGAGAAAATACCAGAGTGCGGAATATAGATTCTCAGCATTGTAGCCAAACATAATAGTTCCAGAGAAAATGTTAATTGGCCACAATGTCAAATGTCACGGGAGTTATGTCACTAAACAGAGGACATCGCCGGTTGGGTCTCATCTTCAGACAGATCGAGCATCCCGACCCACAACATTGTCTGTCCTTGTCCCAGTACAGATGCTGCTTGACCCACTGAGTTCCTCCAGCACTTTGTTTTTTACTCACGATTCCAGCATCTGCAGAAACAAAGAACTGCGCATGCTGGTTGATACCAAAGATAGACACAAAGTGATGGAGTAACTAAGCAGGTCAAGCGGTATCTCTGGATAAAACCCAGTATCTCTGGATTATGGGCTGGGACCCTTCTTCAGTCTGATGAAGGGTCCCGACCTGAAACATCACCCATCCTTTTTCTCCAGAGATGCTACCGGACATGTTGAGTTACTCCAGCATCTGCAGTCTCTTATTTCCTGTGTATGAAGGAACTGCAGATGCTTACTTAAACCAAAGATAGACACAAAATGCTGGAGAAACTCAGCGGGACAGGCAGCATCTCAGGAGAGAAGGAATTCCGTCTCTCCAGAGATGCTGCCTGTCCTGCTGAGTTTTGTGTCTTGTCTCTTGTCTCTGTCCAATGTCACTTCATAGGTAGATATCAAAAGAAATTTGACACCAGCCCATGAAAGGAGGAGAAGTGCCAGATGGAGGAGTAATTAAGGAGACAGCTCCAAAGCACCTTGAGAGGCAGAGGAGCGCAGGTGGGAAACATGAGACCTGAGCAGCTGAAGCCTCAATGACTGCTCACAAGGGCCATCAATGACTGTTCACAAGGGAGGTCAGGACAGTGGAGACAGGACGAGTTGCCAGAGATGGGTGTAGAGTGCAACTATAGCACTGTGACCGCATTTCAAAACAAAGAATAGGAACATTAACGTTCGAACGAGAAGCAAACACAAGAATTTGTGTAGGAAGGAACTGCAGATGCTGGCTTAAATCGAAGATAGGCTCACCACTCTCTGTGAGAAGACTCAAGGGACAGACAACGTTTTGGATCAGTCTGAATAAGGTTCCCAGCTCAAAGTTTCTTCTGTCCATTCTCTCCATAGACACTGCCCGACCCACAGGGTTCCTCCAGCACTTCGTGTTTTGTTCAAGATTCCAGCACCTGCAGTTCCGTGTGTCTCAAATGTGTGTCTCCCTCAATCACTACTCTTTTCACCCCTTTAATCAACCCCTTGTCCTTCCCACCTTCACTGCTACCTGCACTACCCTGTTTACCCCATTCCTCAGTCTGATGAAGAGTCTCAAGCCCAAAGTGTTAACTGTCTCTCTTTCCGCAGATGCTGCCTGACCTGCTGAGCTTCTCCAGCATTGCCTGTGTTCATTGCAGGTTTTCATTGCCCGCAGTACTCTTTGACATTCAAGGGCAGGCACAGAAGGCTGTGGTGGACACGTCAATGAATATTTTTAAGGCAGAGATAGATAGATTCTTGATTATTGCGGGTGTCAGAGGTTATGGGGAGAAAGTAGGAGAATGGGGTTAGGAGTGATAGATCAGCCATGATTGAATGGTGGAGTAGACTTGATGGACCAAATGGCCTAATTCTGCTCCTATCACCTATAACCTTATGAAAGCTCCACCAACAGAGGAGATGAGACTAGGGCGGAGATGGGTGAGATGAAGGGTATGATTCACTGTCTTAACATCTTAACATCGTTGGCCAGTGTGATAACCTTCTGCGGTTTAGAATCACAATTAAGTCCCTTCACCAGGAGGTGTCGATGATAACAAAGGCATTGTTGTGTGTCACTAGGGGAGGAAACATAGAAACATAGAAATATAGAAAATAGGTGCAGGAGTCGGCCATTCGGCCCTTCGAGCCAGCACCATCATTCAATATGATCATGGTTGATCATCTAAACTCAGTTCCCTGTGCCTGTTTTTTCCCCATATCCCTTGATTCCATTAGCCCCAAGATATAAATCTAACTCTCTCTTGAAAACTGAGGAGTGGAGGCAGGGACAAGGACAGGTGCGATGATCGAGATTGAAACTGATAGATTGGTTTAGTTTAATTTAGTTTAGAGATACCGCACGGACACAGGCCCTTTGGCCCACCGAGCCCGCAGCGACCAGTGATCCCAACACATTAACATTACCCTACACACATTAGGTACAATTTACAATCATGCCAAGCCAATTAGCTTACAAACCTATACGTCATTGGAGTGTGGGAGGAAACCAAAGATCCCGGAGAAAGCCCACGCAGGTCACGGGGAGAATGTACCAACTCCGTACAGACAGCACCCGTGGTCAGGATCGAACCAAGGTCTCTGGAGCTGTGAGACAGAAACTCTACCGTTGCGCCTCCATGCCACCCACCTTTCTCTAGTGAGAAAGAAAGACTTATATCACATCTTGACAGCCTCAGGTCATCCCAAACTAATTCAGTCAGTGCAGTATGTCTTGAAGCACATTTGCTGTGGCACTCATGGAACACTAATGGCCAATCATCCATAAAACAGCAGGGTGTTAATGAGGAGGTAACCAGTTTTTACCCGTGACTGAATTAGAGATAGGTCTTGGATTTCCCCAAGGATAAATCTTCTAGATGCCAGCAGAACACTAATATGCAGGGGCAGTTTGAGATACAAAGGAGGAGGTGTTGGTGCCATTTAGGGGCAGTAAGGTGGATAAAAGCCCCAGTGGGATCCGTGCCGTTATTGAGAGAGGCTAGAGGGGACCCTTGTCAAAGATCGTTGCATCTTGTCTGGCTACAAACGAGGTCCGGAAGGACTGGAGAATAGCTAATGTTGTTCCCTTCTTTAAGGGAAGTGCAGAGAATCCAGGGAATGATGTCAGTGGGACAGAGACAAGAGACAAGACACAAAACTCAGCAGGACAGGCAGCATCTCTGGAGAGACGGAATTTCTTCTCTCCTGGTTGGTTACGAAGATGGCAGATGACACCAAGATTGCTGGAATTACAGACTGTGAGGAAGTATACAATGGAATATAAACCAGCAATAGAAATGGCCAGAGAAATGGTAGATGGAGTTTAATCAGAACAAGTGTGAGGTATTGCACTTTGGGAGGTCAGAAATGAGGGAAAATATGCAATTAAACGAGAACTTACCAAGTTTGAAGGTTGATCTGTATTTTACGAGGGAGTCGCGGTGAGGGATTTCGTGAAGACCCGCCAGCACGCATGCGCGGCATCTTTCAAAGCAGCGGTGTGGAATCACAGAACCAAACCATGACTGAAAAAATAGTAAGATGAAAAACGTAGAACTACCTGGTTGACCTTATGATAGAGGGTGGGAGCGGTGGGCACGAAATCCCTCACCGCGACTCCTCGTAAAATACAGATCAACCTTCAAACTTGGTAAGTTCTCGTTTAATCTTACTATTTTACTTCGGAGTCACGTGAGTGACTTCGTGAAGATTTCAAAGCTCTGTGATTTCACGCCCTGGACAACGTCCATGCTTATCACACTGCCGCCAGTCTGATAGAGGAAGGCTGTTAACGGAGTTCAGTCGAAACTGGCTGAAAAATCAACACAATTTATTAATCAAATAAACAACAAACCCCTAAATCGGGGCCAGACATTTACTGAGCGGTACCCAGGATAGCTTCTGCGAATGTCGCAGGAACGGCCAGAGGCTTGTTATAGAACCGTTGAAAGGTTGTTCCCCACTGGCCCAGCCCGCGGTGGTGAGAATGTGGTCCATGGGCACCTCCATGGCTCTCGCTGCAGCCCTGGTGGAATGAGACTTAAAAATGTTAGTAGCAACTCCTGCTGCATCCAGCACCACCCTGAGCCACCTGGCGATCGTCTGTGTAGTCACCCGATGATGCGGAGGTTTTATGACTGATGAGGAGGTTTTATGACTGATCCCTGTTCCTTCATCCTGATAACTCCAGTAATTCGGATGTAGTGGTGGAGATGGGTGACTATGCAGAGTGTGGCATCTACAGGGTACGCCCGAAATTCCAGCTGCAGCCCATGCGCCCCTGGCCTGTGCTGTTTTAATAATTCTTTAACAAAGAATTTTATTTGACCAGGGTTGGCCACCATGGTGTCCAGTCGCAGTTTTTGTAACGTCTGGACTCGTTGGGCTGTCGTCAGTGCCATGAGCATCACCACCTTAAGGGTGAGCTGTTTCAATGGTAGCTCATCTATTGGAGCCCAGCTCCTCAGTAGGGTCAGCACGATCTCCACATCCCACGTTACTGTATATCTGGGTCGTGGAGGGATTGGTATTAAATACTCCCCTCATTAGTTTAGACACCAGGTGGTGGGAGCTGATATCTATATCCAGGTATGAATACAGCGTACTCCTGTCGCTGTTGATGGCACTGTAGCTGAGGCCAGCATCAAAATGGAGGCCTGCTAGAACTCCAACACGTCCGGTATTGTTGCCGAGTTGGAGGACTTGTTGTTCCGGGCACAGAAAACCTCCCACTTTCTGATTTGAGTGAGGTATTGTTTCCGGGTTGATTCCCGGCACGATGCTGCAATAAGGTTCATGGCTCTTGACGAGATGCCTGCCCAGATGAGCGGTCTTTTCAGAACCTGCAAGCCAACAAGTTTAAATGACCATGGTAAGGATGACTGGCCCTCCCCGTAATGGAGTGAGTAATCAATTTGGGATGTTTCCCAATCGCCATCCATGGTTGTTTTAAATTTCTACAACCATGGTTGTGTAGGCCAGTTGGGAATGATCAATATGCCAGTTGCAGAGTCTAGTTTAATTTTTCTGCAATACCCGACTGGTGAGGCAGCATGGGGGAAACGCGTAGCAATCCATTTCCCCCAATGGATAAAACGCATCCAATGCTATTACCCCAGGGTCTGGTTCCCACAACACATACGTTGGTATTCGATGGTTCAGCCTGGACGCAAATAGGTCAATATCTGGTGTCCCCAAATTGAGCTATAATATCTCCAAAATTTGGGGGTTCAACATCCACTCAATGTTGTCATTGAAGACACGTGACCTGGTGTCCGCCACTGAATTAAGCTTCCCAGGCAAATAGGTCGCAGTAATCCAAATATTTCTTTCAATGCACCAGTGCCAAATTGTATTAGCCAATTCATTGGAAACTAGCGACCTGATACTACCCATATGATTGATGTAAGCCATTATTGTAGCATTATCTATTCGAAAGCGGACATGTAATCCCATGAATTAGTACAGTAAGCCCGCAGTCCATGAAATGCCCCCAGCATTTCTATATAGTTTATCCCATGTGACTCCAGGAATGTAGACTCATGAGAGTTCCATCTGCCACCACAACTGGACATCGTACCAGTTGCTCCCCAGCCTGGTGCACTTGTGTCAGTTAGTAGCACAACATCAGGGTTGCTCCATATAATAGGTCAATGACATTCTTTAATATTATCTACCCACCATTATAGCTCATTTCTAGCTTCCGGTGGTAACCGAAGTGGCCGATCAAAGCAGCCAGCATTTGTTTTTTTAATGTTAACGAAGAAACTGCAGATGCTGGAGAATCGAGGGTTACACAAAATGCTGGAGAAACTCAGCGGGTGCAGCTGGAGAAACTCAGCGGGTGCAGCAGCATCTAAGGAGCGAAGGAGACAGGCGACGTTTCGGGTCGAGACCCTTCTGAAGAAGAAGGGTCTCGACCCGAAACGTCGCCTATCTCCTTCGCTCCTTAGATGCTGCTGCACCCGCTGAGTTTCTCCAGCATTTTGTGTAACCCCCCATTTGTTTTTTAATGCTGTGATTTGTGACCTTTGTGAATTTCGGTAGTGTAGCGGTCCGAATCGTGCAGCTGGGAATGTAGTTACCAATTTAGAGTTACCAATACCAATAACTTTTGCTGTTTGCCGCATGGTCGATACCCTGGCGCAAGCAAGATTGTGGCACTCTTCTAATATAGCAGTAGCTTTATTAGTGGGGATGATAAACTTCATTAAATTGGTGTCTAAGGTGAACACCAAATCCATAACCCGTACCGGGTGCAGTTTTGATTTGTCTGGATGGATTACAACCCCAGCTTCTCAAGCAGAGCCTTGGTTGCAGCCACTCCTTGAATTGCCAATTGGAGGGTCTGCCCCACTATAAGGATTTCATCCAATATGCCATCACTATAATCTTGTTGTCAGAGAAGAGCCAATACAGGTAAATACCAATTTGGTAAACAGCCTAGGGCTGTGATGGTTCCATTGGGCAATGCACCCTTCCAGCCAACTTCAGCATTCCCTGTGAGCCTCAGCGATGGGCACCGTATAGCATGCTTCTTTCAAATCGATACATGCCATAAAGTACCCTGAGTAAAGCATCTGCCTAGCTGTTCCAAAAGTATCCATTTTGACATGGGTATATTGTACAAAAGTGTTCAACTCAGCTAAATCGATTATAATCCGACATCCCCCTTCTTTTTTACTGCTGGTGAACATATTAGACTCAAACTCAATAGGTCCCTGCTCGCCATATAGTTTCAGCATGCCCTGCCTCCACCTCTTTTTGGGATAGAGTAAATTCCTGCGAGGCGAATGCTGGGTATGGGAATCTATACCTCCAACGAATTATATACCCTTGAACACTTTGTAAAATAAACTCATCTGTGGTTACAGTTTTCCCATATGTCCAAGGCCGCCCGCAATCGCCCACCTATTCGTGCAGGAGGGGATACTACGGCGTGAGAGGAGCCAGACCCCCTTACCTCCATAGTGAACGGCGGTTCCATACATACGGTGCTTCGGGTGGACGTTATGGAGGTTTACGGGCCGGCGGCCGCATTTCCCATGCAGGCCGCTGTTGGCCTTGCCCTAAAAGGTCGTTGTATTTGTTGAGATGGAGGTAGGTAGGATCTTTGTGCCCTATCCGGCAGCCTTGGTTCACAGGCTGTTGCCGGAGATATTGGTGAACTCTGGCCGATGGAGTTTCATGAGGCCCACTGTTTTGGCCTCCTTTGTCCAGTCCCTTCACCTGTTTGGACAGGTCTCCAAACAACTGATGCGGCGGTGGGAGCGGTAATGGTCGGCACAACCCCGCGAATTTGGGGTTTAGTGTGGGCTATATGGAGCTCTTACGCAGGCAATATATCTCATACTGGGCGTTGCATAGGAGTGCCAGTGCATCATGCTATTTACTGGACACATTATCCCCGACCAGGGTTTAGCAAACGCCGTTATGCCCGTGGAGAACCTTTCTCCAAGGTATTATTGAGAATCTGACTCCAGAGTTGGTGCGTACTTAGGCAATCAATGGTGCCCGCCAATTCGTGGTGCAGGGTTCACCTGTCTGGGTAGAAACGGCAAACTTCACTCACCACATCCAGCATATCCTCCTCATGCTCTGGTTCAGCGGTCACTGGCTGTCCCTGGTCGTCGTCAAACTCAGCAGCTGGGCAATCATTAATGCTTCTGGCTGGAGACGATGAGGTGCTGAGTGGTGTCCTTGCACGGCTAGTGGATGCCCGCGAATCCCACTCTTCTCGTTCCCGGTCCCGCTGGAGGTGTTGCACCACTTAAGAGCTCCAACCGCTCTATGCGACCGTCCCTGCTATACGCAGCGGACAAGCCGACTTCCCCAGGCCCTAACGAATTCACTGGGGCTTCCACCATCGGACCTCACCCCCTTAGGGTGCTGTCTAGGGTCCAATGGCAGGTCGTCGTGACCTACAGCCCAAGTAGGATCATACGACTCCCGCACGGACTCTCCGCTAGTCTGTCTTCTCCCAGACTGTGGCGGCCCACCTGGCTGATAAGAAGGCAGGTGAGTTGAATCGGCGCCGGCCCCCGGAACCTGGCTCCCCAGAGTCCGTGCAGGCTTACCTCCACTCTTGCCCATCTTTTAGCGTGGAGGCGCATGGTCGGCCGCTCCCAGAGCTGAGCTTCCTGCTGCCACCTCCGCCCTTGACCGCAGCCTGACGGGGTGTGTTGTCGGCGGTATCTGCTCCAGCAGGCCTACTCGACGCAGCAGTGTTATGCCCGGGCTGCACGATGGCAGATATCCCTGGCTGCGGTACGTATTGCACTTTGCAGGGCTCCCCTGTCGTGCGGCTGTCCCCCGGCCCAGCCCCCTCGGGTCTTCTGGAGCTCGGGGAGAGGTTGCCTGTAAAGAACAAGACCCCTTGCCACGTACCTGTATCCCCCCTTCTTCTCCTGGGGGACGGGGGCTCGGAGTCTGGACCCGTTGCTTCCAGCTCCGGAGCGGTAACCCATTCGGGTGAGTCGGCCCCTGTATCAGCGGGAGCGCCCGACTTCCGCATTCCTGCCCACACCATGCGTTTGAAGCTGCCGGCGTTCCTTGCAGATCTGGGGACAAGGGCCGTCGGCTGGCCGCAGCTCAGCTCCGCTCCTCGACAGCGTCGTCCTCTGGCCCTTGTCCATGCTGTAAAGAAAAGGTAATACTTACCTGCCGGTCTTGTGAAGGAGCCGGTGGAGAGAGCGCACTCCCCCCCCCAGCCTGCCGGTGCGAGTGCGCGCGACGATATGCCGCGCATGCGTGCTGGCGGGGTCTTCACGAAGTCACTCACGTGACTCCGAAGTAAAATATGCAATTAATGGCAAGTCCCCTTAACAAAGTTGATATCCAGACGGATGTAGGGGTCCAAATCAATATGTCTCTGATAGTGGCAACACAAGTAGCGGAGTGGTAAAGTGATGTCCAAAATCAAATAGCAATTGTCAGAAATATTTACCGGTAAATCACCTGTTAACCTTTTACTTTACCACGTACTGCGCATGTTGTTCCATTGTTTAAAAAGGGCTCGAACAGTAAACCTAGCAATTATAGACCTGTTAGTTTGACGTCAGTGGTGGGCAAATTAATGGAAAGGATACTTAGAGATAATATATATAATCATCTGGATAAACCGGGTCTGATTAGAAACAGTCAACATGGAAGGTCATGTTTGACTAATCTTCTTGAATTTTTTTGAAAGAGGTAACTAGGGAAATTGATGAGGGTAAAGCGGTGGATGTTGTCTATATGGACTTCAGTAATGCCTTTGACAAGATTCCACATGGAAGGTTGGTTAAGAAGGTTCAATTGTTGGGTATTAATGGTGGAGTAGCAAGATGGATTCAACAGTGGCTGAATGGGAGATACCAGAGAATAAATGTTTGTCAGGATGCAGGCCGGTGACTAGTGGGGTGCCTCAGGGATCTGTGTTGCGTCCACTGTTAGTTGTCATATACATCAATGATCTGGGTGATGGTGTGGTAAATTGGATTAGTAAGTATACAGATGATACTAAGATAGGTGGTGTTGTGGATAATGAAGTAGATTTTCAAAGTCTACAGAGAGCTTTAGGCCATTTGGAAGAGTGGGCAGATGGAGTTTAATGCTGATAAGTGTGAGTTGCTACATCTTGGCAGGACAAATTAAAATAGGATGTACATGATAAATGGTAGCGAATTGAGGAATGCAGTTGAACAGAGGGATCTAGGAATAACTGTGCATAGTTCCCTGAATGTGGAATCTCGCGTGGATAGGGTGGTAAAGAAAGCTTTTGGTGTGCTGGTCTTTATAAATCAGAGCATTGAGTATAGAAGTTGGGATGTAATGTTAAAATTGTACAAGGCATTGGTGAGGCCAATTCTGAAGTATGGTGTACAATTCTGGTCACCACATTATAGGAAAGATGTCAACAAAATAGAAACATAGAAACATTGAAATTAGGTGCAGGAGGAGGCCCTTCGGCCCTTCGAGGCAGCACCGCCATTCATTGTGATCATGGATGATCGTCCGCTATCAATAACCCGTGCCTGCCTTCTCCTCATATCCCTTGACTCCACTGGCTCCTAGAGCTCTGTCCAACTCTCTCTTAAATCCATCCTCCACTGTCCCTCTATGGCAGGGAATTCCATAAATTCACAACTCTCTGTGTAAAAAAGTTTGTCCTCAGCTCAGTCTTAAATGACCTTCCCTTTATTCTAAGACTGTGGCCCCTGGTTCTGGATTCACCCAACACTGGGAACACTTTTCCTGCATCTAGCTTGTCCAATCCATTTATAATGTTATATATTTCTATAAGATCCCCCCTCATCTTTCTAAACTCCAGTGAATACAAGCCTAGTCTTTTCAATCTTTCCTCATATGACAGTCCCGCCATCCCAGGGATCAATCTCGTGAACCTACGCTGCACTGCCTCAATCACAAGGATGTCCTTCCTCAAATTAGGAGACCAAAACTGTACACAATACTCCAGGCTTTGGGGCTTTGAGTATGTCAGGAAGACATGGTACAGCATTTGAGGCCACATATGGAGTATCTGTGCAGTTCTGATTGCCCCATTACAGGAAGGATGTGGAGGCTTTGGAAAGGGTGCGAAGGTGGTATACCAGAATATTACCCGGATGAGGGGGAATTAACTATAGGGAGAGGTTGGACAGACTTGGATTGTTTTCTCTGGAATGCCAGAGGTTGCAAGGAGACCTGATAGATTAATATAAAATTATGAAAAGCGTAGACAGGATAGACAGAATCTTTTTCCCAGGAAAGAAAAATCAAATACTAGCAAGCATAACTTTAAGGTGATTGGGGCAAAGTTTAAATGAAATATGCGGGGCAAATTATTTTCCACAGAAGGCGGTGATTGCCTGGAACACGCTGAGGGATGATAGTTGCAGCAGATACATCAGGCAATGGTGGAATGTGGATTATGTGCAGATAGATAGGTGATGATCTCAGAATAGGTTCATAGGTTCATAATGATAGGAGCAGTACGTGGACTTTCAGAAAGCATTTGATAATGTCCCACATAGGAGATTAGTGGGCAAAATTAGGGCACATAGGATTGGGGGTAGAGTGCGGACATGGATAGAGAAGTGGTGCAGACAGGAAACAAAGGGTAGGGATTAACGGGTCCCTTTCAGAATGGCAGGCAGTGACTAGTGGGGTACACAAGTGTCGCCACGTTTCTGACGCTTACTATGTTTCCACAGATTCACCACGCTCAACCTAAATAAATTCCTCCTCATCTCCTTCCTAAAGGAACGCTCTGTTATTCTGAGGCTATGACCTCTGGTCCTAGACTCTCCAACTAGTTGAAACATCCTATCCACGTCCACTCTATCCAAGCCTTTCACTATTCAGTAAGTTTCAATGAGGTGCCCCCCCCCCCCCCCCCCCCCCCCCCCCCCCCCCCCCCCCGTCGTCCTTCTAAACTCCAGCGAATAGAGGTCCAGTGCCATCAAGACATTCATCATATGTTAACCCAATCATCCCTGAGATAAACCCGTTTTCTATCTGCCCAGGTCACAACAGGAAAGCAGCATCATGATACATCTTTCACTATTTTGCTGCACAGCATTTAACAAAGAAATCAGCACTTAATATTACAGTCCCCATGCCCGACAGTCATCAGCAGCATCGTACAAAGTGCTGGAAGAACTCAATGGGTCAGTCTGTACCTGTGGAGGGAATGGACAGGCGATGTTCCGGGTGGGAACCCTTCTTCTGACGGACAGACAGTGTGACGAAGGGTCCTGGCCCGAAACGTCACCCATCCTTTTTCTCCAGAGATGCCGTCTTACTAGCTGAGTTACTCCAGCACTTTGTGTCTATCTTTGGTATAAACCTACATCTGCAGTTCCCTGTTTCTACCTTATGACTAGTTGTCCGAGAGAGGAGAAAGGTTTTTAAAGGGGCTGTCCCACTGCAGCGACCTAATCCGCGAGTTCAGACGAGTTAGCCCTCGACTCATACTCGCAGCAAAACCGACACGAGGTCATAGGAGGTCTTCATAACTCTCCTTCATGCTCAAGAGTGGTCTCCGCATACTCGAGGCCTCAGCTAGGTCGCGGCGTAATTTACAACATGCTGAGAAATGCCTGCAAGTAAAAAAAGGTCGCCATGGAAAAAATCGATACTTTTTTACCCGTAGGTTTAGTCGAAGTAGGTCGTAGTAGGTCGACATGTTAGTCTAGGTAATCGAGGGTAGTCTAAGGTAGTCTTCAACATAGTCGAAGGAGGTCTTCAACATGACATTTGTTCAAACTCTTCTAAACTCTCTAAACTCGCCAATTAGGTCACCGCAGTGGGACAGCCCCTTAAGCCTGAAGAAGGGTCCTGTCCTGAAGTTGCGCCTATCCATTCCCTCCATAGATGCTGCCTGACCCGCTGAGTTTCTCCAGCTTTTTTTCACTGAAGATTCCAGCACCTGCAGATTCGTGTCCCTGTATTGGATGTTATCAGGTTATCTCCAATTTTGCAATGAAAATAAAGCACACAGGAATGTTTACATTAAAAAAATAGGTTAAATAATAAAATAAAATCCTCAAATTCTCATTAGGTGGTGATTCTCCAAAGTTCTCTACCTTAAGTGATTCTAAGGCTAAAAAAGGCAAAAAAGGTGTTGCAGCGTTAGAGTTGCTGCCTTACAGCGCCAGAGACCCGGGTTCGATCCCGACTACGGTTGCTGTCTGTACGGAGTTTGCACGTTCTCCCCATGACCTGCATGGGTTTTCTCCGAGATTTATGGTTTCCTCCCACACTCCAAAGACGTACAGATTTGTAGGTTAATTGGCTTAATATAATTGCATGAATGTAAAATTGTCCCGAGAGTGTGTAGGATAGTGTTAACGTGCGTGGATCGTTGGGTGCTGGGCCAAAGGGCCTGTTTCTGCGCTATATCTAGAAACTAAACTAAACTAAACTGGATCATTGAAGGAATTTAAGGAAGAGGCGGCAATATTTTTGAAAATTTGAAGAAATAGAAGAAAATTTTGAGCATTTGGAGAACATTTGGAGGGTTATAGAATGGCAGAGAGATAGAGCAGGGAAACTGGCTCCTCAGTCATTGAGTGCTCAGATCCACCAAGCAGCCATCTTTAATTGAGGGTGATGAGGAACTAGCACAGAAGAGGAAACCAAATGTGTAGGAAGGAACTGCAGATGCTGGTTTACACAGAAGATAGACAAAAAATGCTGGAGTAACTCTGCGGGTCCGACAGCATCTCTGGAGTAAAGGAATGGGTGACGTTTCGGGTCGAGGAAGAAGGGTCTGGACCCATAACATCACCTATTCCTTTTTTCCAGTGATGCTGCCTAACCCGCTGAATTTTGAGTCTATCTACCACAGAGGAGGAGTTGAGGTACGACAGGCTGGTGGGGCCAAATGGCCAGTCCCCGTTTTCTTGTATTTATCTTTCTTGGGTCAAAATAAAATGAATGGACTGCAAGTTCACAGTCTTGAACAACACCTGCCCATTCCCTCCACAGATGCTGCCTGACCCGCTAACTTAATCCAGCACTTTGTACGATGCTACCAGTGCCTGTCACGGGCACAGTGCCATCAAAGGCTGTTGAATCTTTGTTTAGTCACGTGTACCGAGGTACAGTGAAAATCTTTTGTCAGCGGAAAGACAATGGCGGGACTGTCATATGTTGAGAGAATGGAGCGGCTGGGCTTGTACACTCTGGAGTTTTGAAGGATGAGAGGAGATCTTATTGAAACATATAAGATTGTTAAGGGTTTGGACACGCTAGAGGCAGGAAACATGTTCCCGATGTTGGGGGAGTCAAGAACCAGGGGCCACAGTTTAAGAATAAGGGGTAAGCCATTTAGAACGGATACGAGGAAACACTTTTTCATACAGAGTGTTGTGAGTCTGTGGAATTCTCTGCCTCAGAGGGCAGTGGAGGCAGGTTCTCTGGATACTTCTAGAGCTAGATCTACATTTTTAAAAGAGCAGATGATGTTCTTCTTTGAGACAAATGATACACCAGATATTTCACCCTCCTTATTATGGTAAACTTTTAAGGCATTTGTTAGAGGAACTATAATCTCATATCAAGCTTTCCAAAATAAAAAGAATAATAATGAACAATTGCAGTTAGAACAAGAAATTAGACAATTAGATTTAGAAAATGCCAAAGAACAACTATAGATAAACATAATAAGATAACAATACTAAAATATAAATTAAATAAAATTTTATTGGCCAGAATAATAAGATTATTTCAAATTACAAAACAAGAAAATTTCGAATTTGGTGATAAACCTCATAAACTCCTAGCACGCCAATTGAAAAAACGGGAAACAGAAAATACAATTACTAAAATTAAATCAGATAAAGGGGAATTACTAACACTACCTAAAGATATTAATAAAAGATTTGCTCAATTTTATCAAAACTTATATACATCGAAAACCTCTGCAAATAATACTCAAATGACAATTGTAATCTTCCAAAATTAAATATGGTGGAACAAGAGGGATTAGGAGCACAGATTGCACTACAGGAAATAGAAGAAACAATTAGTTCGTTGAAGAATGGCAAAACGCCAGGACCAGATGGCTTTAGTAATGAATTCGATAAAAGATTCTACGAGATAATTTCTCCACGGTTGCAAGATTTATATATACACGCTTTTAAAGAAAATAAACTACCAGAAACACTAACTGAGTCAACAATTACACTTATACCAAAAAAGGATAAAGATCTAGAAGACCCAGGCTCATATAGAGCTATTGCACTCCTAAATACAGACCAAAAAATATTAGCAAAGACCCTAGAGAGAAGATTGAGTAAATATGTTAGTAAACTAATAAATCCAGACCAAACAGGGTTTATACCAAAGAGATACTCATTTAACAATTTGAGACGGCTGTCTAATATAATGTACTCACATAATACTGAAGAAGATCTAGTAATTATTTCATTGGATGCAGAAAAAGCTTTCGATCAAGTAGTATGGCAATATGTATTCAAAGTATTGGAAAAATTTAACATGGGAGATAATTTTATCTCATGGGTAAAATTATTTATGATAAGCCGAGGGCTAGAATACTGACTAATACTATATTATCCCCGAAATTCCAATTAGCGAGGGGCAATAGGCAGGGGTGTGCGTTATCGCTCCTGCTATTTGCACTAGTAATAGAGCCTTTAGCTGAAAGTATAAGAAGTCAATATTCATGGATATAATACCAAACACTCAAATAATAAAATTTCATTATATGCAGATGACATATTATTATATATTACAAATTCGCATTTTAGCATACCAAATATACTAAATTTAATAGAGGAATTTGGTTCTTTTTCAGGATATAGAATAAATTGGAACAAAAGCAAAATTATGACTATAAAACCTCAAGAGTCGACACATCTGTTGAAATTCCCTTTTAGAATTACAACAGAAAATTTTAAGTATTTGGGCATCCAAATTACTAGGAACTATAAATCATTACTCATCATTACTCAAACTATATGCCTTTATTAACTAAATTAAAAGGGTTGATTAAATTTTGGAAAACACTGCCGATGTCTTTAATAGGCAGAATAAACGTGATAAAAATGATCTTCTTACCACAAATATTGTACCTATTTCAATCAATACCAATATGCTTACCTAAAACATTCTTTAAAAAACTAGATTCTGATATTATAAATTTCATATGGGATTATAAATCACACAGAATTTAAAAAAAAACACTTGTGTAAATCTAAAGAATCAGGGGGACTGACACTCCCTAACTTATTGTATTATTATTTGGCAGTGAATATTAAAAATATAATCTACTGGTTGGACAGTTCTGCCCAACAGGTGGATTGGATAAGAATGGAGAAAGAGGATTGTTCCCCTTATAATATAGATCCTTCTTTCCCTGATAAAATTGAACAATATAATATATAAGAAGAATCCAATTATTCATAATATAATACGAATTTGAAAACAAATAAAACTAACTTTAAAATTAAGAAAATTATCGCTTCTTTCTCCAATAGCTAATAATCCGCATTCAAACCATCCATTATTGATAAAACGTTTATCCATTGGGAAAGAATAGGAATTAAAATGATGGGAGATATGTATGAAATGGGAACATTTTTATCATTCCAACAATTACAACTAAAATATAATTTGAAAAGTAATCAATATTTCACATACCTTCAAATTCAAGATTATTTGAAAAAGTATATACAAGGATATCAAACTTTAACCCCAGATTTATTGAAGGAAGGAATGAATAGAAAGGCAGAATCAAGCAATTTAATATCCTACTTATATAATATAATTCTAAATATAGAAACACCAACGACAGAGGCAATTAGAAGGGACTGGGAACAAGAGTTATTGATAAAAATTCCGAACGATAGATGGGATAAACATGTAAACAAATGTTCAGTGAATGTAAGACATAACCTAATTCAATTTAAAATTTTTCATAGATTATATTATTCGAAAACTAGACTGAATAAAATATTTTCAAATGTTTCCCCCATCTGCGACAAATGTCTAACTCAAAATGCCACTACAGCACATTCCTTTGTCTCTTGTACAAAACTATAAATTTTGGAATGAAACTTTTGCAATTTTTACAAAACTATTTAACACAAAATTGAACCCCAATATAGAACTGATTATCTTTGGATCAATGGAAGAGGGAAGTAAACTAACTATATTCCAAGAAGCTTTTCGTAATTACGGTCTAATAACAGCAAAAGAACTTATACTCAAATTTTGGAAAAACGTACCAACGCCAACATTCAAAATGTGGATTTCAAGCATGTCTGAAATGCTACATCTTGAAGAAATTAGATTCCTCCTACTAGGCAAAGTAGACCAATTCTTAAGGATTTGGTCTCCTTTTATCAACTTTTTACAAGCATATGGTGCAACATAACATAACCTTAGAAATTAAATGGGTTAGAACCGGGTGATGGATGGGCAAAAATACGAGATAGGAAGATCTCTCCTCATTTTTCTTTTCTTTACTTTCTCCTTTTCTTTCAATCTTTTAACTTCTCATCTCTGTCCTTTATTTCTTTTGCTTTATGTTTCTACTCGCTTGACTATCTATTCCGACACTCTTTATTTCTTTTTTCTCTCACTGTTCTTTTATTATTAAATCAAAAGAATGAAGTTGTACAAGAATGGAAATATGTATTTATGTATTAGGTACTTAAGTACCACACTATTTTACTTCGGAGTCACATGAGTGACTACGTAAAGAACCCGCCTGGCGCTGGCAAACGGCATTACGTCGACGCTGACGGCAGAAGCAGGAGCTGCACAGACAACTCCTCGACAGCGGTAGGTTCGGACCGGCAGGTAAGTGCAGTGAAAAAATATTAGGACTGGGAAAAAACTCCGTGCCTGGTGGAAACCAGGGTTTTAAAGGTTTAAATAACAAAATAAAGTTTAAACTGAATTGAAATACTCTGTTTAAACAATGGAGTTTGAATAGATCGTCCCGGGGGAATACCCAGTGATCGGGACGAGAGATTAATTACGGGGCCGGTTCCGATACTGGTACCGTTTAAAATACGGTAGAGAGGTTAAAATGCTCAACAATTTTGGCAGGATATTTTAAAAGTCAGAAAGACTGTATTTTAAAAAAAGTTAATAAAATTCGCGATATGGAGAAAGTACTCGATAATATAAAAGAGACTAGGGTCACAGTACCCAAACAGTTCCCCAAAAAAGACCCTGAGGGGCTTGAATATACAAAAGACTAGGGTCACAGTACCCAAACAGTTTCCCAAAAAAGACCCTGAGGGGCTTGAATATACAAAATATGGCTATGTGCCAAATTGAGAAATAAAAATTCTGACCCTGGATAGGGTGGAGGAAGTCTCTTTGAATATAATTCCAAGTGGATCAGGGCTGCAAAAGACAGACCCTGCAAGTGGTGATGTGAATTATGAATGCACACCACAAATAAAATAAAAATAAAAGTGAGGCCAGGAGTGCCTGAGATAGCAAAAGATTTTGCTATATCTAAAGGAAGTGGTGAGGCTATGGAAAAAACCTAGCTGCCTACATTAATTATATGGTATCTCACCAACTTCAAGAATACGATAACACTTTTATGTTTTATTTAAATATCAATGGTTAATCCATTTATAAATATCCATGTCTCAAATAATATGAGATATAAGAAATACAATTTCAAAGTTTCAAAATGGTGCAAATAAGTAATACTTTCAATATAAAATAAATTACCATTAGTTGTGGAGCTTAAAAGGAAGAAATATATACAATTTACCGAATCTGCATCATAGGGTTGCAGATTAATACAAATCAGGATATATTAAACTCCTGATTATTATAGAATACCTGCCTTATGATAAATCAAAGATATTAATTACAAAAGAACAGACTACTGATCTTTGAACTTTGGGAAGGAAAACTATGATCCAATAAAAATTTTTGATTATGGATCAAAACAAAGACAAAGATTTTTTATCTTACGGTGAAAAAACTATGATCCAATGAAAAATTTGATAATGGATCAAAATAAAGGCAGAAGTGGTATTATCCAAACATAGCCTTATCTTAACCTATATAATTGGGGAAAAGAAGGCTTGATGTACGTTGAAGAGGTGCAAACATCTGGTTACAAAATAAGTCATGAAATCTCCAATTATGGGGGATTACAGGTGTATTATGATTGTTAAAACTTAATATAACTAAGGAAGGATTGGTTCACCTGTATAAGGAAAAAAATGATTTCAGGTTTGCACTCAAAAGTAAATTTAAAAAAAGAAGGGGAACGTACATGCATATTATAAAATTACCTTAGTGTAAAGATTCATGGTATAAACCATACAATAATATCATTATTTACACTTTCACAGTGTAAGAAAATAGAAACATCTAGAACATGGAAAACTGTTGTGATTAACAAAGTGTTAATCAATATTACAGGTGCTTGAAATTAATTAAAGTGGGTCAAGCTGTGCAAGTTAAAACTTGTCCAAACAATCAATCAGTTCAAGTCTGTTAAACTGAACACTGAAGGAACAATATACTGATAAAGATCAGCACTTGCACTAATGAGGTCATGGTATGGGTTATCTCGATTACATTTAAATTAGAAGTGATAAGAGCAGCTGCAAATTAGTGCCTGCCATTACAAACCTGGTGGAAGGTAGGACCTGACCCATTACATAAAGCATATGCTTAGGCATTAATAAAATATTTTTTAAATTACTATTCTGAATTCAGAAGTAATTTAAGCACCATAAGAGTGGGGAAAATTGTTCCATGATACAAATATGTATTATTGTTGTTGACATACTCCATTAGGTTAGGGAAAAATATAAATAAAGTTCCAAAAGAAGGAATACAGAAGCTTATAAGAATATGTATGCCTTGTGAAGAGGCTTATGCAAAATATCAAATGATACGTTATCATTATTAGTAAGGTAAAAAAGGTTCATAAGCTGCTTCAACTATAAAATTACAACTGAAGCAAGGGTTACAGATGATGTACAGCTTCTGTGAATGTTTGGGTAAAGATAAGAATATTATCTATTCTTATAACAATAATTGATATGTCTTTTGTTCAGACTGCAGACAATTATACCAGGCGAACATAAATGGTTTGTCCTAAGAAATTTTCCAAACATTCGTATTAATTGTTGAAGTATAAGGAGTTATGGATTAAAAAGATCGATTGTTTTATTATGGAACTGTCCATGTCGTATCAAGATGAACAATACCACGGCTGTGGCATATGTTAACTATGGTCAAATTTGGGAGGAAAATATATTGTCATTATTTTGCATACTTACGATTAATCTGGTTGTATACAGATTAAATCACTGATTTTTTAAATATTTCTTGTGGGTCACAAGATAAGTCAAATAACAATTATGGGATTATCTAAGTAAACAGATGTGGCATGTTTTTAAAGTTTAGTCCACCTGTTTATCTCTAAGGAAGAGACAATGGTATCGGAAGATAACAAATTTGGGAAGAAAAACATATTGTCATTAATATGGATTACTTACGATTAATCTGATTGCATACAGATTAAATCACCGATCTTTCGAATATTCTTGTGGGTAATCTAAGAACAGTGAAGGTGGATGCTTTTCTCCCAATTACATGAGGAAAAGATTTCTTTGTGTTCCTCATTTTTGTTTAATAGGGCAGTGTCTGATGAATATGTAGCGGCACACTGCCAGAGGCATTTTGGTGGCCTAATATGGGTCCTTTATGGTTTCATTTATATTGTGTGATTTTGAACTGCTAGTGATGATTCATAGTGGCAGCAATTTATTGAAGTCAAAAAAGGGGTCTCGACCTAGGCCGTTGCCTGTCTCCCTTTGCTCTTTGGATGCTGCTGCACCCACTGGGATCTCCAGGTTGAGAAACCCTGCAGTAATTTATTGTTGTACAAAAAACCTCCATAAGTGAAAATATGAATTTGACTATCTACAGGTTGACCAGACCATCTCAACAGCTGATGGTCAAAGAAGTCTATGAATGTAAACCAATATTACAATATATCAATAAAATAATTATGTATAAAGAAGTGTTATACCTGCAATTTGCGGAAATAAGTCTAAATAACTATATTTTGTTATAAGAAATTGGAGGTCTGTATATACAGTAAAGTTATTTTGTCATTTAGATATATGTGAATTCCTTGTGGATTGCATTTTCTAAGTATCTAATTGATAGAGCCAATAATAGGGCTCAGAGTGTTACCGTCTTATAAACGGACAATATATTAACCAAGAAGTTATCAGATGCATTCATAATATCCCAATATGGAAAGGGATATATATGTAAATGTTAATAAATATATATATATGTGTGTGTGTGTGTATATATATATATATATAGATATAGATATAGATATAGATATGTGTATATGTATATATAATCTGTCCAAAATTGTAAAAAATATAAAGGCAGGAGATAAAAAATCTTGAAATGCCTTAAGAAATGACTTTAACTCTATCTATGATTAAAAAAACTTAAACATTGAAAATAATAATTCTGATAACTTTAGTATCAATATAAGAGTGCAAACATTGCAAATGTTACGTTATAATGGCATGTGGATACAAATTGCATTATCATATATGTTTATGAATCTACCAAACAAAGCACGCCAAGAAGACCTGAAAACGAAACCAAGGTAAACCTATAAGCATATCCTGCTGGCTTTAAGTTGTGTGTGTGTGTGAACATTGATGAAAATGTTGCAGTAGGTAAGAGTCTGTGGCAATGAGACTGCTTATTACACACAAAAACCACATTGGGTTCAGTAAAACTGATGGTTATAGAGGAATGTATTTCTAGATGGTTAAAAATTGGATACATTCAGTAGGAACTAGACACTGAAAGGTGGAAAATCACTCTGTTAATGAGGAAAATACATTCACAAGAATGGCACAGGATGAGCCGCTCAAGCAAAGATGCAAGGCCGCAGGAGGCTGTAGATTACTGTTAAAATAAAGGAACCAGTCATGGTGTCAGATTTAGACACGCAATGTTCGGTTCGCTATAATTGTTGCTTTGTCATGCCATAAAAAATATATATATCAATTGGTATTTGTGATAAATTTGCTTTTCAATGGAAAGGGCATTATTTTCATTTTTTATAATGTGAAAATTATTTATCACATAACTTGAGGCAATGTTTGGGGAAAATGTGTTATTCGCTCGTTATTGTGTTAATGAGCCGTACTGTCGAATGGAATAAATTCTACGACACGAAAAACACAGAAAGCTTTAAACTCTTCACGTAGTCACTCACGTGACTCCGAAATAAAATAGTAAGATTAAACGAGAACTTACCAGTTCGAAGTTTGATCGTTATTTTATGAGGAGTTACGATGAGGGATTACGTGAAGAACCCGCCTGGCGCTGGCAAACGGCATACTTCAAAGCAGCGGCATGAAAAACACAGAACACAAAATAGCCGAAGTAACATAGTAAGGCTCATAATAGACTTAGAACTACCAGATGATCATTTATTTTATGAGGGTGGGGAGTGGAGGGCACGTAATCCCTCATCGTAACTCCTCATAAAATAACGATCAAACTTCGAACTGGTAAGTTCTCGTTTAATCTTACTATTGTACTTACTTCTGACAAAAATAAACAAACAAAAAAAAAAGAGAGAGCTAGATAGGGTTCTTAAAGATAGCGGAGTCAGGGAATATGGGGAGAAGGCAGGAACGGGGTACTGATTGTGGATGATCAGCCATGATCACATTGAATGGCGGTGCTGGTTCGAAGTGCTGAATGGCCTACTCCTGCACCTACTGTCTATTATCTATTGTTTATTGTCTAATACATGATTACAATTGAGCCATCCACAGTGTATATATACATGATAAAGGGAATAACGCGAATAAAGTTTAGTGCAAAATAAAGCCATTAAAGTCTGAACAAATATAGTCCGAGGGTCACCAATAAGGTATATAGTAGCTCAGGACTGTTCTATAGTTGTTGGCAGAATGATTCAGTTGCTTAATAACAGCTGGGACAAAACTGTCCCTGAATCTGGAGGTGTGCGTTTTCACACTTCTCTACCTTTTGCCTGCTGGGAGAGGGGAGAAGAGGGAGTGACTGGGGTGAGACCCATCCTTAAATATTCTGCTGGCCTTGCCAAGGCAGCGTGAGGTGTAGATGGAGTCAATGGAAGGGAGGTTGCTTTGTGTGATGGTCTGGGCTGCGTCCACAATTCTCTGCAATTGCTTGCGGTCTTGGATGGAGCTGTTCCCAAACCAAGCTGTGATGCATCCCGACAAAATGCTTTCCACGGCATATCTGTAGAAGTTGCTGGGAGTTGTTGGGAGCATGCCGAACTTCCTCCGGTTTCTAAGGAAGTAGAGGCGTTGTTGAGAGCTGTGTGAGAAAATAGTGGAAGATTTATCACAATCCTGCTCTTGATGATACCCAATGAAAAAGTAGGGCAGATCAGTGGAAATTCTGTACCAGGGTTTTACAAGAGCTGAAAACTGGGTGGAACTGAGGCACAACAGATAGAGCCTCACAGCATCAGAGACCGGGTTCAATCCTGACCTCAGGTGCTCTCTGTGTGGAGTTTGCACGTTCTGTCTGTGACTGCATAGGTTTCCTCCAGGTGCTCCAGTTTCCTCCCACATCCCAAAGACGTGCAGGTTTGTGGGATAATCGGCCCTCTGTAAATTGCCTCTGGTGTGCAGAGAGTGGATGAGAAAGTAGAATAACAAGGGACTAGTGCGAACGGATGATCGATGGCCGGCAGGGACTCGGTGGGCCGAAGGGCCTCTCCATGCTGTAGCTTACCATCAATCAATCAGAATAAAAACCCTTTAACAGTTCTTGAGCTAATTACACTAGCTCTTTGATCTAAACGGTGCTCGGCATAAGTGGAGCCTGTAAGTGTTTTATCCATTATGCAAGAGCGCTGCAGGCACTGAACAAACACATCGTGACAGAGAAAGTTTGATAAGTATTTAAGAGAACAGCTTAATATCATGTGTGGAAGCTATCAGGCTTTGAGTGCAAAGGGCTGTGTTTCAAGGGGTTCTCAGGTTTACATATTGCAGGCAGGTCGAAGCTGCACAGCCTGTGCCTAACCCTAACCCTACACGAACCTCGTGTGCTTAGCCACCCCTCCTGGAGATCTGGTGGGGCACAGTGGCCCCCACATCAACTACAATCCACCGTCTGACAATGAAATATGAATCAAAATGTCAAGAAATCGCATGTTCACGAGGTAGAGGCAATTTAAATGTTTTTACCTCAGAACCACCTTAGCTGAACCTTGTGCATCAAAGCTCCTGCTCTCTTTACATCGACAAAGGCAAAGTAAACAGAGCTGCTGTATCTCTAGCCATTATACTTTGATTAGGATTCACTGCTGGAAGAGCTTGAGTGAAAAACATTCCTGCTTCCTGAACGGTAATCAGTTATCTATTGCCAACTGTGGATACAGCTTTAAGGGCCTGTCCCACCTACGTGTCCTTGGCACGCAAATTACGCGACCTCGTCGTCGCGCTGAGGCGCACGGGCATCATGTGGCCGCGCGGGGCCGGTCCCATAGCCAGCTAATCATGAGAGGTATAGATCGGGTAGAGAGTTTGAGCAGGCTAGGACTATTCCTTGGTCCGCAGGAGGAAGAGAGGCGATCTTATAGAGGTGTATGAAATCATGAGAGGAATAGATCGGGTAGATGCACAGAGCCTCTTGCCCAGAGTAGATGAATCGAGGACCAGAGGACATAGATTTAAGGTGAAGGGGAAAGGATTTAATAGAAATCTGAGGGGTAACTTTTGCACACAAATGATGGTGGGTGTATGGAATAAGCTGCCAGAGGAGGTAGTTGAGACTGGGACTATCCCAATGTTTAAGAAACAGTTAGACAGGTACATGGATAGGACAGGTTTGAAGGATATGGACCAAATGCAGGTAGCTGGGACATGTTGGGCCTAAGGGCCTGTTTCCACACTCTATCACTCTATCTCAACATCTGGTCCATTTAGCATGAAGGGTGTTGAATTGATTGAAGTGAGTTGAAATGAAAGTTACAGCATGGAAACAAGTTCTTCAGCCCACTGACTCCACGCCGATCAGCGCTCACTGTTCGCACTAGTTCTATGTTATCGCACTTTCACAAACTCAATGCTAGCATTTATTTCAAGAGGGCTTGTATACAAAAACAGGGATGTAATGCTGAGGCTCTATAAGGCACTGGTAAGGATGCATTTGGAATATTGTGAGTAATTTTGGGCACGATATCTGAGGAAAGATGTGCTGGCTCTGGAGAGGGTCCAGAGGAGGTTTAGAATGATCCAAGGAATGAGTAGGTTAACAATGATGAGCGTTTGTCAGCACTGGGCCTGTACTCATTGGAGACTAGAGGAGAAGAAATGTCTTTAGTCAGAGGGTGGTGAATCTGTGGAATTCTTTGCCGCAGAAGGCTGTGGAGGCCAAGTAGGTGGATATTTTTAAGGCAGAGATAGATATATTCTTGATTACTACAGGTGTCAGAAGGCTGGAGAAAGGGGTTAGGAGGCAGAGATCGATCAGCCATGATTGAATGGCGGAGTAGACTTGATTGGCCGAATGGCCTAATTCTACTCTTATCACTCATGACATGACCTTATCCACTCCCTACACACTAGAGGCAATTTACAGAGGGCCAATTAACCTACAAGCCCGCACGTCTTTGTGAAGTGGGAGAAGGCCATAGCACCCGGAGGAAACCCACGCGCTCACAGGGAAAACATGCAAACTCCCCACAAACAGCATCCAAGGTCAGGATCAAAGCAATGTCTCTGGTGCTGTGAGGCAGCTGCTCTACCCGCTGCACCACTGTGACGCCCTGGCTTGAGCTGTGATTGTGGGCAGAGGAGTAGCGTTTAACTTGACATCTTGATCAGCATAGACATTGTGGGCTGAAGGGCCTGTTCCTGTGCTGTACTGTTTTACTGCCCTACCATTGAGCTTGTCCTTCCATAACTAGGCTTATGTCTCTAGGATCTTAATCCACTAGCTGTCCATCAGTACAGTCTGAGCTGCCAGGCATGGCCCACACCCATTAGCTTCAACTTTAGCTTTACGTTTATTCATTTTGCATGCAATCCTATCAGATCAGATACACAATACATAAATGCAACCAAGTACAATAGATAGAGGAAAAGGGACGATAGTGCAGAAATACGATTCCCAGCTTTGTAGCACATCAGTTCCATGGACAAAGTCCATGGGCAATGGGGCAGAGGTGAATCGGACAACTCTTTGTATTATCTGAAGAAGGGTCTTGATCGAAAACTTCACCCATTCCTTCTCTCCAGAGATGCTGCCTGTCCCACTGAGTTACTCCAGGATCAGGATCGAGTGGCAGGTGTCTGGAATACACTACCAGGGGTGGTGGTGGAGGCAGATACGATAGGGGCATTTAAAAGCTTTCAGATAGATACATGTCTCTGGCACTGTGGGGTAGCAACTCTACTGCTATGCCACTGTGCCACCCTCAAATCAGTTGTCAGGCAATTGAACCGTCATCTCACCAGCTCGAGTGCGTTCCTGACCTCCCATCTACCTCATTGGAAACCTTTGAACTAAATTTTAATTGGACCGTGCAGATACAGGATAAAGGGTATATCAGAGACCAGCAGAGGAGGACAAAGGGCTTAATTAGGAAAGGAAAAATAGATTATGAAAGAAAACTGGCAGGGAACATAAAAACTGACTGCAAAAGTTTTTATAGATATGTGAAGAGAAAGAGGTTAGTTAAAACAAATGTAGGTCCCTTGCAGTCAGAAACAGGTGAGTTGATCATGGGGAACAAGGATATGGCGGACCAATTGAATAACTACTTTGGTTCCGTCTTCACTAAGGAAGACATAAATAATCTGCCTGAAATAGCAGGGGACTGTGGGTCAAAGGAGGAATTGAGTGAAATCCAGGTCAGTCGGGAAGTGGTGTTGGGTAAATTGAATAGATTAAAGGCCGATAAATCCCCAGGGCCAGATAGGCTGCATCCCAGAGTACTTAAGGAAGTAGCTCAGGAAATAGTGGATGCATTAGTGATAATCTTTCAAAACTCTTTAGATTCTGGAGTAGTTCCTGAGGATTGACGGGTAGCAAATGTAACCCCTCTTTTTAAGAAGGGAGGGAGAGAGAAAACGGGGAATTACAGACCAGTTAGTCTAACATCGGTAGTGGGGAAACTGCTAGAGTCAGTTATTAAAGATGGGATAGCAGCACATTTGGAAAGTGGTGAAATCATTGGACAAAGTCAGCATGGATTTACAAAAGGTAAATCATGTCTGACGAATCTTGTGGAATTTTTCGAGGATGTAACTAGTAGCGTGGATAAGGGAGAACCAGTGGATGTGGTATATCTGGACTTCCAGAAGGCTTTCGACAAGGTCCCACATAAGAGATTAGTATACAAACTTAAAGCATACGGTATTAGGGGTTCAGTATTGATGTGGATAGAGAACTGGCTGGCAAACAGGAAGCAAAGAGTAGGAGTAAACGGGTCCTTTTCACAATGGCAGGCAGTAACTAGTGGGGTACCGCAGGGCTCAGTGCTGGGACCCCAGCTATTTACAATATATATTAATGATCTGGATGAGGGAATTGAAGGCAATATCTCCAAGTTTGCGGATGACACTAAGCTGGGGGGCAGTGTTCGCTGTGAGGAGGATGCTAGGAGACTGCAGGGTGACTTGGATAGGCTGGGTGAGTGGGCAAATGTTTGGCAGATGCAGTATAATGTGGATAAATGTGAGGTTATCCACTTTGGTGGCAAAAACAGGAAAGCGGACTATTATTTAAATGGTGGCTGATTGGGAAAAGGGGAGATGCAGCGAGACCTGGGTGTCATGGTACACCAGTCATTGAAAGTAGGCATGCAGGTGCAGCAGGCAGTGAAAAAAGCGAATGGTATGTTAGCTTTCATAGCAAAAGGATTTGAGTACAGGAGCAGGGAGGTTCTACTTCAGTTGTACAGGGTCTTGGTGAGACCACACCTGGAGTATTGCGTGCAGTTTTGGTCTCCAAATCTGAGGAAGGACATTATTGCCATAGAGGGAGTGCAGAGAAGGTTCACCAGACTGATTCCTGGGATGTCAGGACTGTCTTATGAAGAAAGACTGGATAGACTCGGTTTATACTCTCTGGAATTTAGGAGATTAAGAGGGGATCTTATAGAAACTTACAAAATTCTTAAGGGGTTGGACAGGCTAGATGCAGGAAGATTGTTCCTGATGTTGGGGAAGTCCAGGACAAGGGGTCACAGCTTAAGGATAAGGGGGAAATCCTTTAAGACCGAGATGAGAAAGACTTTCTTCACACAGAGAGTGGTGAGTCTCTGGAACTCTCTGCCACAGAGGGTAGTTGAGGCCAGTTCATTGGCTATATTTAAGAGTGAGTTGGATGTTTCTATTTAGTGAAAGATAAAAATGATATACCCTTTATCCTGTATCTGTACACTGTAGACAGCTTGATTGTAACATGTGCAGTCTTTTCATTGACTGGATAACATTGTGGGTTGACACGTGTATGGCTGTGGGTAGTGGCTCAAAGAGTCGTACCTTTTTCTGGTCGCCGATGGATTTTCAACATTTTGACATTTTTCAGCGACCTGTTGTGGTTATGACCGGTGTCGGCAAGTCGCCGAAAAAATCGCGTAAGATAACAAGCTGCCAGAGGAAGTGTGAGAGGCAAGTACAAGTCAGTTGGACAGGTTCATGATTAGGAAAGGTTCGGAGGGGCATGGGCAAAATGCTCACGAATACACCTTGGTCGCGATGGGTTTAGTTTAGAGATACAGCGCAGAAACTGGCCCTTCGGCCCACCGAATCCGCGCCGACCAGCGATCTCCATACACCAGCACTATCCTGCACACCCTAGGGCCAATTTACAATCTTTACCAAAACCAAATTAACCTATAAACCTATAAATCTTTGGATTGTGGGAGGAAACCGGAGCACCTGAGGAAAACCCACACTGTCACAGGGAGAACATACAAACTCGGTACCGTCCTGATCCACGCCGGGTCTCTGGCGCCGTAAGGCAGCAACTCTACCGTTGCGCCCACTTTTAGTTAGTTGGTCCAAAGGGCCGGTTACTTATGGAAAGAAAGTCCTAAACCAAAGGGCAACTGGAAGGTGAAAATCTCAGCTAAAATATGTTGTGGGAAGCAGAGTCTTTGGAGGCATTAAAATGAAATGAAACTAATGCTTGATAAAAAAGTAGAGATCTCCACAGGGAATGAGTTAGAGAGATGAATTAAACTAGGTAATTCATGTGGAGACAAGAATAAGCAAGTAATTGATGTTTCTATGATCCCATTTGCTCTCAAATATACTTGGCTGTCAGATTAGACAGGAGCTGTCTGGCTCAGTGAGTGAGAAAGCCCAGTGCCACAGAGCTCCATAAGAACCAACCAAAGGTAGACACAAAATGCTGGAGAAACAGCGGGACAGGCAGCATCTCCGGAGAGAAGGAATGGGTAACGATTCAGGTCGAGATCCTTCTTCAGACCCAAATCGTCACTCATTCCTTCTCTTCTGTCTTCGATGTAAACCAGCATCTGCAGTTCCTCCCTGTGCACAGTGTTTACATTTGTGCCTTACAAGGTCATAAGACCATAAGTGATAGGAACAGAATTAGGCCATTCGGCCCATCAAGTCTACTCCGCCATTCAATCATGGCTGATCTATCTCTCCCTCCTAACCGCATTCTCCTGCCACCTCCCCATAACCCCTGACACCTGTACCAATCAGGAATTTATCTATCTCTGCATTAAAAATATCCATTGACTCAGCCTTCACGGTCATCTGCACCAAAGAATTCCATGGATTCACTACCCTCTGACTAAAGAAATGCCTCTTCACCTCCTTCCTAAAGGTATGTCCTTTAATTCTGTGGCTATGACCTTTAGTCCTAGACTCTCCCACGAGTGCAAACATCCCCAGAAGTAAGGCTGATTTGCAATGTGACAGCTCGTAGGGGCAGTGGTACACTGTTCTATAGTGCAGGCTGCATATACTTTTCCGTATACCAGAGCTGCGATACATTATGACGTATGCCCTCCACAGACAACATTTCCTAGGATGGAACTGCAGATGCTGGTTTACACCAAAGATAGACAGTAAAAGCTGGAGTAACTCAGCGGGTCAGGCAGCATCTCTGGAGAGAAGGAATAGCTAAAGTTTCAGTCAGACTGAAGAAGGGACTCGACCCGAAGTGTCGCCTATTCCTTCTCTCCATAGATGCCGCCTGACCTGCTGAGTTTCTCCAGCATTTTTGTCTACCTTTGATTTTTCCAGCATCTGCAGTTCTTTCTTAAACACAGCAGGCCGAGACCCTTCTCAAGTTTGAGATGCTGCCTGACCTATTGAGTTACTCCAGCATTTTGTGTTCATCTTCTATGCATTCTGCAATCTGGATATATCTGTACAGCAGCAGAGTGCAACATGGTACGCCATCCATACTATTGTTTTAGGGGTTTATTTAGAAATACAATTTGGAAACAGGCACTTCGGCCCACCGAGTCCATGCTGACCATTGGTCACCCTTTGTTCTCACACTTTTTCATCCACAATGGTGGAACTATTACAGGGGCCGATTAACATACAAGCCTGCACGTCTTTGGGATGTGGGAGGAAACCGCAATCAGAGGAAACTCATGTGATCTCAGTGAGAACGAGCAAACTCCACACAGACAGAAACCGAGGTCAGGATCGAACCTGGGTCTCTGGCGCTGTGAGGCAGCAACTCTACCAACTGCGCCACTGTGCTACCCTGTTCTATACTTGGTACTCAGCAAAGGAGATGTCCCTGTGTTGAGGCGGTCTACAATGTTATTAGGCAGGATTGATAAGCTTGTCTGCTGTCACAGGATGAAAATATCCATACTGCATCATATACTGTGGTGCGCGCAGCCTGAGTTAAACTGTAGCCTGACAGATAAGCACATTCCATGCCTCTCCACACTTCAGGCTAGACATGTCCAAGCTATGATGGTATAATGATGTTACGCTGCAGGCTGCATATACCCATGGTGTAAAAGATAGGATAAAAATTGGAAGAAAACTAGCTACCTGTAGATACTTTCTGCACTAAACCCTCTCAAAAACACATCAACACACTTAGCAAGATCAGAAAGCAATGGAAGGAAAGAGCGCTTTTGACAGCTTCAAATATGCAATATTCAGCAAATAATTCTTACATCAGCTTCCAACAGGGTACTGAAGAAATGCTGCATCCCTTGCCTGTGCTCAGACCCTTCCCTGTCTGTGAAGGAAGGAACTGCAGATGCTGGTTTACAACCAAGATAGACACAAAATGCTGGAGTAACTCAGCGGGACAGGTAGCGTCTCTGGAGAGAAGGAAGGGCGATGTTTCGGGTCGAGACCCTTCTTCAGACTCCTACCCTCATACTCATGGGAGGGGCAGTGGTGGGAAATGCCCTGATCCATGCATGGGAGGGGCAGTGGTGGGATATGCCCTGATCCATGCATGGGAGGGGCAGTGGTGGGAAATGCCCTGATCCATGCATGGGAGGAGCAGTGGTGGGAAATGCTCTGATCTATGCATGCAGAGAAAGAAGAAACACTTCAATATTTTGTTAAGAGATACAGCGCGAAAACAGGCCCTTCGGCCCACCGAGTCCACGCCTACCAATAATTCCCACACACCAGCACTGTCATCCACACTACAAATCATTTACAATTTTTGTTTTTAACCAAAGTCAATTAACCTACAAACCTGTACGTCTTTGGAGTGTGAGAGGAAACCGGAGATCCCGGAGATAACTCTCGCGGTCACGGGGAGAACGTACATACTCCTCACAGACAAGCACCCGTAGTCAGGATGGAACCCGGGTCCCTGGCACTGTAAGGCAGCAACTCTACAGCTTGAGTGAGCGGCGGTATTGATAATCTTATGAAATGTAAATGGCAAAACTGCCACACTGATGATTAATGTGAGAGATGCACTTCATGTGTTCAGCCACAGGAGGGTGCCTGACTGAAGACTTCAACATCATGAAGTCCATCCCCTTCCCATTCAACCAAATCGATGAGAAGATTTTCACCTGAAAGAAATTCAAGGCTTTTCACTTGATTTTCCTCTCCCGTAAAAATGTTCAGACAGCATTTACAAGGATGGACTTGAGGGATTGAGCTGTATGTAGAGGTTGGGCAAGCTAGGACTTCATTCCTTAGAGGGCAGGAGGTTGAGGGGTGATCTTAAATAAGTGTATATGATCGTGAGAGGAGTAGATAGGGTGAATGCACAGTCTTTTACACAAGGAAGGGGAATCAAGAACCTGAGGACATAGGTTTAAGGTGAGAGGGGAAAGATTTAATAGGAACCTGAAGGGCAACTTTTTCACTCAGAGGCTGGTTGGTAAATGAGGAAGTAGTTGAGGCGGACACTGTGTGTAGGAAGGAACTGCAGATGCTGGTTTAAACCGAAGATAGACATAAAGACGCTGGAGTAACTCAGCGGGACGGACAGCATCTCTGGAGAGAAGGAATGGGTGACGCTTCGGGTCGAGACCCTTCTTCAGACCCAGATATAGGCAGATACTGGAACAGCATTTTAAAGATACTCGGACAGGGACATGGAGAGGAAAGGTTTGGACCAAACGTGGGCAGGTGAGATGAGCTTAGATGGCCATTTTGATCGTGTGGACATTGGGCGTGCTGTATGACTCTATGACAAGAAATCAGATCTATAAGTTTGAATTTGTCAGACACCAATTTCTCTGGGAATGAACACACTGCCGTAACCTCAGGGTCAAATGCAAAGCGTCTGCCAGGAGGTTGGTGGGAGAGGCACAAAATGCTGGAGTAACTCAGCGGGACAGGCAGCATCGCTTGAGGGAAAGAATGGGTGACATTTCAGATCAAGACCCTTCTTCAGATGGTTGGTGGGTATACGCGGTACGATACGATACGATACGATAGAGCTTCATTTATCCCAGGAGGGAAATTGATCTGTCATCAGTCACAAAATAGCAAAATACATGAAACATGAAAACATGAATGAGTGAAAGATTGAGGAGGTAGGGTGGGGAGAGGGGAGGGGGGGGGGGGGGGGGGGGGGGGGGGGGGGGGGAGATGGGGGAGGGAGGGGGAGGGGGAGATGGGGAGGGAGGGGGGAGGGTAGTCAGTCTCAGTCTCAATCTACCCCACGACAGAAGGTGGAGGAGTTGTACAGTTTGATAGCCACAGGGAAGAAGGAGTGTGGCGTTCTGTGCTGTATCTTGGTGGAACCAGTCTGTTGCTGAAGGTGCTCCTCAGGTTCACCAGTGTGTCATGGAGGGGGTGAGCTGTATTGTCCAGGATGCTCCGCAGTTTGAGGAGCATCCTCCCCTCCAAGACCACCTCCCATGATTCCCACTCCGCCCCCTCCCCCCCGGACAGAGCCGGCCTTCCTGATGAGTTTATTGATCCTATTGGCATCTGTGGGTGTGAATCTTTGCACAGATCCACACACCATGATAGGGACAGCTTGCCCTTCTCACCCCCAGATGTAAGTGAAAAGCAACCATACAAGATTCTGTGCCCCCACATCTGAAACATTATGTTGCTGTTTTATTTTTATGTTTAGTGTTTATTAGCTTTGGAGACAAAGCATCAAAATAGGCCCTTTGGTCCATGGAGTCCACAGCTACCATCGATAGGGTTGCCAACTGTCCCATATTAGCCGGGACATCCCCATATATTGGGCTAAATTGGTTTGTCACATACGGGACGGCCCTTGTCCCATATTTGACAGTACTACTCAGGTCAAGGGGACTGTCAGGTCGGAGCGCCGCGTCCGGCCCCGCCTCACCCGTCCCGATGTAGTGCAACCCAAGGAGTGCAGCAGCAGCAGCGCCTCGCCCGTGGCCCCGTCGGTCGGCAGCCCGGCCAGCTGTCCGACCTTAGGACTTTCGCTTACCACCAACCCCACCACCCCTCATTCTCATGGCCGATCATCGGTTCATGGGTTGGATGGGGTGCCGGTCTTTTCCCGCAGCCCGGGCCAAACATCCTCAGCTGGCCCGCCGGCTGGGCTTTGTGTGCAGTCCAGCACCCGGGGCCAACTCATCATTCACCCAGCCACGGCCCAGTCGGTCAACGAACTGCCGTCGGGAATTTGTCCCGTATTTGACCTTTTGTCCCTTATTTGGGAGTGAGAAAGTTGGCGACCCTATCCATCGATCATCTGTTCACGCTAGTTCTACGTTATCCTTCAATCTTATCCCCTCCCTACACACTAGGGGCAATTTTCAGAGGTCAATTAACCTACAAACCCGCACTTCATTTGGGTGTGAGAGGAAACCAGAGCACCCGGAGGAAACCCACGTGGTCACAGGGAGAATGTGAAAACCACACAGACAGCACCCGAGGTCAGGATCAAATCGTCTCTGGTGATGTGAGGCAGCAGCTCTACCCGCTGCACCAGCATACCGCCACTATGTAGTAGTACGCTGCATGCCAGGGTTCAGAGTAATATCTAATAGCTGTATTTAATATTTAATCAGCTGTCCATTATGTGTGAGAGTTTCACACTTGACATATTTCAGCCGAATTGCATTATTCATTTGAGAATTCTGCCGAGCTGAATCATGCCATTTGCTGACTGGATTTCTTTTTCAAACTGAGTTTTAAACCCCAGCTCTGCATCAATGTATACTTGCTGTCCTTCCTCACCCATTCCCACTCTGAAAACAGAATCAATGCACTACTCATTTCCACGCTCAGCTGCAGCAGTCCCTTCTTTTTAGCCAAGTCGACCAAACCTCATCTTCCATCCCACTATGTTTCACTTAACAAAAATCCCTCTCAGCTGGGATCTACAGCTGCCAAATCGTTATCGTTACATCTCTTTTCCTCAGTGCGGAAACAGGCCCTTCGGCCCACCGAGTCTGCACTGACCAGTGATCCCCACACACTAACACTACCCTACACACACGAGGGACAGTTTACAATTCCTACTGAAGCCAATTAACCTACAAACCTGTACAACTTTGGAATGTGAGAGTGAAACCGGGACACCCGGAGAAAACCCACGCGGTCACGTACAAACTCCGTACAGGATTGAACCCGGGTCTCTGGCGCTGTAAGGCAGCAACTCTACCGCTGTGCCACCGAGCTGCCCTCTGCGTACATATATTCTGTTGTACATATGACAATTAAAAATTCTTGTCCCTCGATTTTAAAGCCTTTTTTAGGATCCTCCCCCTCTTTTCCATATTGAAGACCCAGTCAGTTCAATCTGTCCAAATGGTTCTGACATAAACATTTCCAGACAACTTTCCGCGCCGTCTCTCGCCGTTATTACATTTTGTTTTATAATGTGGAGATTGTGTATAATGACTAAACACTGCACCTTGACCTAGCTATCAAGTATGCAGTCCAATCCCTCAACAGCAGCAGCCCTGGTATGCAAATTTAGTTAATTGAATAATTAGAATTGAGTATCACTAATGTTGGCCATAAAACGACAATATCACCATTTAAAATAACTTAGAGAAAGTGATTTACCTTCCTTAACTGGTCTGGGGTTCTAATTGACTCCACATGTAATCAGCAAAGTGATTGATTCAGGAACGGCCAAACAAGACCGCCCCATGCTTCCACATTCACTGCACTGTGCAGCCACTCTTGCTCAAGGACCTCAGCTGTTCAAGATGGCGACTGCCTGCCTGCCATCCATCTGCTCAGTGGCAGGTAGGGATGAGGAATAATGAAATGCACGCCTCATCAGCCATTCCCACATGCACGTACGTGGAATATTAATTGTGAGCTCCCATCACATTGTGGGCAGAAGGGCCTGTTCCTATGCTGTACTGTTCAATTGATTGATTGATTAGTTTAGTTTAGTTTGGAGATACAGCGGGGAAACAGGCCTTTCAGCCGACCGGGCTCTATGCCGACCAGCGATCCCTGCACATGAACACTATCCTATACACACTAGGGACCATTCTTACATTTACACCAAGCCAATTAACCTACAAACTTGTAGGTTAATTGGCCCCCACCACAGCCCCCGCCTCCCACCGCTGAGACCCTCTAGGTTTTCACTGGCATGTTTACAATGGCATGTTTGCTCTGGCATGTTTACTCTGGCATGTTTACTCCGGCATGTTTACTCTGGCGTGCTTTCACTGGCGTGTTTACTCTGGCATGTTTCCACTGGCATGCTTATTCTGGTGTGTTTACTCCCGTATGTTTACACTGGCGTGTTTACTCTGGCGTGTTTACACTGGCATGTTTACTCTGGCATGTTTACTCCGGCATGTTTACACTGGTGTGTCTACTCTGTCATGTTTACTCTGGCGTGCTTACACTGGCATGTTTACTCTGGTATGTTTATTCCGGCATGTTTACACTGGCGCGTTTACTCTGGCATGTTTGCTCTAGCGTGTTTACACTGGCATGTTTACACTGGCGTGTTTACACTGGCATGTTTACTCTGGCGTGTTTACACTGGCATGTTTACTCTGGCATGTTTGCACTGGCATGTTAGGTGTTATAAACAAAAGCCATTGGCTTTATAGTTAAATCAAAGCCTAACACCCTCTTGAATTGGACGTAAAAATTAGCGGATCAAGCTCTGGGATCCTTTACCGAACTAACGTCAGCTCTGGAAACTCTTCACCACATCCCTCTCCTGGCTCCTCAATGACACTGTTTCCCAGTTATTGTGTCCCGCACGGCCCGGTGGCGCAGCGGCAGAGTTGCTACCTCATAGCGCCAGAGGATGTGGAGGCTTTGGAGAGGGTGCAGAAGAGGTTTCGCAGAATGCTACCAGGGTTAGGGGTTAGTTAGTAGGTACATCGAGAGGTTGGACAGATTTGGACTGTTTTCACTGGAATGCCAGAGGCGGAGGGAAGACCTGATAAAAGTATATCAAGTTATGAGAGGCATAAGATATCCCAGGTGGGGCGGCAAGGTGGCACAGGGGTAGAGTTGCTTCCTTACAGCGCTTGCAGCACCAGAGACCCAGGTTTGATCCTGACTACGGGTGCTGTCTATATGAAGTTTGTACATTCGCCCCATGACCTGCGTGGGTTTTCTCCGAGGTCTTCGGTTTCCTCTCACACCCCAAAGACATACAGGTTTGTAGGCTAATTGTAGGTTAATTGGCTTGGTATACATGTAAATTGTCCCTAGTGCGTGTGCAGGGATCGCTGGTCGGCACAGACTCGTTGGGCCAAAGGGCCTGTTTCCGCGCTGTATCTCTAAAACTAAACTAAAGTGCAAATACCTATGACTAGAGAACACTAGAGAACACACAGTAGCTTTTAACTGTGATGGACAAAGTTGAGAGTTTATTTCACACTGAGAGTGATGAGAGCCTGGAACGCGCTGCCAGGAGTGGTGGTGGAGACAGAGTCAGGCCCGGCACAAATCGCAGGAACAGCACCTCACATTTCCCTTGGACGGCTGACAAACCAAAGGTATGAATTTTGAACTCAGAAGCTGCATCTCCGGAGAAAAGGAATAGGTGACGTTTCGTGTCGAGACCCTTCTTCAGACTGAGAGTCGGGGAAAAGAAGCTGGCTGACCCGCTGAGTTACTCCAGCTTTTTGCATCCATCTTCTGTTAAATGCAAAGTGTCTATCTGTAAATATAAATCATGTTCTTTTAAAAAAACAGGGGTCATCTCGACCTACAATCTCCACGTAAGTGGCCTTCAAATGACAATGGCTTTAGAGCAATGATCCAATGTCATAGGTGGTATTATCACAAGTACATCAACAATCTCATGTTATTTATCTTGCACTAAAACCACGCAAGGCTGAACATTTTGAGATGATCAGTTTCAAGGTTAACAGGAGCTGACTAATATCCAGGCTCCCATGTGATGGGATTAAAGTAATGTTCAACAGATTGTACTGCACCACAACTGGCTGGATCAGTTTAATGTTTCACCAAGACCATCTGCTGCTGCCTTTCCTCCCTAAGCAGAGCTGCACGATCAGGCCCCACTCAGTTGTTCCCCTGCTGCTCATCGTTCTCCGGGTCTAACTATGACCGAGCCCTGTTACCAGAATCCCTGTTGCTAGAATTCACTCCATGCATGGATATGTAGACACAAACGGCTGGAGTAACTCAGTGGCTCAGGCTGCACTCTGGAGAGAAGGAACGGGTGACGTTTCAGGACGAGACCCTTCTTCAGACTGAGTTACTCCAGCAGTTTGTGTCTACCTTCGATTTAAACCAGCATCTGCAGTTCTTTCCCATAGATCAATAGGACAGGTTTGGAGGGATATGGACCAAACACAGGCAGGTTGGACCAGTGTAGATGGGACATGTTGGCCGGTGTGGGCAAGTTGGGCCGAAGGATCTGTTTCCACACTGTATCACCACCATGACTCCATGACTCCAGGACTTGATGACATGTGTAGTAACTGGTCTGCATAAATGCAGTACTGACCCTGTACACATGCTTCCAGCATTTCCACATCCAATGTTTGTAACAAATCTTTGCATTTTGCATTTGTGGTAACGACAATAGACAATAAATGCAGGAGTAGGCCATTCAGCCCTTCGAGCCAACACTGCCATTCACTGTGATCATGGCTGATCATCCACAATCAGTACCCCGTTCCTGCCTTCTCCCATATACCTTGAACTCCGCTATCTTTAAGAACTTTATCTAACTCTCTCTTGAAAGCATCCAGAGAATTGGCCTCCACTGCCCTCTGAGGCATAAAGACGGCTTATGGTTCAATGGTTTGAAGATAGACACAAAAAGCTGGAGTAACTCAGGCAGCATCTCTGGAGAAAAGGAATAAGTGATATTTTGGATCATGAGTTCAATGGTTCAGTGGTATTTTATTGTCACCTGTACCTAAGGACATTGAAACCCCTCTTTTGCACACTGCTCAGTGACAATCCTGCTATACATTAGGCACAGCCATACTAACTATAAGAGTGTAAAATAGTAAACCATACTGAGTCACTGCACAGGTCACCAGATTTTAGCTGCCATCTTGTAACCTTAAAGTCCAATTTTTTCTAATGTTAAGAGTTTTAATTTGGCCATAAAGGCCCGTTGTCCTGGCAACGGCACAGGGTGGGAGTTGCAGGGCTCGGCCTTGCCAGGTGAAGTTGTCGATGTCCACTACCGTTGCTGCGCTACTCCTTGTAGTTCAGCCTCTTGGAGCGGCTCCTGATCTAGTCGAGACTCAGGCCTCTGCAGGGCCTCACGGGCCTACTCCGCCCACTCCACCCACTCCGGCGTCTCCTCTACATTCACCCTTGAAAGCACCGTCCCTTATCTCAGACGGCCATTGGTCAGCCTCCCTGCCCCAGGGTACTCCCACAGTCAACCCAGAGCATCTCCAAGGGTGCGGGATGTAAGCCCCCAGCTCACTCACCGACGTCGATCATTCGACTCCATCCACCATCATCTTGAAGGTACATCTGCCTTCAGCGGTCGGGGCGTTGAGTATAAGAGTCAGGAGGTCATGATGCAGCTTTATAGGATGTTGCCAGGACTAGAGAGTCTGAGCTCCAGGGAGGGGTTGAGTAGGCTGGGGCTCTATTCCTTGGAGCACAGGAGGATGAGAGGTGATCTTAGAGTGGTGTATAAAATCACGAGAGGAATAGATTGGGTAGATTCACAGAGAACCAGTGGACATAGATTTAAGGTAAAGGAGTAAAGATAGGAATCTGAGAGGTAACCTTTTCACACAAAGGGTGGTGGGTGTATGGAACAAGCTGCCAGAGGAGGTCAATGAGGCAGGGACTATCCCAATGTTTAAGAAACAGTTGGGTATATAGATAGGATTGGTTAGGTGGGATATGGACCAAGTGCAGGCAGGTGGGACTAGTGTAGTTGGGACATGTTGGCCGGTGTGGGAAAGTTGGGCGTTAAGGCCCGTTTCCACGCTGTATCACTCTATGACTCGAAAGGACTTTGGTTAGGCTGCATGTGAAGTATTGTTGCAATTCTGGTTATCCCCATTCCTGGAAGGAGTTGGAGCCTTTGGAGAGGATGCAGAAGAGGTTCACCAGAACGGTGAGTTTGGAGTGTGGGAGGAAAACTTGAGATCCCAGAGAAAATCCACGCGGGTCACGGGGAGAACGTCCAAACTCCATACAGATAGCACCCATAGTCAGGGTCAAACCTGGGTCTCTCGCGCTGTAAGGCAGCAACTCTACCGCTGTGCCACCCCAATGGGTCATGTGCAGGAGAGTGACACAAAACGCTGGAGTAACTCAACGGGTCAGACAGCATCTCAGCAGAAAAGGAATAGATGACGTTTCGGGTCGAGACCGTTCTTCAGACAGGAGATTAGTGCCACATGTTTGGCACAGCACTTGTGGGCTGAAGGACGTGTTCCTGTGCAGTACCGTTCTATGTGGTAGAAATCACAAAAAATACTCTCATCGGCCTATCAAATCATGTTAGCCTACATTAGAATGGCAGACAAGAGGCATTTGCTCAAGAAAGTCACAAACTTTTCTCTGAGGAGCTAACTAGCTGTTTAAAATCTCTTAACAAAAGCGTAGAGTCTGTGGCTGGAAATATTATCACTCGAGCTAGCCAACATTAACACAAAATATCCTTTATTGAAGACAGCCATTCTCAATCAAACCCCCAGTTACTGGTGCAACAATATACCAAGGTCATCTTATGGATTCACTTATTCTTAAACTCCCACATTAATATTTTTTACAAAGCGTTGTGCGTGTTTTACACCTCCGCCTGGTCAATAGACAATGCTACATTGAATTTAGAGCGTGAATACAGGAGAATAGGTTGTCCGTGCACACGAACAATCCTCACAGAAATTCAGACATAAGAGTGAATGCTTCCTTTTCCCATTCCACAGCAGCCTGGAGAGGTGGCTCAGGGTAAATCATACCTTGAAAACACACAGATACATCCCTACTGAGAAGATGACCGTTCAGTTCTGTTTAGACTATTGTCACGTGTAGCGAGGTACAGTGAAAAGCTTTTGTTACCTGCTATCCAGTCAGTGGAAAGACACTGCATGTTTACAATCGAGCCATTTACAGCGTATAGATACATGATAAGGGAATAACGTTTAGTGCAAGGTAAAGCCAGCAATAGTCAATAGTCAGATTCATTCGTCACATACACAATGAAATGCAGTGAAATCAACTTGCCAGCAGCGGTGCAATAAAAAAGCACACACAGTACACAATAAAAATTTGACACAAAACATCCACCACAGCACTGTGGTGGAAGGCACAAAGTTCAGTCAGTCCTCCTCCATTTTTCCTCGTGGTTGGGGCCATAAACCTCCGCAGTCGCTGCTGTGTGCAGCCAGATGTACAGGCAAGATAAGTCCCGAATCGCTGCTTCCCTACCGGAGACCGCGGCTTGAAGGTGATGTAGGCCGCGGGCCGCCGGTCAGAGTTCTTCTCCAGGGATTCCCGGCGAGGGATCCCGCTCCGGACGGTAAATAAGTAAGTCCCCGCCGCGCCCGTGGCAAGAAGCACCGCAGACCACGGCTTCAAGCTGTTGTAGGCCGCAGGCCAGCTGTCAGAGCTCTTCCCCTCCGGGATCCCCAACGAGGGATCCCAGGCTCCGGACGCCGCTCCAGCTTGAAGCTCCTCAGACCGCGGCTTCAGGCCTCCGATTGGAGCACTCCCTTCTGGCGACCCCCGGCGAGGGCTTGCCCGCTCCGCGATGAAAAAATCCCCACTGCGCCCGCTGCTGAAGCTCCGGGCGCATCTCCGGGAAAGGCCGCACCAATCCTTGGTGTTAGGCCGCGAGGGAGGTGACATGGAAAAAGTCGCCTCTCCGTGGAGGAGGCGACCGAAAGCGGTTCCCCCCTTACCCCCCCTCACCACTCCCGACACAAGACACACCGAGAGGCAGCTAAACTAACATTTGGACACACTAAAAAAAAATGTTAAAAAGTAGAATTGACTAACATGCTGCTGGCAGGGCAGCCGTCTCGCAGCGCCCCCACCGACAAAGTCCGATCATGCATAGTCCAGGGTCGCCAAAGAGGTGGATGGTAATTCAGCACTGCTCTCTGGTTGTGGTAGGATGACTCAGTTGCCTGATAACAGCTGGGAAGAAACTGTCCCTGAATCTGGAGGTGTGCGTTTTCACACTTCTGTACCTTTTGCCTGATGGGAGAGAGGAGAGGAGGAAGTGGTCGGCATTGAGAGCTGGAGAGGTAATGACAACATGTGCTTGATTTTTAGTTTTGTAGTTTAGTTTAGAGAGATACAGCGTGGAAAACAGGCCCTTTGGACTACCGATGCCGCACTGACCAGCGATCCCCGCATATTAACACTGCCCTACACATACCAGGGACAATTTACACTATGCCAAGCCAATTAACCTACTAACCTGTACGTCTTTGGAGTGTGGGAGAAAACTGAAGATCTCGGAGAAAACCCACGTGGTCAAGGGGAGAACGAACAAATGCTGTACAGACAGCACCCGTAGTCGGGGTCGATCCCAGGACTCTGGCGCTGTAAGCGCTGTAAGCGTTGTAAGGCAGCAGCTCTACCGCTGTGCCACTGTGCCGATTTTTACAAAGGAAAAGGATACATGATGAACCCCAAATGCCGTTATTCTGAGCAAAACATAAAGTGCTGGTATAACTCCGTGCGTCAGGCAGAATCTCTGGAGGAAATGAACAGACAGCATTTTATGTCGGGTCTCTTCCTTAATTAAATCTTGGTCGCCTGCACTAGAATGGTTGACATGAGCCGCTTGCTCAACAATATCAACTAGCAGAACTACATAGCAGGGATCCTGTTGCCAGGACTCGAGAGCCAGAAATATAGGGAGAGGTTGAGCAGGCTCAGACTCTATTCCTTGGACCGCAGGAGGATGAGGGGTGATCTTATAGAGGTGTATCAAATCATGAGAGGAATAGATCGGGTAGATGCACAGAGTCTCTTGTCCAGAGTAGGGGAATCGAGAATCATAGGTTTAAGGTGAAGGGGAAAAGATTTAATAGGAATCTGAGGGGTAACTTTTTCACACAAAGGGTGGTGGGTGTATGGAACGAGCTGCCAGAGGAAGTAGTGGAGGCTGGTACTATTGCAAAGTTTAAAAATTATTTGGACCTGTACACATGTGTATAGGGATTGGGCCAAATGCAGACAGCTGGGACTAATGTAGATGGGACGTTGGTCGGTGTGGGAAAGTTGGGCCGAAGGGCTTGTTTCTACCGTGTAAAACTCTTTGACTCTCTCTTGCTCTGAGGAGACAACTAGCTATTAAAAATCGCCCAACAATTCCTTCTTCAGAGTCTAAAGAAGGGTCCCGACTCAAAACGTTGCCTATCCACTCCCTCCACTGATGCTGCCTGACCTGCTGATTTACTCCTGCACTTTGTGTTTTACTCAAGAGAGGGAAGAAACCTGGTGCTACTTTTGATGGTCATCTCGAAGAGAGAATTAGCTTTAGCTAGACAAAAATGCTGGAGAAACTCAGCGGGTGCAGCAGCATCTATGGAGCGAAGGAAATAGGCAACGTTTCGGGCTGAAACCCTTCTTCAGACTGATGTAGGGTGGGGCAGGGAGAAGAAACGAGAAAGGAAGAGAAGGAGCCTGAGGGCTGAGTGAGAGTTGGGAAGGGGAGGAGACAGCAAGGGCTACCGGAAATTGGAGAAGTCAATGTTTATGCCACTAGGGTGCAGATGGCCCAAGTGAAATATGAGGTGCTGCTCCTCCAATTTCCGGTGGTGCTCACTCTGGACATGGAAGCGGCCCAGGACAGAAAGATTAGGGCTAAAGAAATCAAGGGATACGGGGAAAAAGCAGGAACAGGGTACTGATTTTGGATAATCAGCCACGATCATATTGAATAGTGGTGCTGGCTCGAAGGGCCCCAAATGGCCTACTCCTTCACATATTTTCTATGTTTCTATGACATATCTTACTACACAGCATTTGTGGTTAGAATGGGACTGATGGGAGGAGTGGCCACTTCTCATTCTGGCTTGTTAACAATGGTCACTGTACTGATGGGGTCTGGGGAAGATTAGTCCTGAGTGACAACCCAGTCTAGTGAATTGGGGAGGAGTTGCGTTTCTGGAGATTAAACTAAACTTCTCTTTGTCGAGCAGAAAGAAACTGCAGAACCTTGTTCAAGGGTTGTCATGAGACCGTGCCCAACTTGTGCATAAGCTGTGGGCTCTTCTATCTGGCAGAGCAAAGTTCATAAAACGGTAGATGATCAGATCCTTTAAAAAAGGAGATTGAGTAAGTGTGTTGAGTTCATGATAGGGAACAAATATATATATATTTGATATTTGGCCAATCTTCATATCCAGAGAGCTCATAAGAGAGGAATTAATAAATTTCAAGTGATTGATGGAATAACCTTTTTGCAGATGCACAACTTCAAATTAACTCCTTGCCCTTTAGACTATTCCACAATTACACCACGCCATGGGGAAAGAAGATTTGTCGCTAAATCATTGCATACAGTGAAGCCTTGTTACATTCGGTCAGGGTCAAGTACTGACTGCTTTGCCTAAATTCTGTAGTGTCTGTGGGCATTAATGTGAGCGTGAGGGACAATGTAATAAAGCAAGCCTGTGATCTATGGTGGCAGCTCCCTGGGTAGATTGCCCTTGGCGGATGTACCGTATAATGTTCTCAAGCCCATTGAATAAGTTCTGAAGTGGTAATCGATTAAATAAGTCACAGGATACATCAGGACAGCACGGTGACGCAGCGGTAGAGTTGCTGCCTTACAGCGGCAGAGACCCGGGTTTGATCCTGACTACGGGTGCTGCCTGTATGGAGTTTGTACGTTCTCCCTGTGACCACGTGGGCTTTCTCCAAGTGCTCTGGTTTCCGCCCGCTCTCCAAAGACGTGCAGGTTTGTAGGTTAATTAGGCTTCGGTAAAATTGTAAATTGTCCCCAGTGTGTAGGATAGTGCTAGTGTATGGAGTTAGACACAAAAAGCTGGAGTAACTCAGCGGGGCAGGCAGCATCCCTGGAGAGAAGGAATGGGTGACATTTCGGGTCGAGACCCTTCTTCAGATGGAGTAATGCTGGTCGGGGTGGACTCGTTGGCCCGAATGTTTCCACGTTGTATCTCTGGAGTGTGTCTAAATTATAGATAAGCAAAGTTTTAATGGCCTGTCCCACTTGCTGATTTTTTTGGCGACTGCCGGCATCATTGACTGACGTGTCAGGTCACCGAAAAATTTGCGGCTTCACACGGCGTGACACTGTGTGATAACGTGCGGTGTTTTTTCAAGTGTCGCAACATTTCTTTGGTCAAAATCTTTTGGCGACACTGATATGATGTCGGCAGTCGCCGAAAAAATCTCCGTGGGACAGGCCCTTTAAGGAGTTACTCTGAAATTGCCAAAGGCAACATGTACTTTTGTTAGTTTGTGCAGGGGGATTGAGAATGGTGCATGGTGACAGATACGGTCTACTATCTATGCTGGAAAGGGCACAGAAAAGATTTATGAAGATGTTGCCAGGACTTGAGAGCCTGAGCTTCTGGGAGCGGTTCATTGGAGACCTTTGAACTATCTTTAATCGGACTTTATCTTTCACTAAATGTTGTCTGTGTACTGTGAACGGCTCGATTGTATTCACGTATAGTCTTTTCTTTGACCAGATAATATGCAACAAAAGCTTTTCGTTGTACCTCGATACACGTGACAAGAATAATAACAAATTAAATAAACTACATTTTGGCAGGCTAAGACGTTATTCTTTGAAGTGCAGGAGGATGAGGGGTGACCTTATAGGATGAGTGCACAGTCTTTTACCCTGGGTGGGGGAAATCAATAACCAAAGGGGATAAGTTGAAGGTGCGAGGGGAAGTGCTTGAGGAGCAACTTTTTCACACAGAGGTGGGTTTATGGAACGAGCTGCCAGAGGAGGTAGTTGAGACATGCATGATAACAGCATTTGAAAGACGCTTTTTGTATTTCTAAAATACGCTCTATTGAATACAAAACAAATACCGTGCAAGAACTTGTCACACATTCTTAGTGTCTATCCATTCAGTACCGTCATACTCAGTAGTGTTAACACCTCCCTTCTCTCCTTACACAAAACCATCCTTGCCATCATATGGCCCCTTCCCTTGTTTGAGGGTCCCCCCCCTTAATGTCCAGCAGCAGAAGGACCCTAGACTGCGGTCCTCCCCCACAGAGCCTTGGCGTTACCTGCACCAAGCTTCTTTGCTTCCCTCAGCACAGTTTAGTTTAGAGATGCAAACAGGCCATTCAGCCCACTGAATCCATGCCGACCATCGATCACCTGTTCAATCCTGTTGTATGTTAATGAAGGAACTGCAGATGCAGGTTTAAACCAAAGATAGACTCAAAATGCTGGAGTAACTCCCGCTGAGTTACTGCAGCATTTTGTGTCTATCTTCACTCCAGTTCTATGTTATCCCACTATCACACTCACTCCCTACGCACAAGGGGCAATTTACTAAAGGCCAATTGACCTACAAGCCTACACGTCTTTGGGTTGTGGGAGGAAACCAGAGCACCCGGAGGAAACCCACACGGTCACAGGGAGAATGTGGAAACTCCACACAGAGAGCAGCCATGGTCAGGATGGAAGCTGGGTTTCTCACACTGTGAAGCAGCAGCTCTACCAGCTGTACCACTGTGGCACCCACTCTTCCTGGTCTAGAATGGACCAGTTGGCAACAATCCCTGAGGGACTGTTTCAAAGACATTTGGACAGGTACATGGATAGGAAAGGTTTAGAGGGATGTGGACTAATCATGGGCAAATGGGACTTGCTTAGATGGGCATCTTGGTTGGCATTGATGAATTGGGCCGAAGGACCTGTTTCTTTGCTGTATTACTCTACGATGAAAACAAAGAATGAATACGACAGTGGTGTATAAGAGGCTTTTAGGGTAGGCATATGGTAGGCAATGGAATCAAGGGATATGGGGAGAAAGCAGGAACGGGGTGGGGAATTTGGATGATCAGCCATGAAGGGTGCTGGGAGATACAAATCATGTACAGGCAGATGAGATCAGGTTAACTTAGCCATCTTGAGTAAGAAGGAACTGCAGATGCTGGTTTAAACCGAAGATAGACACAAAAAGCTGGAGTAACTCAGCGGGACAGGCAGCATCTCTGGAGAGAAGGAATGGGTGAAGTTTTGCATCGAGACCCTTCTTCAGACCCGAAACGTCACCCATTCCTTCACTCCAGAGATGCTGCCTGTCCCGCTGAGTTACTGCAGCTTTTTGTGTCTATCTAACTTGGCATGGTATACATCACAAACACTGTGTGCCACAGGGCCGGTTCCTATGCTGCACTGGTCTAATGGACTTGATGGTCATGGTCACTCTTTTCATCCTGTATTCACCCGGAACAGAATGCTAACCACGGGTAAATCTTGAAGCAATAATAAGTGTAAGGCCAGCCTGCTTAGTCCCTTTTTTCTCCAGGGTGGCTACGACAGGGCTGCACGGTGGCACAGTGGAAAACATGCTGCCTCACAGCGCCAGAGACCCGGGTTCGATCCTGATTACGGGTGCTGTCTGTACGGAGTTTGTACCTTCTCCCCGTGACCGCGTAGGATTTCTCCAAGTGCTCCGGTTTCTTCCCACGCTCCCTAGACGCACTGGTCTGTAGGTTAATTGGCTTCTGTAAATTGTAAATTGTCCATAGTGTAGGATGGTGATCGCTGTTTGGCACGGACTCGGTGGGCCGAAGGGCCTGTTTCCACACTTTGCTTCTAAAATCTAAAGTGTAACGTTCTGCCAGATTATCTCTCTCCTGATGATATCATTTGTACTTTGAATAACCCGATGATTATTTAGTTCAACTGCAGGCCTTGAGAGGAGAAATTATATCCACTTCTGTTTTCTGTTTTCCATTTCTGCTCATTTCCATTTCTCTCCCGACCTCTTTCTCTCACTCTCAAGTGATGTTCTACATTTGCCTAAGTGACAAGCCACATCTTCTCATGAAAAGCCTGTTTGGTCTCGCTCTCTCTCTCTCTCTCTCGGACACCCACGAGATCAGTGCCTGAGTTTGGTCTCCAGACTCGGGCTGACAGCTTCGTCTGAATGCTTCCCACGCACGTGGGTCACCCCAGAGCTGGAGGGAGGGAGGCAGCCGTCCAAGTCACGATTCATTAAACACTTCAGCAGAAAGGCTCCCAGGAAGAATGCATTTGAAGGACAGAAGTTCTTCAACACATCAGTACATTTATCAGGCAATTTGCTTCTTTGAATCAATGTAAAGGAGATATTCCCCAGGCAGCAGTTGCCAATGTCACCCGCTTAAATGCCGGGAGATAGCAGATTCAGCCCACAGAGTGCTGAGATCGGCATTATCCTTGGACTCGGAGATTTAAGTGCTTTCCATTAAGTAAAGCTCTGCTATTTATACCACAATATACTGTGTGCCATTGTAATCAGGGACCATTAGTGTCACGCCAGCATTGATGTGGATAACAAGCTGAAGTTGACACCATGCGATGTATGCATGGAGGACTATTGCAGAAGAGCAAAATGGCCGTCTGGCTCAGATGGCCGGCACACAGTGGGCCGGGACGTTCCCGGCAAGCAGCAGCAAACCCGCCCACGGGCCCGACGGAGTCTGCTCAAAGGCTTGGCGGTCAAAGGGACCAGGAACCTGCCCAAAGTTCATCAGACGGTGTAACCAGGGCTGGATTTACTTATAAGCCTCACAAGCTTAAGCTTAGGGCCTTGAGGTCGAGGGGGGGCCTCGGCCTTGCTCTGCAAAGGTGTATAAAACATTTGACATAGTGGCGTTGTTACAAAACCTACCATCAGCGGCGCTGTGCTTGCTATTCCGGAGGCTTTGGTGGTGTAGGGGGGGGATTGAAATGCAGGTGAGGTTTATATTCGTTGTCGGAGGGGAACTTGCTCCAAAGATCCACTGGGGCTTACCCACTACGCCGCCTCACTGGGACCACCGAAGATCGCCGCGTCACCGTGCCCACCGAACATCGCCGCCATACCGGGCGCATCAAACAACACCACCTCACCGGGCCCACCGAATATCGCCGTCACACCGGGCCCATCAAACAACGTCGTCGCACCGGGGCCTACCGAACCTCGCCGCCCCAACGACCATCCGCCCACCGGGACCTCCCACGCTTCGCCCGCTGACTCAGACTCCACTCCTCGCGGTCTTCCACTATTGACTCCACTGACCCTCACCACTCCACCGCCCTCCAGCAGTCCGCAGCCGTCGCCTCACCTGCAGCCTGGACAGCACCAGGCCTGAAGTTCCCACGCTGCAGACTCCAACTCCCCTGGGTTTGACTGCGCTGGGTCCTAGTGCCAGTCCCCCCAACCCTGGTAACATCAGTGGCTGTTCCACTGGGTCTTCCCCATCCCCTTCAAACCATGCTCTTCCCCACCCACACTACAGTCCTCATACCCCCTACCCCCTGACCACCCACCACCGCCCCCCCCCCCCCCCCCACCAAACATCACCTCGGCCTCATTCCACCCACCTGCCTTCCTCCGGCCCCAACCCCCATCCCTGCCGTGTGTTCACCATCCCTCCTGACCTCCCCCTCTCAGATACCGAACGGTCTGTCCTCAGCAGGTGAATCCAATATGTATTTTAAAACCAACTGTTTAATGACAACACACAGAAGGATCTAAAAGTGTCACACTGTCACTGTTGGGTAGTCATGGTCCTCTAGTCGTGGGGGTGGGGGGTTTGGAGGGGGGGGGGCACACAAGTGAAATAGCCTAGGGTCTCTCTTCATCTAAATCCGGCCCTGGGTGTAACTGGGAGGGAGCTGGAGATGTCGGACACGAGGAGCGAGGGCTGGTTGGAGGGTGAACCGGGGTAATGTCTCCAACGCCTTCAAGGTCGGCTGCAGGAGAGCCCCCGGGAAGCAAAGATGGCCGGGTGGGGAGAGGAGAGGAGGGGGGCGACAGTTCGCAGGAACTGCTCCAGAACGTCAAACGACTGGACTTTGCACTTTGAATAATGGCAGCAAAAATGGCGGCACCCACATGTGTGATTTATGCAAAATGCATTGCACTGTGCAGTTGCGTACGTGATAAATAAAGCACTATTGACTAATCAATTAGGCCCACATTCCCAGCCTCGGTCCTATATCAATGAAGGAACAAAGTGATGGAGTAGCTCAGTGGGTCAGGCAACATCTCTGGAGAACATGGAGAGATGATGGCTCGGCTCGGGAACCTTCTTCAGACCCAAAGCCTTGTGGCAAATGGAAGTTAATTCAGATAAATCTAAGATGTTGTATTTTGGGAAGTCAAACAAGGAAGTCTGGTCACAGTGAATGTCAGGGCCCTGGAGAGTGTTGTAGAACAGAGGGATCAAGGGGCACAAGTACATTGTTCCCTGAGATTACAGAGCCTGAAGAATGACTCATGTTCTCCAGAGATGCTGCATGACCCACCGCTGTTACTCATGTCCAGTTTTTGTAAGCCAGCATCCACAGTTCTTTGTTTCTCGTATATCAATAATTTGGATGAGATCATACCAGGCGTGATATTAGTGAGTCTGCAGATTACTCAAAAATCAGCGATATCGTGGGCAGAATGACGGTTATCAAGAATTACAGATCTGAATCAGCTGGGCAAGTGGGCGAAGAAATGGCTAATGGAGCTTAAAGCAGACAAGTGTGAGGTCTTGGAACCAAGAAGGATCCTGATCCAAAACATTACCCATTCCTTCTCTCCAGAGATGCTGCCTGTCCCGCTGAGTTACTCCAGTTTTTTGTGTCTATCTTCGGTTTAAACCATCATCTGCAGTTCCGTCCGACAGCATAGGACCTTCACAGTTAATGGCAGGGCCCTGGGTCACCTCGTCAACAGTCTGTCTGTCTCTTCCTTCTTTGTGTTTTAATAGTATGTGTTAAATGTATGTTTTTAGTGTTCTTTAGCTTGTTTTATGTGGGGGGTGTGGGGGAGGGGCGGTTGGCGGAACTTTTTCTAATCTCTTGCCTCGACGGAGATGCGATTTTTTTCCGTATCGTACCTCCGTCCGCACTGTAGCCTAACATTGAGGCGTTGCCAGGCTTTTCTGGAGACCAACTTTTGAGAGCTCCACCGTGACGAGCCTACGGGACTTTAACATTGCAGAGCCCGCAATCCCTTTTCCGCAGGAGTTTCGACCGCCCCGACGCGGGAGTTTCGATCGCCACAATGCAAGCTTCGACCACCCCGACTTGGGAACTTTGACCGCTGGCTGGCTGCGGGAGCTTCGATCACCCTGATGGATGGTTCAACTGGCCCGACCGCGGGAGAATAAAGTGGAAGAAGATTGGACTTTTTTGCCTTCCATCACAGTGATGAATGTGGGGAATCCACTGTGGTGGATGTTTATGTTAATTTTTATGTAGTTGTGTGTCCTGCTGCTTTTGTTTTCGTATGGCTGTATGGTAATTTGCAGACCACTGTACCTTAATTGGTGCATGTGACAATAAATGACCTTTGAAACCTTTGAGTGTTCAAGAGCAGAGGAATTTAGGAGTGCAGGTACACACTTTCCTGTTCCAAAAGATATTAGTACATGGACTGGGAAGGTTTAGAGGGATATGGACCAAATGTAGGCAGGTGGGACTGAAGGAGTTTAATGATTTAGAATGTTCAAAATGGACTCTGCTGTAGATTTAGAAGTTACAAAATGAATGCTTAAACTTTCTTCTATTTCAGCGAGATTTCTGCACAAAAACACCAGGTGTCTTGTCCTATGATATAAACACTGGCAAGATTACAGCACAATAACATGAATGTTTTGGCCTTCTTCTATAACACTAGCGAGATTTCAGCACAATAACATAATATTTTGCTCTATGATATAAACAATCAGAAAGATGTTCAGACAACTCAGTTCTTACTCTCTACTCTACAGACTGTAATGTACAGACAATTAATCAACAAGGTCAAAAAACAAGAGCGCTTGAATCTGCAAAAAATAGCTCCTTCAGCAAAACCATATATGGGCTAACCTTTCCTCTATCGGAAGAACCTGCCAATCCATCTGATTTTAACCATATGTGGACAAGGCAAGAGGCTGTACAATGCTCTGTAAGATAAAGAGTTGCTGATTATTGGGGTATAAATATATCTGATTGAACAATACCTCTGTGTATGGAGAAGGAGGGACTGTAGTCTGCATTTACATACTGTGAGAGTTGTCCTCCCACACCCGTCTGGCGAAATAAAGTCGTTACAAAATTACTAACTTTTGTATTGTTATCAGTTTGAAGTAAATCAAACTTTAACAGGACTAGTATGGATGGGGCATCTTGATTGGTATGGGCAGAAGGGCCTGCTGCATGACTCTATGATTCTATGAATGTGGTGTCACCGGTAGATAGGGTAGTGAAGGTGACTATTTGCATGTTAGCCTTCATCGGAAGCTGAGAAGTTATGTTCCATTTGTACATGATATTGGTGAGACCACACGGAGCCTTGTGTTCAGTTTTGGTCACCATGCTATAGGAATGATGTTGTGAAGCTGTAAAGAATGCAGAGAAGATTTACGAGGATGTTGCCAGGACTCGAGGCCCTGAGCTATAGGGAGAGATTGTGCAGGCCAGGGCTTTAGTCCTTGCATTGCAAGAGACTGTGGTGTGATCTTACAGAGGTGTATCAAGTTATGAGGGGAAAAGATGGGACAGGTGTACACATGGTCTCATGGCCCTATATCATATATCTTTATTATCATTTTTCTGAGTATTTACATACCCAGAGGAAAACCTGGGTTTTCCTCTTTCCCATCCATGTACCAGTTCTCTGGTTTCCAGCCAGACCTTAAAAGTGTACAAAATCATGAGGAGAATAGATACAACAACCATATTTAGTTTAGTTTGGAGATACAGTGCAAAAACAGGCCATTCAGCCCGTGCCGACCAGCAGTCCCGGTACATAAACACTATCCTACACACACAAACACACTAGGGGCAATTTACAATTTTTACCCAGCCAATTAGCCTACTATCCTGTACGTCTTTGGAGTGCCTGAGGAAACCGGAGCTCCTGGAGAAAACCTACACAGGTCACATCCGTACAGACTGCATCTGTATTCAGGATCGAACCCGGGTCTCTTGCACTGTGAGACAGCAACTCTACTGCTGCGCCACCGAGCAGTAGTTGCACTTGAACTGGTACGAGAGATATGTAAACCCACAAAAAGCAACTAGTCCAGATGGAGTTCCTGGCCATGTCCTTAGTAGCTGCGCGGACCAGCTAGTGGGAGTATTCGCGGACATCTTTAATCTCTCCCTACTCCGTTCTGAATGACCTACCTATTTCAAGAAGACCACCATCATCCCAGTGCTGAAGAAAAGCAAGACCTCAAGCCAAAATGACTACCGTCCAGTGGCCTTGATATCAACCATCATGAAATGTTTTGAGAAGCTAGTTATGAAATGCAATAAATCCAGTCTACCCAGTCACACCTACCGCCACAATTTACAAGGATGAGAGGGATCCTATTGAAACACATGATTATTATGGGTTTGGACACGCTAGAGACAGGAAACATGTTCCCGATGTTGTGGGAGTCCAGAACCAGGGGCCACAGTTTAAGAATCAGGGGTAAGGCATTTAGAACGGAGATGAGGAAACACTTTTTCACACAGAGAATGGTGAGTCTGTGGAATTCTCTGCCTCAGAGGGCGGTGGAGGCAGGTTCTCCGGATGCTTTCAAGAGAGAGCTAGATAGGGCAAAATAGTGGAGTCAGGGGATATGGGGAGAAGGCAGGAACAGGGTACTGATTGACGATGATCAGCCATGATCACATTGAATGGTGGTGCTGGCTCGAGGAGCCAAATGGCCTACTCCTGCCACTATTGTTTATTGTCTATTGTCATGTATCTATACACTGTAAATGGATTGATTGTAATCATGTATTGTCTTTCTGCTGACTGGTCAGCATGCAACAAAAGCATTTTACTGTACCTCAGTACACGTGACAATAAACTAAACTGATTTGAAAATGTGAGCAAAGGGGGCTCGCTTAAATAGAGCATCTCAATCGTCATGGATGAGTTGAGCCGAAGGGCCTGTTTCTGTGCTATATGACTCTGTAAGTCTCTTCAGAACATCCAAATATCTCTTGGATCAATCAATAATGCTTCTTTCTGCATCGTTCCCCTTCAATTTATTCCATGTCTACTATTTGGCCATCAAATTCTGGGCCTGGGCTAAATGAAGATTTGTTCCCACAATCGCCTCACTAGTCATTGCCACACACTGGCAATACCTGGTCAGACGGGTAGCACGGTGGCGCAGCAGTAGAGTTGCTGCCTTGCAGCAACAGAAACCCAGGTTCAATCCTGACTACGGGCGCTGTCTGTACGCAGTTTGTACGTTCTCCCATGACCAATGTGGGTTTTCTCCGAGATTTTCGATTTCCTCCAAAACTCCAAAGACGTACAGGTTTGTAGGTTAATTGGCTTGGTATAAATGTAAATTGTCCTTAGTGTGTGTAGGGTAGTGTTGATGTGTGGGGGTCGCTGCTCTGTGCGAAATCGGTGGGCCGAAGGGCCTGTTTCTGCGCTGCATCTCTAAATTAAACTAAACTGAACTAAATTCCCTAATGTTTTAATTTAATCACATAATTTAAATAATTAGGACATTTGGATTAATGATTTGGAAGTGTGAAATTCACATTTCATTGAGGCATCGATGGAATTTAAATTCAGCAAATTTAGTATTCTTATAAAACATTCGTATAAGTAATGACAATCATTTTAACATAGCTGTCTGATTCACATATGTGAAATAAATATGCTTTCATAGAATATAGAACTGCACTAGAACAGGCCCTGCAGCCCACAAACTCTGTGCCAAACATGATGCAAAGACCATCAGTTATCTACCTGCACATACCCCTTATCCCTCCATTCCCTGTATTTCCACATATCTATCCAAAAACTTTTAAATGCCACTAATGTATCTGATTCAACCAACATCTCCGGCAGCACATTCCAAGCACTCACCACCCTCTGTGTAAAAAAAAACTTATCCCGCACATCTACTTTTCCCTTCTTACCTTGAAGCTATGCCCTTTAGTATGTGATTCTTCCACCTGACTGTCCGATTCTGACTGTCTATCCTAGAAACATAAAATTCTTGAAGGATTGGACAGGCTAGATGCAGAAAAAAAGGCCCCGATGTTGGGGGAGTCCAGAACCAGAGGTCACAGTTTAAGAATAAGGGGTAGGCCATTTAGGACTGAGATGAGGAAATACCTCTTCACCCAGAGAATTGTGAATCTGTGGAATTATCTGCCACAGAAGGAAGTGGAGTTCAATTCACTGGATGTTTTCAAAAGAGAGTTAGATTTAGCTCTTAGGGCTATCGGAATCAAGGGATATATGGAAAAAGCAGGAAGGGGTACTGATTTTAGATGATCAGCCATGATCATATTGCATGGCTGTGCTGGCTTGAAGGGCCGAATGGCCTCCTCCTGCACCTATTTTTCGATGTTTGTATCTGTGTCTCTCATTTTTAAAGATTTCATTTATAAAATCAGGGCTACGGGGAAATGGAACTTATGAGGCTTTGATCATATTGAATGGCAGAGCAGGTTTGATGGGGGAGTTGACCTATTTCTCTGCTTATTCTCTCCTGTTCTTGTGCTCACCACCCTGGTCGCGCTCTCACTTCACTCCTACCATCAGGAAGAATTTCCAGGTGCCTGAGAACCGTGACCAGCAGCTTCAAGAACAGCTTCTTCCCGCAACCATCAGGCTCTTGAACACTACTCAACGCATGGCAGATGAAGTTTAATGTGGATAAATGTGAGGTTATCCACTTTGGTAGCAAAAACAGGAAGGTAGATTATTATTTAAATGGTGTCAAGTTGGAAAAACGGGAAGTAACAACGGGATCTGGTGCTCCTTGTTCATCAGTCTATGAAAGTAAGCATGCAGGTACAGCAGGCAGCGAAGAAAGCAAATGGCATGTTGGCCTCCATAACAAGAAGAGTTGGGTATAGGAGCAAAGAGTTCCTTCTGCAGTTGTACAGGCCCCTGGTCAGACCACACCTGGAGTATGTGTGCAGTTTTGGTCCCCTAATTTGAGGATGGACATTCTGGCTATTGAGGGAGTGCAGCATAGGTTTACAAGGTTAATTCCCGGGATAGCGGGACTGTCAAATGCTGAGAGAATGAAGCGGCTGGGCTTGTATACTCTGGAGTTTAGGATGAGAGGGGATCTTATTGAAACATATAAGATTATTAAGGGTTTGGACACGTTTGAGGCAGGAAACATGTTCCAGATGTTGGGGGAGTCCAGAACCAGGGGCCACAGTTTAAGAATAAGCCGTTTAGACCGGTGATGAGGAAACCCTTTTTCCACACAGAGAGTTGTGAATCTGTGGAATTCTCTGCGTCAGAGGTTGTTGGAGGCCTGTTCTCTGGATACTTTCAAGAGAGCTAGATAGGGCTCTTAAATATTAATAATAATAAACTTTATTTATTTCGGACTCAAGGTCCAGACAAGGGACAACATTACATAAAAATACATTGCAGAGAAAAATATCATAAAATACATATAAAATCTTAGTATATCACTTATAAAAGCATCATAAATTACATATTTAAAAAAACCACCACACATGAATTAAAATCCAGAATAAAAAAGAATGATCTATGTCCACAACTGGGATTCGTAGCGTGCAGTGCTAAACCTTATGTTTGACAAGGCCACCATAATTACGTTTTTAGAGTCATTTATCCTGGAAATGAATTTACACAAATGGTTTCTTAGGATAGCTTCTAAAGTATTGACTCCTGCAGCCACAAACACGTTACTAGCACTACACCATCTAGGTTTCCTTAGCAGTGTTAAAGATAGTGGAGTCAGGGGATATGGGGAGAAGGCAGGAACAGGGTACTGATTGGGGATGATCAGCCATGATCACATTGAATGGCGGTGCTGGCTCGAAGGGCCGAATGGCCTACTCCTGCACCTATTGTCTATTGTCTATTATCATGTATCTATACACTGTAAATGGATTGATTGTAATCATGTATTGTCTTTCGCTAATCTCAGCAACTATGAACTTGTCTTTGGTTTTGCTAATGACTTCAATTTTTGCATCAGTAATACAGTTGTTAATTTATTTTTTAATATAATACATTATCTGTGTTTATTGCATTTACACACTTATTGAACTGCTGCAAGTAATCATTTAATTGTTCTGCTGTCGGTACATTTGACAAGTAAACACTCTTGACTTTGAACCTAACTGGGCCTGTACAGGATCGGGATTCTTGTTAATGTGATTAAAGGGCCTGTCCTACCAGCATCCGACTCCATGCAGTGAGCGCGACCAAACCGGCAGCGGGGACCGCGCGGAGGTCGGGTGATCCCTGTACAGGGCCGTTCCCAACAGCATGCAACTGCATGTGAAGTGCGCGATCAAACCGGCAGCGGGGGCCGCGCGGAGGTGGGGTGAGTGGCGCAATGCGGCGGGAAGTGAGGCGAACTTGGAGCGAAGTCTGAAAGGTAAGTTCGCCAGGACAGAGAGGGACACTCAGAGAGGGGCACAGAGGCACACACAGAGCGGGCCATGGAGCCACACACAGAGAGGGTCACGGAGGCACGACGTCGAGGCGGTGTGTAATGCGTCGAGGCGACTGCAAGCCGACAAGTCGTTACCGCGCGGAAGTTTTGAACATGCTCAGTTTTTCGGAGCCCCGCGCGATGTCGGGATGAACTCTGCACAATTCCGCACGGCTCCGGCGATCGAAGTGGGACCAACCCCGTGACGCCGGACATGCTCATTGGTCGTGCTCATTGCATGGAGTTGCATGCTGGTGGGACAGGCCCTTTACTCTTCTCTGTCTTGTGACTTACTGAAGAACAGCTGGCACGGTGGCACGGTGGCGCAGCGGTAGAGTTACTGATTTATGGCGCCAGAGACCCGGCTTCGATCCTGACCACGGATGTGGTCTGTACGGAGTTTGTACGTTCTGCCCGTGATCACCTGGATTTCCTCCGGATTCCCTGGGCAATGAACAATTTTTACCAAAGCCAATTAACCTACAAACCTGTGCATCTTTGGAGTGTGGGGGGGGGGGGGGGGGGGGGGGGGGGAAGGGAAGCGGAGCGCCTGGAGAAAACCCGTAGAAAAACCCAGGCAGGTCACAGGAGGATCGTACAAACTCCATTCAGGCAGCACCCATAGTCTGGTTCATACCCGGGTCTCTGGCGCTGTAAGGCAGCAACACTACTGCTGCGCAACCGTACTGCCCCAAATATATGCTGTTGCTTGCACAATTTAGACTGGTTAAACGGCATGTTCTCTGCATCATATTGTATCTACAGGCACGCAGTTTCGAATTTTGTATTTGTCACTATAAGTAGCATATGCTTTCATTTGTTGTAATATAATAACTCCCACACAACACGATAGCACTGGGAAAGAATGCGCAATATTGAGCTCATTTTTTGTAAACATTTGCTAGCTCTTTATTTTCTAGTTCAGAGCATGGTGTCATCCTGAGCTGCCCGAGAGTCTATTGTAAAAATGGTAGATCTATATTTTAGATATTATAGATTTGAATTATAGATCTCAGTCTGAACTGAAGGGTCTCGAACTGAAACGTCACCTATTCCTTCTCACCAGACATGCTACCTGACCCTCTGGGTTACTCCAGCATGTGTCTATCTTCCATGGTAACCAGCATTTCCTTCCTGCAGATCCATCTTTTCACCCTCGTCTATATTATGATGGTACAAAGCACAAGATGTCTCTGTTCTAATGCTTTGTTTTGTTTTGCAGTTAATTGAATTACTTTCATTAACAGATTATCTTTATGCAAATATCTTTTAAGAGATTGTGTTATTTGTTCCCAAACATGATGCATTAAATATGCTCCAGTGTAAGGTCGTGCCTCTTCCCTTCACAAACAGCAAGTTTATTTTATGCAGTTCTCTGTATAATTTGAGAACAGCTCCATCCAAGACCGCAAGAAATTGCAGCGAATTATGGACGCAGCCCAGACCATCACTCAAACCAACCTCCCTTCCATTGACTCCATTTATACTTCATGCTGCCTCGGCAAGGCCAGCAGCATAATCAAGGACGAGTCGCACCTTGGCCACTCTCTCTTCTCCCCTCTCCCATCGGGCAAGAGATACAGGAGTGTGAAAACGCACACCTCCAGATTCATGGACAGTTTCTTCCCAGCAGTTATCAGGCAACTGAATCATTCTGCCACAACCAGAGAGCAGTCTTGAGCTACTATCTATCTCATTGGAGACCCTCGGAGTATCCTTGATTGGACTTTGCTGGCTTTACCTTGCACTAAACGTTTTCCGCTTATCATGTATCTATGCACTGTAATTGGCTCGATTGTAATCATGTATTGTGTTTCTGCTGAAGGCAAGTTCTTCACTGTACCTCGGAACACGTGACAATAAACTAAACTGAAACTAAACTGAAACTATTAACTGCTCGTCAGTGACATTTGGAAGTGGCTTGTCGCCTGGTTATTCTTTGCATCACTGACTATGATACTAAATATCTTCTGACAATGGCAACTATTCCCTGACAGACATGATGGATATCATGTGAATCTAATATCACTAATCATCACTAATACACAACTTTAACTATGAATCTCAATAAACCTCATATATAAATGGTGTGCAAAAAAATGATTTTACAGTTAAGTAGATTTAGTCAAGTATAAGGCTTAGAAAAAAACAAGGGCTCTATTTACCAGAACAGTGTGTAAAATCATGAGAGGAATAGATGCACAGAGTGTCTTGCCCAGAGTAGGGGAATCGAGGACCCGAGGACATAGGTTCAAGGTGAAAGGGAAAAGATTTAATAGGAATCTGAGAGGTAACTTTTTCACACAAAAGGTGGTGGGTACATGGAACAAGCTGCCAGAGGAGGGAGTTGAGGCTGGGATTATCCCAATATTTTAAAAAAAACAGTTAGACAGGTACATGGATAGGACAGGTTTGGAGGGATATGGACCAAAAGCAGGCAGGTGGCACTAGTGTAACTGGGACATGTTGGCCGGTGTAGGCAAGTTGTGCTGAAGGCCCTGTTTCCACACTGTATCGCTCTATGAATCTATTATTCTATTTATGTTATGGATTTAAAAGAATAAAATAAGGACACAACAATGACTTATGAATCAGTAATAAGGAGAATAAACCTAGGATATATATTGGAAGTATAAAAGAGGAGTTTGAAAGAAAATATTGTATACAATTATATGTTGGAATTTGAAGATGCTTAGCAAGATCTTTAAGAAGAAATCAAATTCTTAAAGAAAAATAATAAAGAGGATAGAGGATGAATCATGAAATTGAATTTGATCTGGCACCAGCCTTTTTTTGCCCTGAGATTTCCATTTCTCTAAACATGTTATAATGGGAGAATAATGAAAATAAATGGGTCTATAGCTTGCATCATTTGAATCGAGCCGCCTTCATTCTGACTGTTCTGGTAATCTAAAATGGACACATTTGGCTCAACCATTCAAGCACTGTGTCTCATGGTTCAATTTCCCTTCATAAAGACAAAAAGCTGGAGTTTTCTTCTTTATTGCGTGTGGCGTGCACAGCCTAAATTTGGAGGACAACTTGTTCTATTTGATCTTATTTGATTGTGCACGCCGGGTTGATTGCATTAGTTGAAACAGGGCGGACCACGTGAAGGTTGCGATCTTCCACCCCAAAGCTGGAGTAACTCAGCGGGACAAGCAGCATCTCTGGAGAGAAGGGATGGGTGATGTTTCCGGTCGAGACCATTCTTAATGGACATTAGCTTGGACAGGAACATTTTTCTGGCCAAGATGGGTCAATTGAGAAAAGTACCAATGGGCTGTTGATGTATGTAGAACATTAAATATCAGCTTGACTCAGTGGGACCCTTCTTAGCTCCGAGTCAACAATTTGTGAAGACAGCAGTTAATTGAGGGCGGATTTGGCGTGGGCGAATAAGTTAAATTGATGGAAAGATACAGCATGGAAACAGGCCCTTCAGCCCACTGAGTTGACGCCGGCTCGTTCACACTAGTTCCATGTTATCCCACTGTCATATCCACTCCCTACACGCTATGACCAATTTATAGAGGTGATGTGGGATGTGGGGAGACCCAGAGGAAACCCACCCGGTCACATAACATGCAATCTCCACACAGAGAGCACAAGGTCAGAATCAAATGGGGTCCCTGGCGCTGGGAGGCAACAGCTCTACCAGCTGCACCACTGTGCCATCCTGAATAGAGAGATAAGGGAATAGTGCTTAATTGTAAGAGGTACAGCCTGTTGAATGAGAAGTTCAACTGACTTTAGAGAAGAACTTGAATGATTATGATTGCCGAATAGTGAAAGACCTGGATAGAGTGAATGTGAAGACCTTTCCACGAGCGGAGAGTCTAGGACCAGAGGCCATAGCCTTAGAATAAAATGATGTACCTTTAGAAAGGAGATGAGGAGGAATTTCCTCAGTCAGAGGGTAGTGAATCTAGAATTCATTGCCACAGAAGGCTGTGGAGGCCAAGTCAATCGATATTTTGAAGGCAAATATTGACAGATTCATGATTAGTATGGGTGTCAGGGTTTATGGGGAGAAGGCGGGAGAATGGGGTTGAGAGGGAAAGATAGATCAGCCATGATTGAATGGCGGAGTAGACTTGATGGGCCGAATGGCCTAATTCTGCTCCTAGAACTTATGAACTAATGATTGTATAGCATCTGGAAGGAGGAGCAAAGGAGATCTTGATGGTGAAGTCAAGACAAAATGCTGCAATAACTCAGCTTCTTCAGACTGAAGAATGGTCTCCACCAGAAACGTCACCCATGCCTGTCCCGCTGAGTGGAGTAACAAGATTTTTGTGTCTATCTTCGGTTTAAACCAGCATCTGCAGTTCCTTCCGACACAGATCTTCATGGTGGCCTGGACAACACTCCTCTGTCATCCCGCAGTATCAATGGTGAGCATTTTGCGTCCTTAGTAAGTTCTTGTTAGCATAAATTGCTTCCTGTATTTCACAACACTTGAAAATAATTTGATGTGAAGTGCTTTGGAAAATCTTTAGCTTTCGAAAATATGCTTGATTAATTCATGCTCCACTTTGCATTCTTGCAAATCTTGCAGTCAGAAACAGGTGAGTTGATCATGGGGAACAAGGATATGGCGGACCAATTGAATAACTACTTTGGTTCCGTCTTCACTAAGGAAGACATAAATAATCTGCCGGAAATAGCAGGGGACTGCGGGTGAAAGGAGGAATTGAGTGAAATCCAGGTCAGTCGGGAAGTGGTGTTGGGTAAATTGAATAGATTAAAGGCCGATAAATCCCCAGGGCCAGATAGGCTGCATCCCAGAGTACTTAAGGAGGTAGCTCAGGAAATAGTGGATGCATTAGTGATAATCTTTCAAAACTCTTTAGATTCTGGAGTAGTTCCTGAGGATTGGCGGGTAGCAAATGTAACCCCTCTTTTTAAGACGAGGGAGAGAGAAAACGGGGAATTACAGACCAGTTAGTCTAACATCGGTAGTGGGGAAACTGCTAGTCAGTTATTAAAGATGCGATAGCAGCACATTTGGAAAGTGGTGAAATCATTAGACAAAGTCAGCATCGATTTACGAAAGGTAAATCATGTCTGACGAATCTTGTGGAATTTTTCGAGAATGTAACTAGTAGCGTGGATAAGGGAGAACCAGTGGATGTGGTATATCTGGACTTCCAGAAGGCTTTCGACAAGGTCCCACATAAGAGATTAGTATACAAACTTAAAGCATATGGCATTAGGGGTTCAGTATTGATGTGGATAGAGAACTGGCTGGCAAACAGGAAGCAAAGAGTAGGAGTAAACGGGTCCTTTAACAATGGCAGGCAGTGACTAGTGGGGTACCATAGGGCTCAGTGCTGGGACCCCAGCTATTTACAATATATATTAATGATCTGGATGAGGGAACTGAAGGCAATATCTCCAAGTTTGCGGATGACACTAAGCTGGGGGACAGTGTTAGCTGTCAGGAGGATGCTGGGAGACTACAAGGTGACTTGGATAGGTTGGGTGAGTGGGCAAATGTTTGGCAGATGCAGTATAATGTGGATAAATGTGAGGTTATCCACTTTGGTGGCAAAAACAGGAAAGCAGACTATTATTTAAATGGTGGCCGATTAGGAAAAGGGGAGATGCAGCGAGACTTGGGTGTCATGGTACACCAGTCATTGAAAGTAGGCATGCAGGTGCAGCAGGCAGTGAAAAAAGCAAATGGTATGTTAGCTTTCATAGCAAAAGGATTTGAGTATAGGAGCAGGGAGGTTCTACTTCAGTTGTACAGGGTCTTGGTGAGACCACACCTGGAGTATTGTGTACAGTTTTGGTCTCCAAATCTGAGGGAGGACATTATTGCCATAGAGGGAGTGCAGAGAAGGTTCACCAGACTGATTCCTGGGATGTCAGGACTGTCTTATGAAGAAAGACTGGATAGACTCGGTTTATACTCTCTAGAATTTAGGAGATTGAGAGGGGATCTTATAGAAACTTACAAAATTCTTAAGGGGTTGGACAGGCTAGATGCAGGAAGATTGTTCCCGATGTTGGGGACGTCCAGGACAAGGGGTCACAGCTTAAGGATAAGGGGGAAATCCTTTAAGACCAAGATCCTTTAAGACCAAGACTTTTTTCACACAGAGTGGTGAGTCTCTGGAACTCTCTGCCACAGAAGGTAGTTGAGGTCTGTTCATTGGCTATATTTAAGAGGGAGTTAGATGTGGCCCTTATGGCTAAAGGGATCAGGGGGTATTGAGAGAAGGCAGGTACGGGATACTGAGTTGGATGATCAGCCATGATCATATTGAATGGCGGTGCAGGCTCGAAGGGCTGAATGGCCTACTCCTGCACCTAATTTCTATGTTTCTATGTTTCTATGTGTTCTATCATTTTTCCCTGTGGAGAACGAGAAAGGATAATGCAGGGGAAAAAAATCTACATTTTAACAAACCACAATCACGTCACAGAGAGTAAAGATCGCTGTTCTTGTGACTCACAAGAGAGTATAACAGGGAAATGGTTTGCCAAAATGACAAGCTGAAAAGAAAAAATGGAAAGATGTGGAATGATAGCCCATATTTTCTAACCCCAGGCTGTCCTGCAGCATTTTACACTCGATGGAGTATTTTGAAATGTGGTTCCTGTTATGAAGTGGGAAAAACAGCAGCCAATTTATGCACAGCCAGGTTTCAGAAACTGCGGCGAGATCATGTCTTAGATTGGTATCAATTATGAGATTAACCATTGACCCACACATTGTGATAACTGGATAGAATGGATGTTTCCACTAGGACCAGAGGTCATAGCCTCAGAATTAAAGGATGTTCATTTAGGAAGGAGATGAAGAGGAATTGTGTTAGTCAGAGGGTGGTGAATCTGTGGAATACATTGGCACAGTAGGCAGTGGCGGCCATGTTAATGGACATTTTTAAGGCAGCGATAGATTCTTGATTAGTACATATGTCAGGGGTTATGGGGAGAAGACAGGAGAATGGGTTTAGGAAGGAGAGACAGATCAGCCATGATAGAATGGCAGAGTAGATTTGATGGGCCAAATGGCCTAATTCAACTCCTATCACTTATGAATAACTCTCCTGGTCTTCTTCCAATTCCACAGCTCCCTGTAAGTGGCAACACATGTAGATTGAGTGACAGGCCTTGGGCCAGCTGCAGCCTGGGGCTTACCTGGGGCTTAGCTGGATCGGGGCTTTGCACTTTGGACTTTTTCTTTTTCTTTGTAAACAGAGCCAAAATATGGCGACTGTGCATTCGTGGGTTGTGCAAAAGAATTTCACTGTACTGTGCACACGAGACAATATTGAACCATTGATGAAGGTTATTTGGACTCGATTCTCCGTGATTGTTGTCAGAAAACAGTAGAGAGCAAAATAAGAACATCTTTGTCTTTGCTTCTCAAAAGAAACCACTGAAGCTTTGTTGGCGCCCTTTACATGGCCCCTCTTTGCATACCTTGTGTATGGTACGCAAAACAAAGAATGTCACTGTGACATGTCACATGTAATTATAAAGTATTAATCAATCAAGAAGGTGTATGGTATGCCTGCCTTTATCCAGTTGGGGTATTGAGTATAATGGTCAGGAAGTCATGATGCAGCTTTATAGGACTTTGGGATAGGTTACATTTGGAGTATTATGAGCAGCACCGCATTAAAGAGAGATGCCAAGACTATGGTGAAGTGTTTTACTAGACTGGATTAGTGGGTATTAGACAATAGACAATAGACAATAAGTGCAGGAGGAGGCCATTTGGCCCTTCGAGCCAGCACCGCCATTCACTGTGATCACAGCTGATCATCCCCAATCAGTACCCCCATTCCTGCCTTCTCCCCATATCCCCTGACTCCGCTATTTTTAAGAGCCCTATCTAGCTCGCTTTTGAAAGCATCCAGAGAACCTGCCTCCACCGCCCTCTGAGGCAGAGAATTCTACAGATTCACCACTCTCTGTGAGAAAAAGTGTTTCCTCGTCTCCGTTCTAAATGGCTTACTCCTTATTCTTAAACTGTGGCCCCTGATTCTGGACTCCCCCAACATCGGAAACATGTTTCCTGCCTCTAGTGTGTCCAAGCTCCTAACAATCTTATACAATCCCTCTCATCCTTCTAAACTCCAGAGTGTGAAAGCCCAGCTGCCCCATTCTCTCAGCATATGACAGTCCCGCCATCCCGGGAATTAACCTTTTAAACCTACGCTGCACTCCCTCAATAGCAAGAATGTCCTTCCTCAAATTAAGGGACCAAAACTGCACACAATACTCCAGGTGTAGTCTCACTAGGGCTCTGTACAACTGCAGAAGGACCTCTTTGCTCCTATATTCGAGTCCTCTTGTTATAAAGGCCAACATGCTATTTGCTTTCTTCACTGCCTGCCGTACCTGCATGCTTACTTTTTTTGTATTACAGTAGCTATATGAAAAGGTTGGATTGTTTTCTCATGAACGCCAGAGGTTGTGGGGAGACCTTGTGGGAGGCAACCGGAGCGCCCGGAGGAAACTCATATGGTCACAGGGAGAATGTGCAAATTCCACACAGAGGATGAGATCTGAATCGAGCCCGGGTCCCTGGCATTGGGGGGCAGCTGTGCCACCATTCAGCACTGTTACCTTCCGTACAGATGTTCCTTCCGAACATGATGGCCCCGACCCGAAACGTCGCCTGTTTCTCTAAACTAAACTAAAGTTAGTGAATGCATTCATTATACAGACCTCCATTTTAGAGTTGCACTCCCTGCTCAGAGAGGTCAGCATGTGGAACTAATTATCAAAAAGAATTGTTGTTAATACCATACATGCATTTAAGGAAAAAAGATAAGCTGGTGAGGAAGGTAAAGCTGGTAGAATTGGGTGAAGAGGGGAGAGGAGGCTCATGTAAATAGATCAATTGGACTGAATGCCACTTCTGTGCAGAATATACATTATCATCAATCAGGGGTGCACGGTGGCGCAACAGCAGTTACCCGAGCTTGATATGACTACGGAGGCTGTCCGTAGAGAGTTTGTACGTTCTCCCTGTGACCACGTGGGTTTTCTCCGGGTGCTCTGGTTTCCTCCCACAATCCAAAGACATACAGTTGTGTAGGTTAATTGGCTTGGTAACATTGTGAATTGTCCCCGGTGTGTATGTTAGTGCGCGGGGTGAATGCTGCTTGGCGCGGACACGGTGGGCCGAAGGGCCTGTTTCCGTGCTGTATCTCTAGGCTAAACTAGACTAAATCTCTCACCAGCTGAGTGAGTTTTCTCTGGGTGTTCCGGTTTCCTCCCACACTCCAAACATGTACAGGTTTGCAGATTAATGAACTTTGGTAAGTTGTAAAAATGTCCCGCGTGTGTGTAGGGTAGTGTAGGTAGTGATTGCTGGTCAGCACGGACCCGGTGGCTGAAAGGCCTGTTCCTGCACTGTACATGGAGAAGTCTAAAGTCTAGTGGTGAGATTGCGTCCAAATGAACCTTGATATAAAGGTCATAAGGTCATGTGATAGGAGTAGAATTAGACCATTCGGCCCGTCAAGTCTACTCCGCCATTCAATCATGACTAATCTATCTCTCCCTCCTCACCCCATTCTCCTGCCTTCTCCCCATAACCCCTGACACCTGTACTAATCAAGAATATATCTATGCCTTATATAAATATATCCACTGACGGCAAAGAAATCCACAGATTCACCACCCTCTGACTAAAGAAATGTATCCTCATCTCTTTCCTAAAATAATGTCCCATAATTCTGAGGCATAACCTCTAGTCCTACTCTCCCACTAGTGGAAACATCCTCTTCACACTCTATCCAGGCCTTTCGCTATTCTGTAGGTTTCAATGAGGTCCCCCTCATTCTTCTAAACTCCAGCGAGTACAGGCTCAGTGCCGACAAACGCTCATCTTAGGTTAACCTACTCATTCCTGGGATCATTCTTGTAAACCTCCTCTGGACCCCCTCCACAGCCAGCACATCCTTCCTTGGATAAAGCTGTCACAATTGGGAATAAGTCAGTCATGTGGTTCATTAATTTGCAGAATTCTTTGTTCACAGGGTGGGGATGTTGATGGCAAGGCTGTCACTTAGTGTCCATTCATAGATGGCTCATTCACAGGTCAGTCCAGAGGACAGTTAAGAATCAACGGCACTAATTGAGTCTAAACTCAGGTCAGGGCTAGACTAAGTACAGATGACAGGTTATTTTTCCTTCACTGTAACTTGAGCACCATATGAAGTTATACTCCAGTCTGCTTGTTTCATGGTTGCTTGCTTTTTAATTCCAGATTTATTTAAATATTGAATTTAAATTCCCCCGCCGACCTGGCAGGATTTGAACTCACATCCTTGGATCAATAGTTCAGAACTCTGCCTGATTGTCCTATGATTTAATCACTTGCTACTCTACCCAATAGATCACAGATCATTAAAAGACTCAGTCCTGAAACTCGAGCTACTGTAACATTCATAGCCACTACTGCAAACAGTTCCATTAAATGAGACAGATGAACGTTATACCGAAAGGACTGACAATTTAATTTCTTAGCTCTTTTGTGCACTAACCTTAATAGCAATTACCAGCAAAGAGTTTCCTCCTGGACCACAAACTGACATCTTCAATGTCAATAACCATGCCTCCAATTGTCTCATTTTCAGCCAGTCTGTCAGAAGTGCTTGTGATGAGATTTCTAACCTCATCAAAACGTTGCCCATTTCCTTCGCTCCATAGATACTGCTGCACCTGCTGAGTTTCTCCAGCACTTTTGTCTACCTTCGATTTTTCGGCATCTGCAGTTCCTTCTTAAACAGGTTTCTAACCTCACTCACCTTCATTGGCTGAGCGCTCTGAGGAAGAGAGGGCATTTTAAAAATCAATACGCAAGGATGCAGGGTGCCATTGAAGGCTGTCAGAGACAGGGGAGTGGGCAGGCAGAACACTCAGAGATGTTTCAGATGTACGCTGCACTTTTTGCAAGGTGGGAGGCCACAAGCTCAGTTCAGTTTAGGTTCAGTTTAGTTTATTGTCACGAGTGCCGAAGTAACAGTGAAAAGCCTTTGTTGCATGCTATCCAGTCAGCAGAAAGACGATCCATGATTGCAATCCAGCCATTTACAGTGCGTAGAAGGGAATAATGTTTAGTGCAAGGTAGAGCCATCTAAGTCTGATCAAGTGTGATGGAAACATAGAAACATAGAAACATAGAAATTAGGTGCAGGAGTAGGCCATTCAGCCCTTCGAGCCTGCACCGCCATTCAATGATGGTCATGGCTGATCATCCAACTCAGTATCCCGTACCTGCCTTCTCTCCATACCCTCTGATCCCCTTAGCCACAAGGGCCACATCCAACTTAAATATAGCCAATGAACTGGCCTCAACTACCCTCTGTGGCAGAGAGTTCCAGAGACTCACCACTCTCTGTGTGAAAAAAGTCTTTCTCATCTCGGTCTTAAAGGATTTCCCCCTTATCCTTAAGCTGTGACCCCTTGTCCTGGACTTCCCCAACATCGGGAACAATCTTCCTGCATCTAGCCTGTCCAACCCCTTAAGAATTTTGTAAGTTTCTATAAGATCCCCTCTTAATCTCCTAAAATTCCAGAGAGTATAAACCGAGTCTATCCAGTCTTTCTTCATAAGACAGTCCTGACATCCCAGGAATCAGTCTGGTGAACCTTCTCTGCACTCCCTCTATGGCAATAATGTCCTTCCTCAGATTTGGAGACCAAAACTGCACGCAATACTCCAGGTGTGGTCTCACCAAGACCCTGTACAACTGAAGTAGAACCTCCCTGCTCCTGTACTCAAATCCTTTTGCTATGAAAGCTAACATACCATTCGCTTTTTTCACTGTGTGATCAAGTGTGATGGAAGAACCTAAGATGCTGGTTTAAATCGAAGGTAGACACAAAATGCTGGAGTAACTCCGCGGGACAGGCAGCATCTCCGGAGAGAAGGAATGGGTGACGTTTCTGGGTGGAGACCCTTCTACAGTCTCGGCCCGAAACGTCACCCATCCCTTCTCTCCAGAGATGCTGCCTGTCCCACTGAGTTACTCCAGCAATTTGTGTCGATGTAAGTCTGATAGTCTGAGGATAGTCTGAGGGTCACCAATGAGGTAGATAGTAGTTTTGCACTGCTCTCTAGTTGTGATAGGGTGATTCAGTTGCCTGATCTGGTGGTGTGCGTTTTCACACCTATGCCTTTAGACTGATGGGAGAGGGGAGAAGAGGGAGTCCAGGGTGTGACCAGTCCTTGATTATGCTGCTGGCCTTGCCGAGGCAGCGTAAGGGGCACTCACTTCCCCGAATTCCAGAGATTACTTTATCCCTCATTAAGGACGGCACAGCTGGTAGAGCTGCTGCCTCACAGAGCCAGAGACCCGGGTTCGATTTGACCTCTAAATGTATCTCCTCATCTCCATGATACAAGATGGCATCCAAGCCAGGCGACTCTGTGTGCTCGTCACAGAAGTTGATCTGCAGTCATGTATTACAATCTCTACTCCAACAGCAGGCAACTGAACCATTTTATCACCAATTAGAGAATGGTCCTACTATTTACCACACTGGAGACCCTCAGACTATCTTTAATCGGACCTTACTGGACTTTTTTTTACACTAAACGTTACTGCCTTTATTGTGTATCTGTACACTGTGGACGGCTCGAGTGCCATCGTACATTGTCTTTCCGCTGACTGGTTAGCACTCAACAACAGCTTTTCACACACCCTCGGTACACGCGACCATAACGAAATGAAACTAAACCAAACTGAAGATAGACACAAAACTCAGTGGGACAGGCAGCATCTCTGGAGAGAAGAAATGGGTGACATTTTGGGTCGACATTTCCCTTCGACTGGGTCGACGTTTCGGGTCAAAAATTAAACATTACTTCCTGAGGCAGTAAGTTGCACATTATATCTGCTCTCTGAAGGGCCTGTCACACTTGGGTGTCATTTGCGCGTCATGCGGGTGGCGTGCAAAGATTTTGTGAATCCCAAAATCCTGGGGCGCTGCGCGCGACCGCACGTCACTGCCTACATCACAATGCACCATGCGTGCATAATACATGCTATGCGCGCGTAATGCACGCCATTATACACGTAATGCGTGCGTCGTGCATCGTGACGCGTAAATGATGTCGTGTAAATGACACGCAAATGACACCCAAATGGGACAGGCCCTTGAGTAACCAAATCCTTCCAGAATTCTGCGGCAGATTTATGTGCCTTCTTTACATTCATGCACGGCAGATACACACGATTGTTCAATTTATTTATTTCAAGAAAACAAAAGGGAAGCTGCAGGCTGTTGACATATCGAGGGCACAAAACTGTTAAGTCTAAGAAAAACAGAGCAAAGGATTAAACAGTCTACGTGAATGCTCCAGATCTTCTACTTACATTTTGCACAGGTTGCAAAATGATGTCCTGCCATCCCATAGCCGCAGGCACAGAGGACTCGGAGAAAGTCTGGGCAGAATAAATATACCAAGTAGCATTTTGAAGGCTGCAAGTGCCTTCTTGGATTGTTTCTCTGTGTGGCCAACTGGTAAAATAGTGTTAAACTTTGCTTAAATATCCTGAGGTGATAAAACCTCAGAGTCTCCATGCCAATTTCCTCCAAGTTAGACCCATAGAGTCACACAGCACAGAACAGTCCCTTCGGCCCAACTCATCCATGCTGACCAAGATACCACAATTTCCCATGTTTGTCCCATATCCCTCCAAACCTTTCCTATTCCTCCCAGATTCTAAAGTGTATAAAATCATGAGGGGGGTAGAGCGGGTGAATTCAGTGTATTTTTCCCAGGGTAGAGGAATCAAGAACCAGAGGACAAAAGTTTAAGGTAATGGGTGGGTGGGGGTGGGGGGGGGGGGGGGGGGGGGGGGGGGGGGGAAGATTTGCTAGGAACCTGAGGAGCAACTTTTTCACACAGAGAGTGGTGGGTATATGGAACGAGTTGCCAGAGGAGGTAGTTGAGGCAGGTACTTTAACAGCATTTTAAATAAACTTGAACAGGTACATGGATAGGAAGTGTTCAGTGGGATATGGAACAAATGGGATTTGGGCAGGTGGTCCTGTTTCCATGCTATATCTCTCTATGATTCGATAACTCCATCCATGAGTCACTGCGACCAGTGTAAGACTCTAAAGTAAATCCAAGAAGGAGGATGTGACCCTTTAAAGTAACAGGGTGTTCGTTTTACTATAGATAGTGTCACGATTTGGGACAGATCAAAAATATTACACTGAAATTGTGTACAATCATAAGAGGTATTTAATGCAAGATAAGCATTGTGCAAATTCATGATGGTATAATAATGCATGTGGATGTTCACACAAGGGATGGTGTGCTTGTGCAGCGGTAGAGTTGATGCCTTACAGCGTCAGAGACCCGGGTTCCATCCTGACTACGGCTGCTGACTGCACGGAGTTTGTAGGTTCTCCCCGTGACCATGTGGGTTTCCTCCGGCTGCTCCGGTTTCCTCCCACATTCCAAAGACGTGCAGGTTTGTAGGCTTATTGGCTTTGGTTAGGATTGTAAATTGTCCCTAGTGTTGTCGGATAGTGTTGACGTATGGACATGGACTACATATGCCAGGCAGGAGAGAAGACTCAACACCTTCCACCTTAGAAGCATCCAGCGTATCCTGGACATATCCTGGCATGACAGAGTGTCCAACGCCGAGATCCTGTCTCGCGCTGGCCTTCCCAGTATGTACACTCTACTCAGGCAGCGCAGACTGCGGTGGCTGGGTCATGTCCACCGCATGGAGGATGTCCGTGTTCCAAAAAACATCCTCTATGGAGAGCTGACATCTGGGAGGAGAACCATCGGCCGCCTCCAGCTACGTTACAAGGATGTCTGCAAGAGAGATATGAAGGCGCTCGACATCGATGTGGAGTCCTGGGAGAGCCTTGCAGCTGGCCGCACGAGGTGGAGAGGTACACTGAACCAACATCTCAAAACGGGGGAAGAGAAACTGTTGAACGCAGCGGCAGACAAGTGGGCGCGCAGAAAGGAGTGCAGCAACTTCAACAAACCAGAGACCACACACAAATGTGACATTTGCCACAGAGACTGTCCCTCCCGCATTGGTCTCTTCAGCCACAAGCGACGCTGCTCCAGCAGAGGTTTGGAGCAAGCAGCCAACAACTAGGATGCATCACCCATGGTCAGTCATGCCCGAGGGGGGGGGGGGGGCTATGATGATGGGGTGATCCACATTATACTGTATCTGCCAAACATTTGCCCACTCACCCAGCCTATCCAAATCACGTTGCAGTCTCCTAGCATCCTCCTCACAGCTAACATTGCCTGCCAGCTTAGTGTCATCCGCAAACTTGGAGATATTGCCTTCAATTCCCTCATCCAGATCATGAATGTATATTGTAAATAACTGGGGTCCCAGCACGGACCCTTGCGGTACCCCACTAGTCACTGCCTGCCATTGTGAAAAGGACCCGTTTACTCCTACTCTTTGCTTCCTGTTTGCCAGCCAGTTCTCTATCCACATCAATACTGAATCCCCAATGCCGTATGCTTTAAGTTTGTATACTAATCTCTTATGTGGGACCTTGTCGGAAGCCTTCTGGAAGTCCAGGTACACCACATCAACTGGTTCTCCCCTACCCACGCTACTAGTTACATCCTCGAAAAAATTACACAAAAATTCGTCAGACATGAATTTACCTTTCGTAAATCCATGCTGACTTTGTCCAATGATTTCACCACTTTCCAAATGTGCTGCTATCCCATCTTTAATAACTGACTCTAGCAGTTTCCCCACTACCGATGTTAGGCTAACTGGTCTGTAATTCCCCGTTTTCTCCCTCCCTCCCTTCTTAAAAAGAGGGGTTACGTTTGCTACCCGCCAATCCTCAGGAACTACTCCAGTATCTAAAGAGTTTTGAAAGATTATCACTAATGCATCCACTATTTCCGGAGCTACTTCCTTAAGTACTCTGGGATGCAGCCTATCTGGCCCTGGGGATTTATCGGCCTTTAATCCATTCAATTTACCCAACACCACTTCCCGACTAACCTGGATTTCACTCAATTCCTCCTTTGACCCGCGGTCCCCTGCTATTTCCGGCAGATTTTTTATGTCATCCTTTGTGAAGACGCAACCAAAGTAGTTATTCAATTGGTCTGCCATATCCTTGTTCCCCATGATCAACTCACCTGTTTCTGACTGTAAGGGACCTACATTTGTTTTAATTAATCTCTTTCTCTTCACATATCTATAAAAAACTTTTGCAGTCATTTTTTATGTTCCCTACCAGTTTTCTTTCATAATCTATTTTTCCTTTCCTAATTAAGCCCTTTGTCCTCCTCTGCTGGTCTCTGAATTTCTCCCAGTCCTCTGGTATGCTGCTTTTTCTGGCTACTTTGTACGCATCATCCTTTGCTTTGATACTTTCCCTGATTTCCCTTGTTAGCCACGGATGCACTACCTTCCCTGATTTATTCTTTTGCCAAAACTGGGATGAACAATATTTGTAGTTCACCCATGCAGTCTTTTAAATGTCTTCCATTGCGTATCCACCGTCAACCCTTTTAGAATTGATCAATGTCAATCTTGACACTGGTCAATCTTGGCCAGTTCACATCTCATACCCTCAAAGTTACCTTTCTTTAAGTTCAGAACCATTGTTTCTGAATTAACAATGTCACTCTCCATCCTAATGAAGAACTCGACCATATTATGGTCACTCTTGCCCAAGGGGGGCACGTACAGCAAGACTGCTAACTAACCCTTCCTCATTACTCAATACCCAGTCTAAAATAGCCTGCTCTCTCGTTGGTTCCTCTACATGTTGATTTAGATAACTATCCCGCATACATTCCAAAAAATCCTCTTCCTTAGTGCCCCTGCCGATTTGATTCACGCAATCTATATGTAGATTGAATTCGCCCATTATAACTGTTTTGCCTTTGTCGCACGCATTACTAATTTCCTTTTTGATACCATCCCCAACTTCACTACTACTGTTAGGTGGCCTGTACACAACACCCACCAGAGTTTTCTGCCCTTTAGTGTTTCGCAGCTCTACCCATAAGCTAATGTCCTTCCTTTCCATTGCGTTAATCTCCTCTCTAACCAGCAATGCTACCCCACCTCCTTTTCCTTACTCTCTATCCCTCCAGAATATTGAATATCCCTGGATGTTCAGCTCCCAGCCTTGGTCACCCTGGAGCCATGTCTTCGTGATCCCAACTATATCATAATCATTAATAGCTATCTGCATGTTCAACTCATCCACCTTATTACGAATACTCCTTGCATTGAGACACAAAGCCTTCAGGCTTGTTTTTACAACGCACTTACCCCTTATACAATTATGTTGAAAAGTGGCCCTTTCTGATTTTTGCTCTGGTTATGTCTGCCTGCCACGTTTACTTTTCACCTTGCTCCCTATTGCTTCTACCCTCGTTTTACACCCAACTGCCTCTCTGCTCTTGTACCCATCCCCCTGCCACATTGAGGAAGGCAGAGAAGGCTCATTATTTAGCCTTGGAGCCCTCTCTCCACATAAACGGTCGTAATCGTTGTGCCTTTGTGTTTAGTTTAGTTATAGTTAGAGTTACAGAGTAGAAACAGGCCCTTCGGCCCACCAAGTCCGCGCCGACCAGCGCGCACACTAGCAATATCCTACACACTCGGGGCAATTTACAATCTTTACCAAAGCCAAATAACCTACAAACCTGAGGTAGACAAAAATGCTGGAGAAACTCAGCAGGTGAGGCAGCATCTATGGAGCGAAGGAAATAGGCAATGTTTCGAGTAGAGACCCTTTGACCCGAAACGTTGCCTATTTCCTTCGCTCCATAGATGCTGCCTCACCCGCTGAGTTTCCCCATCATTTTTGTCTACCTTTGATTTTCCAGCATCTGCAGTTCCTTCTTAAATATAACCTACAAACCTGTATGTCTTATGAGTGTTGGAAGAAACCGGAGCACCCGGAGTAAACCCACACGGGTCATGGGGAGAACGTACAAACTCCGTACAGGCATCACCCGCAGTCAGGATCGAACCCGGGTCTCTGGGGCTGTAAGGCAGCAATGCTACCACTGCACCACCATGATGTGTTCCAGCCATTTTTCTAAATGTAACCGCCTGAGATACAACACGGGATGTCTTAATTCAATAAAAGCTCTCTCCAAATGGAAGTTGTTACCTTAAAGCATTAATAAATTATATTTTATTCAATGGAGATAAAAGAGTGACTGCAAATGCTATAATCTGTACAACAAACAAACTACTGGAGGAACTCAGCAGGTCAGGCAGCATCTGTGGAGGCAAAGGAAAGGTCAAAGTATGAATAGTTTATTTTGGTCATACATGAAAAAGAACAAAACTTCACAGTCTGTGTGAATATGAACCAACACTGTATCCATTTCACACAACGTTCACATAATCATTGACTGAAAAAGGAAGCCACAAAGCTTATTTTTGCCTATCCTATACAATCCACAAAATAAGATAACCCAGAATATCAGCATTACAAAGGAAAGAAAAAGAAAAAAATACTTTAATTTGTAATCCTTACTTATTTTACATTTTAATAATTTTACTTTATAATCCTTAATTATTTTACATTTTAACGCTTTTTTGAAACTCGACAGAGAGCTACAAAATTTCAACTCATCACTAAGCCCGTTCCATGTTGACTCCCAAAACTGAGACACATCTATATTTTACATTGGTTCCCACTTTACGTTTCAAAAATACACAACCCTCTTAAATTATAATGTCCTTCTCTTAATTAATTTTTTTTTTTCGGGTCATGGCCCTGTTTTATGCATTATGCTTACAAAATTACTTGGCCCTCTTTTATGCATTATGCTTACAAAATTACTTGGCCCTGTTTTATGCATTAAGCTTACAAAATTATTTGGAAGAATAAATAAATCCTCCTTACACAAAAAGCCATCTCCAACAGCTCAAAAGCTCATTGTTCATGCAGTACTAGTTTTTTGCACTGGGTTCATAGTACATGGTTATCAGAGTTCAACTTTCAGTGTATTACAGGTGAATGCATTCATTTTAAATTATTAATCTTGTTTAAAGTCACATTCTTGTGTCTGTTTGCTGGAGATTTCATTTAAGGTAAAAGGTGGTGCAGCCTTACAGTTGCTGCCTTACAGCGTCAGAGACCCGGGTTCGATCCTGACTACGGGTGATTGTCTGTGCAGAGTTTGTACGTTCTGCCCGTGACCTACGTGGGTTTTCTCCGGGTGCTCCGGTTTCCTCCGACACTCCAAAGACGTACGGGTTTGTAGATGAATTTGGCTTTGGTAAAAATTGTAAATTGTCCCTAGTGTGTAGGATTATGTTAGAGTAAGGGGGTCACTGGTCGGCGCAGACTCAGCAGTACAAAGGGACTGTTTCCTATAAAACAAAATAAGTCACCTTTGGAGGTCTGTTGTAATTGGCAGGCCTGTTAGATGGAAACCAACTAATTGAACGGAACAAAAGTGCTGGAGTTTCCCGGTGGGTCAGGCAGCATCTAACATGGTTAGGTGACGTTTTGGGTCGGATTGAAGAGGGGTCCTCACCTATCCATGTCCTCCAGAGATACCGCCCGACCCACCGAGTTCCAACAGCACTTTTTGTTCTACATAAGATCCTGGCATCTAGTTTAGTTTAGTTTAATTAATTGTTTGCATGCTATCCAGTTAAGAAAAGACTACACGTGATTAAAATCAAGCCGTCCACAGTGTCTAAATACAGAATAAGCCCAACATTTACTGCAAGATAAAGTCCAATAAAGTGCATGTCACAGGAATGAGCTGCCTGACTGTGGCACTGTGGTAGAGAGACACAATCATCTGGGAAAATTAACCTCTGTCCCCTCCCCTGTGCATCTGCCCTCTCACTATGACTGACCTATTTATACCCTCCACAGGTTACATTCCTTCCTCTAGCTTCACAATTTGTAACACTTCCATCCCAAACTTTGTCCTGCCTCTCCTCTCTTCTAGCTTTCTTCCCCCCACTACCCACCCTCACAATCACTCTGAAGACGGGTCCCGACCCGAAACCTCACCTATTCATGTTCTCCAGAGATGCTGCCGGATCTGCTGAGTTACTCCAGCACTTTGTGCCTTTTGTGTGAGCCAACATCTGCAGTTCCTTGTTTCTACAAGAATGGAGTGGTAGCAGGAGATAATATGAAGAAGGTGGTTAACATTCAATGGCAAATGAATTCAACAGGTCTTTGCATCAGACTTCAATGTAAAAATGCCCCAGTAATAACTACAGGTCAGGAATCGGCATGGTATTTCACGACACAATTTGTTGGAAGTGCAGGCTGATGACGCTCTGTGTGCTGATGGACTTTATCCTTGAATTTTAAATGAAGTAGTTAAGTGGGATAGTTGATGCATTGTCAATCACACATAACAGAAACAGGCCCTTCAGCCTATCTGGGACCACCGTTTGACACTTCTACACCAATCTCATTTACGTGCATTGGAACTATGAGTGAAGAAGGATCTCGACCCGAAACGTCACCTATTCTTTTTCTCCAGAGATGCTGCCTGCTGAGTTGCTCCAGCTTTTTGTGTCTATCCTGGGGCTATGCTTTGTCTATTTAAGTATCTATTAGTATATTGTGTCAAACCTAAGGGCGACACGTTAGCGCAGCGGTTGCTGCCTTTTACAGCGCCGGAGACCCAGGTTCGATCCTGACGACAGGTGCTGTCTGTGCGGAGTTTGTACGTTCTCCCCATGACCGCGTAGATTTTCTCTGAGATCTTGTTTCCTCCAACATTCCAAAGATGTACAGGTTTGTAGGTTAATTGGCTTGGACTCAATATAAATTGTTCCTAGTGTGTGTAGGATAGTGTTAATGTGCGGGGATCGCTGGTCGGTGTGGACTCAATGGGCCGAAGGGCCTGTTTCTGCGCTGTATCACTAAACTAAACTAAACTAGATCTATAGATTCAGGTTGGGATTTATCCTTTTCCCTCAACAGATACTGCCTGGCCTGATGAGTTCCTCCAGCGCTGTTTTTTACTCGTGTTTACAGTATCTGCAGTCTCATGTAGCCAGAATAAGTAATTTGTCTTATGAGAAAGATTGGGTGGCCTAAGCTTGTAGCCACTGGAGTTACGCATTCTGAAGGAGCTTGACATGAACATAGAAGAGTTCAGCACAGGAATGGCCCCTTGACGCACGATGTTTATGCCGATAATTATGCCAAGTTTAACTGGTCTCGTCTACCTGTGCGCGAGTTGAGTTTATTGTCACATGAACAGTGAAAAGCTTTTGTTGCATGCTAACCAGTTAGCAGAAAGACAATACATGGTTACAATCGAGCCATCCAGTGTGTAGATGCAAGATAAAGGGAATAACGTGAATAATGTTTCATGCAAGATAACACCAGTAAAGTCCGATCAAAGATAATCCAAGGGTCTCCAATGATGTGGATAATAGTTCAGGACTGCTCTCTAGTTGGTGACAGGATGGTTCAGTTGCCTGATCATAGCTGGGAAGAAACTGTCCCTGAATCTGGTGGTGTGCGTTTTCCACTTCCATGTGCCTTTCAAATGTGGAATTAGAGTGGATGTTTCCTTGTGAGAAAATCCAACGACTGGAATCTCAGTTTAAACCCCACTCATTTAAAAAAAAAAAATTGTTTTCGCATAACAAATATCTGGAATGCTTTGCCCCAAAAAGTATTGGAAGCATAGTCTTTGAATGATTAAAAGGCAGCAGTACATGGATTCTCAAGTGCAGGAGGATGAAAGATTACTATAGGTAGAGGGGATATGGAGTTGTGTTAGTCAGATCAGCTCTGACCTTATTAAATGGCGAACACATTTAAGGGCCCTACTCCTTCCTTCACTTAAACCATCCATTTAACTTTATTTAATACTAAATCAGTTCCCTTATTAAGTGATGTTTAAAAACGAATTGGAAACAAAAATGTAAGATTTTGTTCTGACTGCCATTGGCTTAGTTTAGAGGTATAGCACAGAAACAGGCCCTTCGACCCACCAAGTCCGCACCGATCTGCGATCCCTGTACCCGAGCACTTTCCTACACACTAGGGACAATTTTTACTGACGCCAATTAACCTATAAACCTGTACGTCTTTGGAGTGTGTGAGGAAACAGAAGAAACCCGGAGAATCAAACCAGGAGAAACTAATACCTCTATATCACCTTTTCCTTATGGAAAATCTTTGTCTCCCCATTGTGAATGAGATTCAGGTCCAGTAATCCAGGTTTTTAAACTTTCAAACTATCACAAAAAGATACTAACAAGTGCTGTTTGACTGCAGATTTTTAATATCAAAATTTTACTACTGGAAAAAATAAATTCTAACATTGAAATCATCTGATATATAGACTCGGAAACAGCTTCATCCCGTCATTGGACTTCTGAACAGTCCTTCCATCAGTCAAGGGCCTGTCCCACTTACGTTTCCTTGGCACGCAAATTATGCGACCTCGTGGTCGCGTTGAGCCGCGACGGTCCAGTGCGATTTCATGCATACACACAGCCGTCTAGAGCGCGTGACTTCATTTGACGATGGTCACAAAGCTGGAGTAACTCAGCGGGACCGGCAGCGTCTCTGGAGAGAAGCAATGGGAGACGTTTCGTGTCGAGACCCATCTTCAGTCTGAAAAAGAAGGGTCTTGACCCGAAACGTCACCCGTTGCTTCTCTCCAGAGATGCTGCCGGTCCCGCTGAGTTACTCCTGCATTTTGTGTCTATCTTCAATTTTCTTGGCGCCGCTCTGGGAGTAGAAGTGGGGGTGGATCCAGACCGCAACAGCCGTGAGCCCCAGGCCGAGTTCGGCGATCGTTTGCCTGCTTCTGGTGCTGTTGCATCGCACCAGGGTCTTGGGCCTGTCCCACTTTGGCCGTCAGTTCCGCGACAGGCCGTCGGTGCGCGAAGATTTTGTTCGCTACAAAAATTCGGAGCCCCGCGCGATGTCGCGCACAACTACATACCCCTCCGCGCTTCTCAGTGGGACCGGCCCCGCGAGGCCATACGATGCCCGTGCACCTCAACGCGACCACGAGGTCGCGTAATTTGCGTGGCAAGGACACGTAAGTGGGACAGGCCCTTCAGGGTACTGTCTGATTCGCCTCTACCGCATTGAGGACATTGGACTTTCTCCATGGCACTATGGGCAGGTGGGACTAGTGTAGATCGGGTATCTTGGTGGACATATGCAAATTGGGCCAAAGGTCATGTTTCTGTGTTGGATGAGTGTAAGACACTAAATGCGCTGCAATGCTGTGCAATATATTCTGCCCTCAGAGAAAATCCAAGCAGGTCACAGTGAGCATGTATGAACTCTGTATAGACAGCACCCGTAGTTCACCTCTATCTAGTGTACTTGAATTTGAACTGATTGTATGGTATATCTGATCTGTTTGGATAGCAACAATTGGATAAATTGTGACATAACGGTAGAGTTGATGCCTTATTGTAACCAGACACCTGGGATCGATCCCGACTACGGGTGCTGTCTATACAGAGTTCATACGTGCTCACTGTGACCTGCTTGGATTTTCTCTGAGTGTTCCAGTTTCCTCCCACACTCCATAGGTGTACAAGTTTGTACGTTAATTGGCTTGGTAAAATTGTAAACTTGTCCCTAGCGTGCGTTAGTGTGCAGGTATGTCCACCTAGGTGTACCCTAGGCTATTTAGACTTTGCAATTGTTTAACATAACATCAAGCACCAAAATGTGACAAGGAAATATTTGTGAGACTTGAAGTCGTATGATTTAATACTTAATTAATGTTACCACATGGCATTAATGGGTTGTTGGGTGAATCTTCCACCAAAGCAGAGGGGAAGAACATGACACAAGTGACTTGCAATAAAATCCAATGAAATATTGCTTTAGATTCCACTCACTCAAGAGCAAGTACATTTCAGTAGGGTGAGATCTAGATAATCTAATTTGCATCTTCCAAGCTAAAAGCAATGTAAGTGCAAATTTCATTATCACTGACAACCTCTGAAATTGTGCAGACAAACATTTAACAAATGCAGTTTATAAAGATGCTGGTTTACACAAAGACACAAAAGGATACAAATTGCTGGAGTAACTCAGCAGGTGAGGCAACATCTCTGGAGAACATGTTTTAACAAATAGAGTAGTTTGATAATGCCCGTCTTAAAATCATCTTCCATTTGTCACTGGTCTAAAGGCTTCTGATTTTACTAGTGGTAACATATAACGGTTGATTATGGAACAGTTCTCACTGACAGTGCGAGATGGGGGATAAACTGCTGAAACCAAACAATGCCTTAGTTTTTATATTCTTCCATTATAAATTTCTCCTTTGATTTCCACAAATATCTGTTCCTTACTGATATACAATTTGAGAGTCTGTAACAAACCTTCAAGTGGCTCAATAGTTTTGTTTTTCCTTGGATATTATAGTCAAAACCAATTTTTTTCTTGCACTGATTTCTACCGCACACAATGGTATAGTGGTTAAAATTACCAGACCGCCAGTTCAGAGACTAGAACATAAATCCCACTACGACAGCTATGGAACTAAATTGTTAATAATCTAGAACAGCCATTAATAAGAATTACACATAAACCACTGAATTGGAATTAATTCTCACCTGGTTCACTAATGCCACTCTGCCATCTTTACCTGGTCCAGGTACAGTTACCTGGTACATGACTCCAGACTCACAGCAATGTGGTTGACTTTGAAATGACTGCAAGGACATGGATGATTGGGGATTGACTGTTGGTTTTAATGCAGGTTTTAACCTGAAATGACTATATATTTTTTTAAATTGAAAATGGACTAGATTTGATAACTAAACTGGATTTGATAAATGGACTGGATTAAAAAATGCTGCCTTTACCTGTGATTGCCATAATCAAAATATAAACAAAATAAAATGGACTGGATTTGATCAATGGACTAGATTAAATAAAATGGACTGGAACATACCCAGTTAGATTTCTGAAAGTGACGAAACTAAGCTAAAGACTTAAGGAATCCCCAACGTATGAGAAAATGGTAACACGCAGCTTTGATTTATAATTTAATGTTGATAATAATTCTATTTTTAACAAAATAACTTTTCTATACATAAATTGTCGAGCTATCAAAGATGAAGCGATTAACTTGTTTCAAGTAGTTTGGTTTGAGGTAGTCCTTCAGTTCACTCTTTGTTACCCACACATGGTCCTCTTTCTTTCTTGTCTGAAGGTCTCCATTTATCAGCAAGGCTTTAAAGAAAAACACTTTGGTTCCGACATTACTGGAAGTTTGTATCGCCTTGGGATACTTGTATTTATAGAAACCAGTTGGAGCATTGCCCATAAAAACAGCTTGCAATTCATTTCCTAGAAAATAGCGGGAGGAGTGGATTGGAGAGAGAAAAAGACATATTCAGTGAAATTCAAAAAACCAACACCCTTTACTGAAGAGAAGCAAGCTTAAATATGCAAGGACACAATATTTATAGTCAAATGAACCAGAGACGGTACAAGAAGTTTTAATCCCAACTGCAAATTGGCGCAATGTGAAATGAAATGTTTGAAAGAACAGTGAAACCAGATTCAATAGTTCTGTTCATAGATATCAAAAGTGAAAAAATATGACTAGTCTGTCGGACAAAGACTGGCACAGCGCAATAGACTTGATGGTCATTTCCCCATCCTTTATCATGCTACAATTCTAGCAATGTCAAAAGCTACTAAAAATGCTCTTACCAGCCAGTGTCGACAAGGTACGTTCTGCAGTCTGCCTCATGGTTTCCCCTGCCATCCAGTAACTCTGTGGCAGCAACCAGATCTCTTCATCCCCCACTTTTTCTTTTACTAACAACAGCAGTTTTTCATCCAGTCGCCTGTTCAGTGTTGATCTATCATTCCGCTTGTCAGCTTCTAAGATACGTGTGTAAATATACATTTTAAAAACTAATCTGCTTGGACACCAACACGTTTCAAGAAATGATTCAGCACCACTGATTGCATTCTTCCCAATCGAAGAACTATTTCCATCAAATAATCACAAACAAATCATTAATAGTTCTGCTACCATTCAGGAACCCGAGATTCTTAAACTCAGAAAGTTCAATGGAGATGTGAGGAGCAAGTTTTTATTTTACACAGAGAGTGGTGGAGGCCTGGAACACTTTGCCAATGGGGGAGGTAGTGGCATTTCAGAGGCTTTTATAGATATGCACATAGAGGTACAGGGAATAGAGGGATTATGGATCATGAACAGGAAGATGAGATCAGTTTAACTTGGCATCATGTTCAGCACAAACATTGTGGGCCGAAGGTGAAGGTGAATCCTTCCACCTTCAGTGTAATTGCACCCCCTCTGTAGTAATGAATATTGGTCACTCATCTATTCTGAGATGAAGATAGAAAAACTGGGAAAGAGAAGGGCAGAGTCAGAGAGAGACCATGTGAGCAGGCAGGAAATTGGCAGCTACAATGGTATAAAGTTTCAGTTCTGTGCAAATATTTAGGAAAATCAATTGCAAATACGATATGAAGGCTACAAAGGGATATAGATAATTTAGATAGGTGGACTACGACCGAGCAAATATAAAATAGGGAAAATGTAAAAATGTCTGTTTTGGCAAATAAATAGTTTTTGAAAAGCTTATTAGCTTAATAGTAAAATATTTCATATGTAGCGGCCTAAGGCTATCCGAGTAAATGATCTGAAATAGGCTGTGTACCACTAGAATAAATAATTAGGAAAGCTAACAATTTAATCCGAGCAGGTGTGAGTTGTTGTACATTGGCAGGTCAAAGACAATTATGCATTTAATGGCAGAACCTTTAACAGCATTCATCTACAGAGAGATCTTGGGGTCCAAGTCCATAGCTCCCTGAAAGTAGCAACACAAGTGGATGGAGTGGTAAAGAAGACATACGGTATTAGCTGGAGTCTTTACTATGAGAGTCAGGAAGTCATGTTGCAGCTTTATAAAACATTGGCTTGAATACATTCGGAGTATAGTCGAGATTCAGGGATCAAATTCAATAATACGGGATTGGCTCTTTAGGACAAAGATTAATAGAAATTTCATGACCTAGATGGCATCAAATGTCTTGCAATTTCTATCCTGGATAGTTGGCGGAGGGGGCTCAGTCACCATTGAACTCAGAGATCAAAAATTTATAGATACAAGCAGTCCATGAGCTACATAAGGATTTTGGTACTAAACACTGTCCGTAAGCCAACTTCACTGTTAGTCTGAAACCTCAATTTTCTACAGCTACGTACACTTGCCATTATCCTTTCATTTCAGTGAAAACCACCCATAATTAAATTAGTGGATTATACACCCAATCCAGTCACTAATGAATACGATTATTATTTATTATTAACATTTGATAATTATTTAGCTAGAAAAATGTTTTTAAAATGTATTGGAGAATTTGTGCGCAGCAAGTCAGGTCATAAGTACCCTGGCAGACCTTGTATTAAGGAAGGGTTTGTGTAAGAAAGTGGCACTGAAGTTAAAAATAATTCAGCCATGATCGTGTGAAATGGTGGAGCAGGTACTCTGGGTTAAATGGCCCGCATTCTATTTCTTATGTTTATATGGAAAATTTCGAATTGTATCTCTGGCAGGAATTAGAGTGTCTAAACAGCACAGCAACATAGACCACATTATAACTCTATAACAGTTAAGGTACTGTGAAAGAACAAATGGGGTGGGATTGAGCTGTGTTTGATGATCTTTGTCTTTCGGAGGTGCATGATTTGGTAATTATTATAAGAGCATTCTGAAGAAAGAAAAAACGCTTGAGTGCCTGCAATCGTAAACAACACATTAAAGGGAGATTCAGTATATAAGGAGCAGATGAATCTTTGCTGTATTTGATGCTCTTAAATAAAGTCTTGATTGCCCTTCCCAATCTTTGTGGCGTGTTTTAAAATACAAATCAGGAAAAGACACAGACCTTGCACTCTAACAGCAGGTTTGAACTGCCTGATTTTCTGTTCCCACGCATCCTCCAGATCTTGGCTGGTCACAATGTCTTGGCCAGCATCCTCCTCTTCATCAGAATCATAATTATTTGCCTGCCTCCGACGAATTCTTTCTTCATCTTCAAAGACTCGCAGCTCATGATCAGAATAGAGACTTTTCTCCAGTTCCATCTGTAAAATGTGAGCAAGATCAATTGCATTTTAGGAAGGTGGAAAAGAATTGAATGTACCATAGCATCAGAGTCATACACTCAGAAACAAGATCCCCAGCCCAGCAAATCCATATTGACCATCAAGCATCCATTTACATTATCTATATCCCTCTATTCCCTGCACATGCATGTGCCCACCCAAAGTCATCAAGCACCCATTTACATTAGATCAACACAAATCCCATTTTATTCTCCTCACATATCTATCAACTTCTGCAGCAGGGTGGCGCAGTGGTAGAGTTGCTGCCTCACATTCTGACCTCCGGTGCTGTGTGTATGGGGTGTACACATTCTCCCTGTGATTGTGTGGGTTTTCTCTGGCTGCTCCATTTTCCTGCCACACTCCAAAGAAGTGCAGGTTTGTAGGTTAATTGGCTTCTGTAAATTGTCCCCAGTGTAGGATAGTGTTGGTGTATGGGGATCACTGGTTGGCGTGGACTCAGTGGGCTGAACAGCCTGTTTCCACTCTGTATCTCTGAACTAAACTTCCCCAAAATTCTACCATTCACCGACTGGAAGGCATTTTAAGCGCAGCCTCCGGATCTAGTATTTCACAACAAGCAAAATAAAACTTAGAAAATTAGACTGATTCAAGGTGCACATGATGCGTTAGTGTGAAGTATCTTTTCAAGAAAGATTGCTATATCCAAAGCTGCCAATTGCCTCATTTAAAAGATTTCAGCCAGACTCAAATATCAAATATTAGAGGGCATAGCTTTAAGGTGAGATGGGGCAAAGTTTAAAGGAGATGTGTAAGGCAGATTTGCTTTTTAAACAATGTGAGTAGTGAGTGCCTGGATGGTGGTGGAGATGAGATACAATTGTGGTATTTAAGACACTTCTGGATGGGCACATGCCAGTGCAGGGAATGGAGGGATATGGATTATGTGCAGGCAGATGCGAGTTGGTCTTGGCGTCACATTTGGCACAGACATTGTGGGTTCCTGTGCTGTACCGTTCTATGTTCAACTCATGCAGCTTTAATCTCGAGACACAAACTCCAGGGTCTTCATGTTTCCAGCCACTGTCATCAGTAATTATCAAATAATGAATCTACTCTGATTAAAGTGACATGGTCACACACACCAGCTGCCCTTCCCCCATACCCATTCATTATATGTGTACCACATTGATTATTGATTTGCAAGCTGTTTGACTGCAACCTGTCTTAGCAATGTTTGATATTTTTATAGACATGCACATTTCCGAGATTACAGGTTACACAAGTACCACCAATTAATTACTTTTTTACTCCTCTCGGACTGGTTGCAGATGTCAATAACAGCGTCTAGATTTCTACTCAAGAAGAGATCAAATAACTAATACAGACAGGGACAAGGTGTTGGGGTAACTCAGTGGGTCAGGCAGCATAGATAGGCGATGTTTCAGGTTGGAACCCTTCTTCAGACTGGATAGGTAACCTTAGATCTTGACCTGAATCATCATCACCTATCCATGATTAGTTTAGAATACAGTGTGGAAACTGGCCTTTCGGCCAACCAAGTCCACAACAACCAGCAGTCCCTGCATACTAACACTATCCAACACACACAAGGAACAATTCACAATTTTACGAAACCAATTAACCTACTAATCTGCGTGCCTTTGGAGTGTGGGAGGAAATCGGAGCATCCAGAAAAAAACAATGCAGGTCATGGGGAGAACATACAGACCCAATCCAGACAGCACCCGTGGTCAGGATCTAACCCAGGTCTCTGGCGCTGTATTGCAGCAACTCTGCTGCTGCGTCACCGTGCCGCCGCATGTTCTCCAGGGGTGCTGTCTGATCGGCTAAGTTCTTCCAGCTTTTCATGTCTTGTTTGCTGGTTCCTTATTTCTTCAATACCGGTAGGGATGCATCAGATACAGCGGCCTGGTTGTATACACGGTAAAATTGAATTTTCAATGTTTGATAATCTTGAGTCATGGCCAATCAGTAAACAAGCCAACTTTTATATTCCATTGGTGATGCTTTGATCATTTCACTACATACCAGTGACTAGGGCTCATGAATATTTTTCACCACAGGATAAAGTATACCATTATATAGTACCAGTACCCAGTGGGGATTTATACTCTTTGTAAATGTTTTTTGTGACTGTTATTATTTATATCTTACATTATTTATACATTACCAGAAAGAAAGCAGGAATTTTGATCTCACAATAAGACTACCCTGTAGCTTGATTATTAATTAAATATTGTTTTAAATATTCATTTCACAACCAGGGTTATGAAAAGAGACCATCCTGTCAACATTCTTTACATGATACAGTATTAGATTGAATAAAATAAAATATCTTGCATTTATATTGCTTATTTCTTAACCTCGGGTCTTTCCAAAAGATGATCATATCCAAAGTAACTGCTCCATTGTTTCAGTATAGAAAATGCACCAATCTTTGCAAAATAAGATTGGCACAAAAAGCTGGAGTAACTCAGCGGGACAAGCAGTATTGCTGGAGAGAAGGAATGGGACGTTACTTCAGACTGGTTAAGGATAAGGGAAACGAGAGGTACAGACAGTGATGTGGAGAGATAAAGAACAACGAATGAAAAAAAAGATATGCAAAAAAGTAACAATGCTAAAGGAAACAGGCCATTGGCTCTATTGTCTGAAGAAGGGTTTCGGCCTGAAACGTCGCCTATCTCCTTCACTCCTTAGATGCTGCTGCACCCGCTGAGTTTCTCCATCTTTTTGTGTACCCTGGCTCTATTAACATCAGTGATTATAAGATAAGATTAGCAGTTTTAGATAATCAGATAGTTGCGGGAATACCAGATCAACTGATAAATGTCAGGTTAAGATAGAGAATAACTGCAGCATTTGTTCCTATATTCTCACTCTTTTCTCACCTTACACCACTCAATTCAAAGGCCATTTCTATTCATCTTACAGCCTGGAATCAGGCACTTCAGCCCAACTCGTCCATACCGACCAAAATACCTCATCTAAGGTCCTAACTTCCCTCATTTGACCCATATCCCTCTAAACCTTTCCTACCCATGTACCTGTCCAAGTTTAGATTATATTAACGATGCAAAGTGAATTAGGCCATTCGGCTCCCCACGTCCGCACCGACTACCGATCACCCATTCACTAGGGACAACTCACAGAAGTCAATTAACCAGCAAACTTGCACATCTTTGGAATGTGGGAGGAAAGCGAAGCACCCCAAGAAAATCCAGGTGGTCTCAGGGAGAACGTACATACTTCATACAGACAGTACTGATAGTCAGGATCGAACCCGGGTCTCTGGCGCTGTAAGGCAGCAACTCTACTGCTGCGCCACTGTGCCACCCTATCTTTCAAATGTTGTTATGGTACATGCCTCAACTACAGTAAACACTTGTTTTAACGGATCTCTTTATAATGGATTTTGGTTATAGTGGACGGACCAACCAACCTTCACCACCAGGCTGAACTGCCGATGCCAGTCCCGGCCTGCACCACCTCCCCGGGCGCTTCAAGGTCATGTGTGTCCTAGACCTAGAGTCTGAAGAAGGGTCACAACCCAAGACATCATCTATCCATGTTCTCCAGAGAAGCTGCCTGACCTGTTGAGCTGCTCCAGCATTTTGTGTCCTTTTGTGTAGCGCATCTGCAGTTGTTTGTTTCTCCTACAGTAAACCCTTGTTATACCAGGAGGGGGGGGGGGGAGGATGGTGTCCGTTATTACCGATTGTCTGTGAGAACAGCGTAAGGGATTATCATTGTATAAGTAATAGAACTGAACAACTGCAGCATCGGAAAGCGTATACATGAGGTGTTGCCTCAAGATGATGACATTTACCATCCAGGGTCACCACCATCGGAACCATGCCCTCTTCTGAAGATAGACACAAAGTGCTGGTGTAACTCTGTGGGTCAGGCAACATCTCTGGAGAAAATGGATGGGTGACTTTTTGGGACGTCAGGACGCTTCTTCAGACTGAAAGTAGAGTGGACGGAACTGGAGGTAGGTAAAGGCCAGAATAAATTAGATTTGTTTGCCGGCAACAGATGACCAAGGAAGGATAAAGCCCATAATGGCCTATTGTTAGTTGGGGAAGAGGTGATAACGACAGGGATGCAGAGGCGACGGAGAAAAGTTCTACGTCATGCTGGGCTGGGAGCAGAGGGGTAATAAGTCTGGGTTAAAACATGGTGGTAGAGCAGTAGGAATGACAGAGGGGAGCAGTGAGAGTTGGTCTCACAGAACTTCCGTCAGAGAGAGGAGAACATCATCAAAGTAGGCATACCTTGAGAGTTGTGGAGCAGACAAAATGTGCCGGAAGTCAGATTCTTGAACTAACCTGCGCAACCATAATCCTACTTGGTAACAGGACACAACAGACCACCTCTTGCACTACAATGGACCCGTTTTCTACTGTGTATTTTTGCAGTCTTTTTCTCTTCACTGTCTTGTATAATTTTTTTAACAAATGTTTTGTCTGAGTCTATGTGCCTGCGATGCTGCTAGAGGCAAGATGTTCATTGCACTTGTACCTCACTATACTTGTACATATGGCAATAAACACAACTTGATGCCTTCATTTACCATCTTTACCTTCTTTCCTGCACCATTATTTCTTCAATCACTCAACTTCATCTGCTGTCCATTCTACCAAAGACTTTTTGTATTTTTCCTTTCTCTTCCCCTTTATTCTACTTGTACTTGCTCAAAACAAATTTCAGTTGACAAAAGATACATTTTCTCCCTAAGGCATCTGCTGACACTTGCTGAAATGTTTTAACCAAGTGACAGTTTTCTTTCAGATCCAGCATAGTTTCTTTAGGAAATATACCCTCAGAATATGAAAGAGTATATGCACATGGCCACTGAATGCTTCAGGGCAGGTGACAAATTTCATCAAAGGCAATCTAAATAAATGACACGCTTCAAAACAAATAAATAACTTACCTCAAATGTTTCCAAGGCTACACCAAAATCTAACTCTACTGTATAATTCACTGTTCTGTTCTAATTTGGTCCTTTACTGACCCACAAATTTAAGTATAATAAAGTTAGCAGCTATATCTTCAATTACTAAGACCCAAACTCTAATTCCTTCCTACCTCTTTCCTTGAGCTATCTACACTCTTGGACTATCTTTGATCAGACTTTATCATGCACTAAAACTCACGGGGAGAACGTGCAAACTCCATACAGACAGCACCCATAGTCGGGATCGAACCTGGGTCTCTGGCGCTGCATTTTGCTGTAAGGCAGCAACTCTACCGCTGTGCCACCGTGACTTCTCTTCTTATGATCTCAAAGATCAATTACTTAACATCATATCTCTCCGAGAGTTCAAACTTCCAAAGATTTACAACCTTCTAAGCGATGTATCCTAATTTCTGAAATCACTGACCCACCAATTCAACACCCCCCCCCCCCCTCGCCTAATGGAAAATTCCCTCAAAAGGACTATCTAGGGTAGTCAGTCTGAACTTTTTTTCCCCAGGATGGAAATGTCCAACACTCGACACACTCGAAGGTAGGACATAGCTATAAAGTGAGAGAGGGACAGTTTAATGGAGAATTTTCACAATGAATGATGGGTATATGGAATGAGCTGCCAAAGGAGGTAGTTGAGGCAGGTACTTTCACAAAGTTTAACAGCCATTTGGGCAGGCGCATGTCTAGGATCGATTTTGGAAGCATATGGCCAATTGCAGACTGGTGGGGCTAATGTTACTTGGTGAGGGAAAAATGGGCTGAAGTGCCCGTTCCACATTGTATGACTCAAAGATTTTTACACAAAGAGTGATGGAGGCCTAGAACACATTGCCAAGGGTGATGGAGGAGGAAGATACAATACTGGCATTTAAGAGGATTTTAGACAGGCACATTGAAGTGCAGGAAATAAAGGGATATGGATTATGAACATGCAGGTGAGATCAGTTTAACTTGGAGCCTGGATCGCAGCCTGCCAGCAGGTGGTGGTGGATGTGAGAGGAGACAGACTGGACTCGAGGACTGGGGCAGCACCTTCCCACTCTGGCGAGGGGGGCCAGATTCATAGTCATACAGCACGGAAACAGGCAATTCAGCCCTACTTGCCCATGCCAACTAAGATGCTCCTTCTACATTAGTTCCACCTGCCCAGATTTGTCCCATATCCCTTTGGATCTTTCCAATTCAGGGACCTGTTCACGTGTCTTTTAAATATTGTTATATATTATCTGCCTCCTCCTTGTTCCATATATCTCCCGCCCTCTGTGTGGAAAAAGTTGCCCCTCAGGTTCCTATTAAATCTAATTCTTGATTCTCCTACTTTGGCTATCATGTACACGCAGATGAGATCAGTTTAACTTGGCATCGTGTCTGGCATATCATTGTGGGCTGAACTGTTCTGTTATATGTTTTACCAATGAAAATATCTCTCATTTTCTATACTCCAAAGAATTTGGCCATTTTGCTCGAAATCGTACTCGGACAACCCTTACATCCTAGTAATCTAACTAATGAACATGTACTGCCCCACTTCTAAAGTCATCATTCCTTAAAGAATATCTTCAAAGCACAGAGCAAGAACATATGAATTGCTGTTTTCCTGTGCAAATGCAGCTTCAAAAAATCTCAAGAAGCTCAACATTAAAAGAGTACATGAAACGCTAAGGCAGAGAAGATTAGCCATCAATTAATGAAAATGGGATCAGTGCAGATAGATAGATCAGAGTCTGCTTCTATGCTGTACGACTATTCATGTCAAAGCTGCAAAATTGATTCTAATGCCATCAAACACCCCAAATCACCAGCACACTACAAAAGCAATGTGTACCATCTACAAAATCCACAAAAGACAACAAAGTGTTGGAGTAACTCAGTGGTTCAAGTAGCATTTCTTGACCCACTGAGTTTCCAATGGGGGTAAGGGGTGACCGTGGCTGACAAGGGAAGTCAGGGACAGTATAAAAATAAAAGAGAAGTACAACATAGCAAAGATGAGCAGGAAGCCAGAGGATTGGGTAATGTTTAAAGAGCAACAGAAGATAACTAAAAAGGCAATACGGGGAGAAAAGATGAGGTACGAAGGTAAGCTAGCAAAGAATATAAAGTAGGATAGTAAAAGCTTCTTTAGGTATGTGAAGAGGAAAAAAATAGCTAAGACCAAAGTTGGACCCATAAAGACTAAAAAAGGTGAATTTATTATGGGGAACAAGGAAATGGCAGATGAGATGAACAGGTACTTTGGATCTGTCCATTAAGGAGGACACAAACAATCTTCCTGGTGTACTAGTGGCCAGAGGATCTGGGGTGACAGAGGAATTGAAAGAAATCCACATTAGGCAGGAAATGGTGTTGGGTAGACTGATGGGACTGATGGCTGATAAATCCCCAGGGCCTGATGGTCTGCATCCCAGGCAGTGGCTCTAGAAATTGTGGACGCATTGGTGATCATTTTCCAATGTTCTATAGATTCAGGATCAGTTCCCGTGGATTGGAGGGTAGCTAATGTTATCCCACTTTTTAAGAAAGGCGGGAGAGAGAAAACAGGGAATTACAGACCAATTAGCCTGAAGTCGGTGGTGGGGAAGATGCTGGAGTCAATCATAACAGATGAAATAGCAGCACATTTGGATGGATTTACGAAGTGGATGGATTTACGAAGTCAGCATGGATTTACGAAGTGGAAATCATGCTTGACTAATCTTCTGGAATTTTTTTAGGATGTAACTAGGAAAATGGACAAGGGAGAGCCAGTGGATGTAGAGTACCTGGACTTCAGAAAGCATTTGATAAGGTCCCACGTAGGAGATTAATGGGCAAAATTAGGGCACATGCTATTAGGGGTAGAGTGCTGACATGGATAGAAAATTGGTTGGCAGACAGGAAACAAAGAGTAGGGATTAACGGGTCCCTTTCAGAATGGCAGGCAGTGACTAGTGGGGTACCGCAAGGCTCGGGTCTGGGACCACAGCTATATACATCAATGATTTAGAAGAAGGGATTCAAAGTAACATTAGCAAATTTGCAGATGACACAAAGCTGGGTGGCAGTGTGAACTGTGAGGAGAATACTATGAGAATGTAGGGTGACTTGGACAGGTTGGGTGAGTGGGCAAATGCATGGCAGATGCAGTTTAATAGTAAGATTAAATGAGAACTTACCAGTTTGAAGTTTGATCTTTATTTTATGAGGAGTTGCGATGAGGGATTTTGTGAAGACCCCGCCAGCACGCATGCGCGACATTCTTCAAAGCAGCGGTGTGGAATCACAGATAAGAACAATGACTGAAGATAGTAAGATTCAAGAGACTCTATATACCAGTTGACCTTATAGTAGATGGTTGGGAGTGGAGGGCACGAAATTCCTCATCGCAACTCTTCATAAAAAAGATCAAACTTCAAACTGTTAAGTTCTCATTTAATCTTACTATTTTACTTCGGAGTCACGCGAGTGACTTCGTGAAGATTTCAAAGCTCTGTGATTTCATGCCCTGGACCACGTCCATGCTCACACACTGCCGCAATCCTGATGGAGGAAGTATGTTAATGTATTTCAGACTTGAACAAGCTGAAAAATAATAACGTATTTATTAAAATACAAACAATAAAACCCCTAACTCGGGGATAAACGTTTTATGGAACAGTACTTAAAACTGACTCCGCAAACTTTGCGGGAGCGGCCACAGGCTTATTATAAAACCACTGAAAGGTTGTCTCACTGGCCCAGCCCGCGGTTGTGAGGACATGATCCATGGGAACCTCCATGGTCCTCGCCGCCGCTGATGTGGGTGCAGCTTTGGTAGAATGAGATTTTAAAACGTTAGTATCGATACCTGCTGCACCCAATACCACCCTGAGCCACCTGGAGATAGTCTGCACCGTCACCGTGGATTCTTGTGGCTGATGAACAGACCCTGCTCCATCTTCCTGATGGTGTGTGTGACTTTAATATAATAGTAAATATATATTTAGTGGCTATACATAGTGTTGCATCAATGGTGTACGCTCGGAATTCCAATTGCAGCCCTGTAGATCCAGGTCTGTGCTGCTTAAGCAACTCCTCCATAAAGAAAGTTACTTTGTCAGGGGTCAAGACCATACTGTCCAATCTCAGTTTCTGCAAAGTCTGGACCCGTTGTACAGTGGTCAGTGCCATCAACATCACCACTTTGTAGGTGAGTTTATCCAGCGGTGACCCCGTCATAGGCGACCAGCTCCTGAGTAGGGTCAACACCACCCCTACATCCCAGGTAATATTATATCTTGGTCGAGGAGGATTAGTATTGAAAATACCCCTCATTAGTTTTGATACCAGCTGGTGCGATCCCACTCCTATATTGAGGTAGGACGACAGTGCACTCCTGGCACTGTTTATGGCACTGTAGCTGAGTCCCTCATCAAAATGAAGGCCCGCGAGGAATTCGAGCAAATTAGGGATTGTGGCAGAGTTGTAGGTGGTCTTGGTCCGACTGCAGTAGGCCTCCCATTTCCTGATGTTGGTTCCAGTACCTGCTTCCTAGTGGACTCTCTGCACGACGCCGTTATGATGTCCATGGTTCTGGGTGACTGCCCAAACTCCAGCAGTGGCCCCTTCAGAACCTGCAAACCAACAGGTTCAGATGACCATGGCATGGATGATACTTCCCTGTGATGGGGTTGGTGACCAAATTTGGGCATTTGGTAATTTGTGCCCATGGTACTTTTAGCATATTGAGGACCCCCGGGTACCATGGTTGTGTAGGCCAGTCGGGTTTTATCAGAATGCCTGTTGCAGAATCCAGTCGAATTTTCTGCAATACCCAACTGATGAAGCAGAATGGGGGAAATGCATAGAAAAACGATTTCCCCCAATGTAGCGAGAATGCATCCATCGCCACTGCTCCAGGATCTGGTTCCCAAGATACTTATGTTGGTATCTGATGGTTCAACCTGGACGCAAAAAGGTCGATATCTGGTGTTACAAATTTAGCTATAATTTTAGCAAATATTTGAGGGTTCAACATCCACTCGATGTTGTCATTGAATACTCGTGACCTGGTGTCCGCCACTGTATTGAACTTACCCAAAAGGTACGTAGCTGATATCCAAATATTTCTTTCAATACACCAGAGCCAAATTGTATTTGCCAATTCATCACAAGATATTGACTTGATACCACCCATATGGTTTAAATATGCCACCACAGTGGTATTATCTATTTGAAGACGGACATGCGTATGATGTCAATTAGTGCAGTAAGCCCGCAGGCCGTGAAATGCTCCCAGCATTTCCAAATAGTTTATACCTTGTGACTGAAGAAGTGTAGACTCGTGCGAATCCCATCTGTCGCCACAACTAGAAGTGGTGTTGGTAGCTCCCCAGCCTTGGGCGCTTGTGTCGGTTTGTAACACGATTGAAGGGTTGGATATAATGATGGGATTAAAATAATCACTAATATTGCTAACCCACCATTGTAGCTCAATTTTTGCCTTAATCGGCAGCTGCATAGGCCTGTCAAAATGTCCAGCATTTGCTTTTAATGCTGAGATTTTTGCTCTTTGCAAATTTTGATAGTGTAATGGGCCAAATCGCGCAGCTGGAAATGTAGCTACAAGCTTTCCAATTACCTTAGCAGCATGTCTAATAGTCAGTTTCCTGGTGCAAGCAAGGCTGTTACATGCCTCTATTATGTCTATTGCTTTGCTGCCTGGGATAGTGACAATCATATGATTGGTGTTAATTGTGAATCCCAGATAGTCCATAACCACAGATGGGTTGAACTTAGATTTGTCTGGATGGATAACAAACCCTAGTTTCTATAAAATAATGTTTTGGTAGCTGTTACTGCTAGTTCAGCTATTTCGAGTTTTCCCACAATTAAGATGTCATCTAGATATGCCATGACTATGTGATTTTGTTGTCTGAGAGATGCCAATATTAGTTTTAAAATTTTGGTAAATAACCTAGGGGCTGTGGTAAGCCCATTAGGTAGGGCTTTGTATTGCCATAGTTGCCCCATCCAGACAAATTTTAAGAATTTCCGGTGATGTTCCCTTATAGGTACTGAATATTATACATCTTTTAAATCGATGCAGGCCATGAAGCACCCTCGGCAAATCAGCTGTTTAGCCGTTTCAAATGTCTCCATTTTGAAATGGGTATATTGTACAAAGGTATTCAAGTGGGTTAAATCAATGATAATTCGACATCCACTGGTTTGGTTTTGGTAAAGATGTTAGACACAAACTCAAGAGGTTCATGTGTCATTTTTTTCTATTACCCCCTTGGCATATAGCCTTAATATTTCTCCATGTCCTTCCACTTTCTCTTTGTGAGAAAGTGCAAATTTCCGGTCAGGTACATGTTGAGTTGGGGGAAGGTGCCCATTTATGAATTCAATCTCATAACCCTGAATACTTTGTAAAATAAAGGTATCCAAAGTTATAGTACCCCATGCATCCCAGAATGCATGCAATCTCCCTCCTACTTGTGAGGTTATACATGCAGCACTCTCAAGAGAACCAGACCCCCTTACCTCCATGGTTACCGGCGGGGCTTGATGTTCTGGGCTTTCGTGGGTCGTTGTGTAGCTGGGGTGGGGGGGTTGGTGCATCTTCCATGCTGGTAGGGTGCAGCCGGTGGATAGGCTCTCGGTGCCCTGTCGGGTTGTCCCCGAGGCCTGGTAGTTACGTATGGATGGTGCCTCCAATACGCCTGTGGCCTGCTTGAGGACGGTGGTTTCATTAAGCCCACAGCTTTCGCCTCCTCATCCAGGTCTTTAACCTGTTTAGGCAGGTCTTCCCCGAACAGCTGTCTCGGTGGCGGCGTAGCAGAGGCTTTACACAACCCCGCAAATTTAGGGTTGAGTGTGGGGCGGATGGAGCTTTTGCGGAAACAGTTGATCTCATACTGTGTGTTGCACAGTAGTGCCAGGGCATCCTGTTGCTCCTCCGTCATCTCTGTCCCGCCTATGGTTCTGGCAAATGCTGTGATGCCTGATGTCAACAGTTTGAGGATTTTATGAATTTTCAACTCCTGGGCCCTGATCCCGGGACTAATGTTACCCTAGATGGGCGTGTTGACAGTCGGGACATTAAGCGATACACAATTACCTGGGGCTTTGTATTTATTGATAGCCTCCGTCAACACCTGTTCTTGCAGCTGGTGAGTTGTAAGGTGATTAATGCTCGCCGCTAGTTTGGGCTGAAGCGGTTGCCCTGAATTCCCTGGTTGGGCAAATTTAGAGACTACCTCCAGTAGTTCTTCCTCAGGGATTTCTGGTAATGCTGGTTCCTGCGCCAACCCCTCTTCAAAGTCAGCTAACTGCTGACTCCTGGCACTGCCCACGGACGAAGGAGAAATACTCGGTGGACCTGCTGCGTGGCTCCTAGATCCTACGGACCCCCGTTCTTGTTGTTGCAGGTCCTGCTCGAGTAGCTGCTCCATTATACGCTCCATCCGGGCCATGCGATCGCCGCCGCTATCTGCGGACGGCAAGTCGGCTTCCCCAGGTACTGGTGAAATGCTGGGGCTTCTGCCGTCGGTCCGCACCTCGTCGAGGTAATGACTATGGTACCTAGACAGGTAGTCGCTGCCTGCCGCTCCTGCGGGGCTACACAACTTCCCAGTAGGTACATCACCGGTCAGGGATCTGGCAGACTTCTCCGGTGGTAACTCGATGCCGGCCGCTGCAGCGGAGCTCGACCTTGGTGCGGCTTTCCCCCTGGTCCGCCCTCTGGAGACCTGTAACACAGGGGAAACAGAACGTGCCGTTGAATGTAGCAATGGGTTTACGCACCTGTTTCCCGCTAGCCTGTTGATGTTTGGGCGATAGCGGTAGGGAGTCAGGGTCTTGCTTACCCTGCTCCTGCGCGGTGCTCCGACCAACGTGCAGCTCCCTGGCCTTCTGTGGTGGAGAGTCAGGCCCTGCCAACTGAACAGGGCTCCCCAACGTCTGCGTTCAATTCCCGGCCCGCGGAGCGGGTGCTGCCGGTGTTGCGGGCAGCTCCGGGGATTGCGGCCGCTGACTCCCGTCCGAAGTCCCACGCCCTTGGAGGCATGTTTCAATGCCTTCACTTTCTTCGACTCCATCGTTCCTGTAAGTAAACCAATTCTCTTACAGGAACTAACCAACTCAAGGTTAGTTTAAACTTATCTTGAGGCCTTTTTGAAGGTGCCGTTGGGAGAGCGCACTCCCTTCTCCAGCTGTCGACAGCAAATGCGAGCGACGATATGTCGCGCATGCGTGCTGGCGGGGTCTTCACGAAGTCACTCACATGACTCCGAAGTAAAATATGGATAAATGTGAGGTTATCCAATTTGATAGCAAAAACAGGAATGCAGATTATTATCTAAATGGTGTCAAGTTGGGAAAAGGGGAAGTACAACAGGATCTGGGGGTCCTTGTTCAGCAGTCGATGAAAGTAAGCATGCAGGTACTGCAGGCTGTGAAGAAAGTGAATGGCATGTTGGCCGGTTCTCTGGATACTTTCAAGAGCTAGATGGGGCTCTTGAAGATAGCGGAGTCAGGGGATATGGGGAGAAGGCAGGAACTGAGTACTGATTGTGGATGATCAGCCATGATCACATTGAATGGCGGTGCTGGCTCGAAGTGCCGAATTGCCTACTCCTGCACCTATTGTTTATTTTCCATAGGTGAATAAGGGTCTCAACTCAAAACGTCACCCTCAAAACGCCACCCATTCATGTTTTTCAGGGATGCTACCTAACCCTGCTGAGTTACTCCAGCACTCTGTGTGTTTTTTTGTAAACCAATACCTGCAGTTCCTTGTGTTTACATGCACAAAAATACAACTTGGTCAGCAAATGTAGATTTACTATTGTCATGTGTACGGAGATACAATAAAAAAATGTTTTTAATGCTATCAAGGAAAATCAAACCACGCATGAGTACACCAGATATTGCAAGAGAAGATAAACAGTGCAGAATATAGCTGCATGCTATAAATACATTTCTATACACACAGATATACAGAACATAGCTGGCAGAATGACCAGTTCCCATGTTGTATAGTTCTATGACTACTACTGACCCAGAACATTCCAAAACTCTCTCGTACCAAACATGAGAAGAGACAGGCACATGGGAATGTACTATGTATGGTTCCTCTCCAGGCCACACCACCCTGACATGAAAACCTATTGCCTTTGTCTTTGGTTTGGTATCTTGGAACTCCATCCCCAATGGCCATGGGAGTATGAAGGCATTTGAGTGTCGTCAGGGGTGAGAAACCAATGCTGACCTTTAAAGAACTTGTTAGTAATTTAAACTGTAGACACAAAAATCTAGAGTAACTCAGCAGGTCAGTCAGCATCTGTCTGTACCTTTGTACCATCTGCTATTCAATGTAGGTCAGTACACGTGACAGGACTCGGTAGTTTAAACTAAACTGTGGAAAACAGAATAGCGATGTTTCAGGTCAAAACCCTTCTTCTGACTGAGAGTCAGGGGAGAGGGAAATTAAACATATGAAAAGGTACATTGAACAAATTAATGAAAGGTATGCCGGAGGACAAATCAAAGCCAGCAGATAGATGGTCAAGGAAATGTGGAGCCCACAATGATCTATTGTCAGCTGTGGAGAGGGTGATAACGAGTAGTTTTGTTGTTTTGTTCTGTGTAGGAAGGAACTGCAGAGAGAGGCTGGTTTAAACCGAAGATAGACACAAATGCTGGAGTAACTCAGCGACACAGGCATCAGCATCTGTGGAGAGAAGGAATGGGGGACGGTTCGGGTCGAGACCCTTCTTCAGACTGAGAGTCCCACTGCCTGTCCCGCTGAGTTACGCCAACATTGTGTGTCTTCTGAGTGGTTTTGTTCTGTTGGAAGGCATCAGTGTGACCCCCACCCCCCCACACACACACACACTGATGCAGGCGCGCCCCCGCTCCCACCTGCTCCAGCAGCCGCGTGAACGCGCTCTCCATGGCGTTGCGCTCCCGCGACACCACGGCCGCTCGCTGCAGACACACGGCGCCGCACAGCTGCCAGCCGCCCACCGCCGGCCCCGGCCCCCGGCTGCCCTCGGGCTGCAGCAAGGACGCTCCCCGGGCGGCGGGAGTGGCGGACGCGGACACTCCCCGGGCGGCGGTGACGGACGCGGACACTCCCCGGGCGGCGGTGACGGACGCGGACACGGACGCTCCGAGCGCGGGCAACCGGCGCAGCGCTGCCGCCATGTTGGCGATACCACTCGTCTGTGGGGCGGGGGAGCTCGGGGAGAGGGTGCAACCCACAACCCCCTACACCAGCCCCAACCAGCACCATTCCGCGTTCTACCCCTTAAAACAAAATAATATTCAGCGTAATAGCGGTTGCCAACCCTCAGGTCACAACAATCCTCTCGTACTCCTGATTAAAACTATGTTCCTCGCCCACTCCCGCTGTTGGAGCAGTCTAAGCGCGACCAAATGTTGGGGGGGGGGGGGGGGAGAGAGTGATTTAAAAACAAATTCGTTAACATCTACTAAATTAGAAAGGAGGAATATGAACAGAATATTGCAGAGGGATGCATGAAATATACCTTCTTACTCTTGAGGGTGAATGGGTGGAGTATTGTGACGACGTTCTCCGCCTGGGCCACGTCGCCCCTGGCCCTGCCCTGTCCTGCCGGCGGGCGGGTGGGGGGGGGCGGGGCGGGCGGCAGCTGCGGACCGGACGATGCAGGCGGCGGCCAGGCGGCTGCTCTGGGGCCGCGGCTTCAGCCTCAGCCTCGGCCTCGGCCTCTCCCCGAGCGCGGCCGGCCGGTGAGTGCCAGCGCCAGCGCCTGCTTCTGTGGGGCCATGTGAGGGGGAGGCGGGTTAGACTCCAGGCAGCGTCGTGTGCGGGCTCGCACAGCGAGGAAACAACAGGCCCTTCGGCCCACCTCGCCCGTGCTGACCAAACATTGTCTATTGAGTGCTAACCAGTCAGCAGAAAGACAACACATGATTACAATTGATCCAGTGCAGATCTACACACAGTGCAGATACAATAGACAATAGGTGCAGGAGTAGGCCATTCGGCCCTTCGAGCCAGCACCGCCATTCAATGTGATCATGGCTGATCATCCCCAATCAGTACCCCGTTCCTGCCTTCTCCCCATATCCCCTGACTCCGCTATCTTTAAGAGCCCTATCTAGCTCTCTCTTGAAAGAATCCAGAAAACCGGCCTCCGCCGCCCTCTGAGGCAGAGAATTCCACAGACTCACCACTCTCTGTGAGAAAAAGTGTTTCCTCGTGTCCGTTCTAAGTGGCTTACTCCTTATTCTTAAACTGTGGCCCCTGGTTCTGGACTCCCCCAACATCGGGAACATGTTTCCTGCCTCCAGCGTGTCCAAACCCTTAATAATCTTATATGTTTCAATAAGATACCCTCTCATCCTTCTAAACTCCATCGTGTACAAGCCCAGCTGCTCCATTCTCTCAGCATATGACAGTCCCGCCATCCCGGGAATTAACCTTGTAAACCTATGCTGCAGTCCCTCAATAACAAGAATGTCCTTCCTCAAATTAGGGGACCAAAACTGCACACAATACTCCAGGTGTGGTCTCACTAGGGCTCTGTACAACTGTAATGCTGTGGTAACTCAGCGGGACAGGCAACCTCTCTGGAGAAAAAGGAATAGGTGACGTTCCGGGTCGAGACCTTTCTTTAGACTGCAACTCTACTGCTGCCATGACCCGAACCCCTGCATATCCATGAGCCTATCTAAAAGACTTCTATCTGCTTCAACCACCATCCCTAGCAGGGTGTTCCAGGCACTCATCACCCTGTGTAAAAAAACTTGCCCCATGCATTTCCTTTAAACTTTGCCCTTCTCAAAGCTATGACCTATAGTATTTGAATTTTCAATACTGGGAAAAAGGTTCGGACTGTCCACCTTATCATTGGCTCTCATAATTTTATATACTTTCATCAGGTCTCCCCGCAATTTCCAGTGTTCCTGAGAAAATAACAAATGTCTGTCCAACCTCTCCCTGTAACTAATACTTCGGGTGCTCCGGTCTCCTTCACACTCCAAAGACATACAAGTTTGTAGGTTAATTGGCTTTGGAAATTGTCCCTAGTGTGTAGGATAGTGCTAGTCGGCGTGGGCCTGTTTCTGTGCTGTATCTCTAAACTAAAGGGTGGACACAAAAAGCTGGAGTAACTCAGCGGGTCAGACAGCATCTCTGGAGAAAGGGAATAGGTGACGTTTCGGTTTGAAACCCTTCTTCAGACTGAGAGTCTCACCGCAAAATGTCACCTATTCCCTTCTCTCCAGAGATGCTGCCTGACCCACTGAGTTACTCCAGCTTTATGTGTCTATCTTTGGTTTAAACCAGCATCTGCAGTTCTTTCCTACTTAAACTAAAGGGTGGTCAGTACATGGAGCGAGCTGCCAGTGAAGGTCATTAAAGGCAAGTACTATAACAGCATTTAAAAGACTTCTATCCAGAGATGCTGCCTGACCTGGTGAATTACTCCAATGTTTTGTGCACAACTTCAATGTAAACCAGCATCTGCAGTTCCTTCCTACATATTTAGCCAGGTTTAGAGGGATGTGGTCAGGTAAGACTATGATCTTTGGGTAAGACTAGTGTAGATGGGCCAGCATGGCCAGAAAGGAAAAAAAAAGGTCTTGGCATCATGTTCAGCACAGATAACGTGGGCCGAAGGGCCTGTTCTTGTGCTGTACTGTTCTAAGTTCTACTCAGCAGGTCGAGCGTCATATGTGGGAAAAGAAGCTCAAGGTCTCTGCGGACGGTGCAAGAGCACTCCACAAAGCAGTCATTCTTCCTCCTTTTATTTTTCCAGTGTAGAGTTGACCGCATTGTGAACAATTAATATTGGATTGGAGGAAGTGCAACCGAATCGATGCTGTGTCTGCTTTGGGTCACTGGAGGCAAGATGTTCAATTGTCATTAGTACCAATTGCAGAACAATGAATTACTTCTTGAGCAACATAACAGGCCTGTAAACGCAATACACACAGTTGAGGTTATTGTTGTGCAGTATTCAAAGCTTGATAGTTAGGAAGAAGCTATTCTTGAACCTGAAGATAAGAAATGATAGGTAATAAAAAGGAACTGTTGATGCAGGTTTATACCAAAGATAGACACATGCTGGAGTAACTCAGCGGGACAGGCAGCATCTCTGGAGAAAACGGATAGGTGACGTTTTAGGGTCTGAAGATGGGTCCCGATCCGAAAAATCACATCCATTTTACCAGAGATACTGTCTGGCCCACTGGGTTATTCCATCATTTTGTGTCTATGAAAGGATCGGTGTTTGCTTCTCCTGCAATTACATGGGAAAATGCCGTAAGACAATGAGTTGGGGGCAGAAAAGCAGAACAGGGAGTGATGAAAGAAAGGATGCTGAAAGGGGAGGAGTAGATGTGTCCTGTGATGTTATATTATTGAAGCTGGTGGATGATCTGATGAATATGGACACCAGTGGGATGGAAGATGCAGACCAGAGCAATTCAATTCTTGCTCTTTCCAGATGGAAAGATACCGAGAGCAGTGGTAAGGGAAATACATAAGGTGCAGTTAAGGGTTCTGTTCAGTATTTTAGAGGGGAAGTCACAATTTGGGAGAAAAGAAGCCATTTCAGAGGCGCAGGAAGCAGTACCGCTGCAATCGTTGATGTACTGGAAAAAGGGTTGGGGCCTGAGATTCTGAATGTCCCAGAAATAAATAGATGTCCACATGCAAAGTCCTACACTATGTCTTTGGCTGGACTTAATGAAAAATTGTTAATTGGGAAATGGTTGGGTGGCTGTTCAAGGAAGAAGCGAATGGCCATCAAACTCTGCTGTGTGACGGAGGTGCAGTGAGATTGTGCATCCATGGTAAAAGTGAGTTGAATTGGGAAATGAAATAGAAAACTGTAAAAATGTTGTGGGGTATCAGAAGATGGAGTAATGTAAGGAAGAAATAAGTTGGTGGGGGGAGAACTGGGTGAAACAATGCATTTGCTCAGATAATCATTGTCAATCTGGGGCAGTGTTAAATGTGAGCTGTGCAGGATGGGGTCGTTGCAAAATTAGAGGCTGTGGAGGACAGCCCTCCTGAGGAGGAGGTCCATGACTATTTGCAAGAAAATAGCCTCATGTTTTGTGGTGGGATCATAGTATGAGGATATGTCTAAGTGGGTTGGTTCATCACAGCACATCAACACTACCCTTATTGCATTGTTTGATGATATCAGGATTAGTTTTTAATGAGTGGAGTGCTGCAATTTGAGAATACGGTAAATTAGAATAAGTGAGAGCAGTGATAGAATCAAGGTGTTCAAGACCTCGCAACAATTAACAGAGAATAGATTTAGATAAGAGGTTGGATGGATAAGTCAAATTCAACCAGAAATTATAAAGAGGGGAGAAAGTCTGGTATAAAAACTCCTCGACAAACAAATGGTCACAGAGACAATGGAAAAAAAGTTTTATTGGGCACAAAATTTGTTAAGCTGAGGCCTCTGTTGAGGACTGATCCTTTAGACTGAGAGAGGGGACGATCACAAGAGATGGTCAAAACACAGCACAAAGTGGAATCTGAACTAGAAATTGGGTTCGAGGAAAGTGAAGAGGGAGAGAGGTCGGGAGGGAATTGGAATACAGGACTCTAGTGAGTTTGCGATCTTTGACATAAGAAAGAAAAGAAAGTTGCCTGTTCCAGTGCCAAATGTGGCAAAGAATAAAGTTAAACTGAATCGCGTAGTTTTGAAATGAATTTGCTTTAGAGAATGGCGGAGAGTAGGCTGTGGCTATTGGGAATTGCTTTTCTGGATAGCTTGAATATACCTGTGATCTCCAAATTGTGTCCATGTTCAAAATATGTCCCAATTGTGAGGGGTGGAATTTGAGTTGACCTATTGTGGGATGATTTTTACAAGACATTCACCAAGGAAACGGGTATGGTTGTGGTACGGAGTTTTGGTCAGAATCGTACCACTAGGCATCAAGGGAAACAGAAACCTGAGTGACGAAAGCAAAAGAGAGAGAAATCCCACCAGAGCGCATTTCTTCATTTCGAATGGAGCGGCTGGGCTTGTATACTCTGGAGTTTAGAAGTGTGATAGGGAATCTTATTGAAACATTTAAGATTATTAAGGGTTTGGACACGCTAAAGGCAGAAAACATGTTCCCGATGCTGGGGGAGTCCAGAACCAGTGGCCACAGTTTAAGAATAAGGGGTAGGCCATTTAGAACGGAGATGAGGAAACACTTTTTCTCACAGAGAGTGATGAGTCTGTGGAATTCTCTGCCTCAGAGGGCTGTGGAGGCCGGTTCTCTGGATACTTTCTAGAGAGAACTAGATAGGGCTCTTAACGATAGCAGAGTCAGGGGATATGGGGAGAAGGCAGGAACGGGGTACTGATTGGGGAGGATCAGCAAAGATCACATTGAATGGCGGTGCTGGCTCGAAGTGCTGAATGGCCTACTCCTGCACTTATTGTCTTTTGTCTATTCAAGATTGAACTTCACTGCTTCATCTCTTCCAAGAAAATGAAAATCAAAAGAACTTCAGATGCTGGAAATGAGAATAAAAACTAAAAGAGCTGGAAATATTCAGGTTTAATCCCTCTATTGGTGCAGGGTAATAGAAAAATAAGTTATTTTTGGGTTGCCGAATGGTAAAGGAGTGGCTAGATAAACAGAGGAAGTGTATGTTATAGGATGGGACCATGATTGCATGAGGGCATGTTGTGGAGGTCCCCTGGTCTTTCAACTATCATCCGTGCTTTGTCCCCATTAACTCACTTGACTGGAGGACCTCTACAACTGACTTAATTTATCCCTCGTCCTGTTTTCTCTGCAGATTGCATCCAACATCTGAAGAAGGGTCTTGACCTGAAACGTCACCCATTCCTTCTCTCCAGAGATGCTGCCTGTCCCGCTGAGTTACTCTAGCATTTTGTATCTATCTTCGATTTACTTTCCCAGCTCTGGTGACGGGTCTTCCAACCTAAATTATGTTTTGCTCTTGGTATGACCCTTTGAGTGGTTTTGGCAATTTCTGTTTTCATTTCTTTCACCTTGTATGTGGCCTGACCTGAGCATTTGCACCATTCCGTTACTTCAAATATTCAGCATCAGCAGGTTATTGCTCTCGGCTTGCCTGGTCTTTTCATCACTGCTGAGCAAGAATGTTTTCCAGGCCATGGAGACCTGTACACTTGTAATTAAATTTTTATCACCTGCCTAAACCTGTTATGCAGTGCTTCAGGAAAAATGCCTTATTCAAAAAAGTAACATCTCTGAAAATAATGCAATTTTCAGTCTATATAAAAGAAAATAAGCATAAACATCTGGTTTTCAGAGGTTGTGAAATCTGGTATTCATGAGTGTGATAAGGTGTTCTGCAGATAGATGCTCACAGTTCACCCACATGAGTTACAAATATTAATGGAAGTTCGGTTCCATTTTTATCTCTCATGTGTGGAGTTTTATTTATGTTTGTGCTAACCTGTTCATATTTTCTGCTCCCAGTTCTCATGTCAGTTCAATGGAGTCCCAGTGCCGATTAATACAGACAACTTTACAGAAACACCAGGAACCAACAAAAAAGGAGAGACCCTCTACAGAACAGGCACAGTCCACGCAGTCGGAGGATTTCAGGTAAATCCTTTCTTTACCAGCTCCACCATTTTAAGGCAGTGATCTGTTGAGCGTAGCCAATTGCCTAATTTTAATCCATGTAGTGCAATTTCATTAGAGGCGATCAAGAAATTGTGACACTTGCAAAATTAACAAAACGGCTATTCTTTTAACAGAATCTTGATGAAGACCACATACAAAATGATTAGGCCCTTTGGCCCAACTCCTCCATGTTGACCAAGGAGCCTTCCCATTTTTCTATATTCCTCTAAACCACTCCTATCTAGGAACCTATCCAAATGTTTACAGTTTTGTGTACAGTTTTGGTCTCCTAATTTGAGGAAGGACATCCTTGTGATTGAGGCAGTGCAGCGTAGGTTCAAGGAATTGATCCCTGGGATGGCGGGACTGTCATATGAGGAAAGATTGAAAAGACTAGGCTTGTATTCACTGGAGTTTAGAAGGATGAGGGGGGAAACATATAAAATTATAAAAGGACTGGACAAGCTCGATGCAGGAAAAATATTCCCAATGTTGGGCGAGTCCAGAACCAGGGGCCACAGTCTTAGAATAAAGGGGAGGCCATTTAAGGTGAAAAAAAACGTTTTCACCCAGAGAGTTGTGAATTTGTTGAATTCCCTGCCACAGAGGGCAGTGGAGGCCAAATCACTGGATGGATTTAAGAGTTAGATAGACCTCTAGGGGCTAGTGGAATCAAGGGATATGGTGAGGAGGCAGGCACGGGTTATTGATTGGGGACGATCAGCCATGATCAGAATGAATGGCGGTGCTGGCTCGAAGGGCCGAATGGCCTCCTCGTTCACCTATTTTCTATGTTTCTATGTGTTTAAATGTATTTATATCCGCCTCTACAACTTCTTCTGGAAGCTTGTTCCATCTACCCACCTCCCTCTGTGACAAACCTTGCTCCTCGGGTCCCCTTTGAATAATTCCCCACTAAATCTATGCCTTCTCATTTTAGATTCTCCTACTCGGGAGGGAGAGGGGAAACGGACCAACCATCTTTGGATAGAAGGAAAGGGTGACTTTTCGGAACGAGACCTTTCTTCAGACTGCCTGTCCCGCTGAGTTACTCTAACATTTTGTGTCTATCAAAAGCATCTATGGTTGTTCACACCCCTAACGTAATTGTACAATCACAGCTGATTAGAAAGTGTGAAGTAATAACTTTAATACAGTAACTGTGTAATGGCAATTTCAAATGTTTCCAATGTCCAACTTTCAGTTGGCATTACTACATAGGCAGGTAGGAATGAAATTACGCAGACAATTTGAAAAACGGGTCCTCCGATCATTCTTTCCTGTTTAATTGATTCTTTATTAAAGTAGTTGTACAAACAAAGAGATGATACATACCAGGTATTCCTATTCTCATACAAGATGTAACTTTCCGTCCTTACTATTTCATCAGGTAAGAACTGTATTCTCTGTCAACGCCTGCGCTTCCGATCTGACCACTCCCTCCCCTGGTATGATATATGTAATGTTCATCTACTTATCAAAAGCCCACCCCAAGCGTTCAAAATAATATTGCTAGAAATATCTAGACAAAATAATTTAATATGCCAACAGTAACTAGCCTAAGCATGAATGGCTCCTACAAACTGAATAGCAATTGTGACAATTACATTCCATTGCATTTCAGCATTTTTGTGAATATAAAAGGAAATTAAATGGTCATCTATTTATAAATGTTCTCATTAGCAATTCTTATGTTTGTCCATGCATACTTTTGGACCAAAAAAAGGAATAGATTTATGATAAACTGATAATTCTATGTCTAATTTATATTTATCTTTCAATAAAGTGAATTTGTGCAATATATCTTATGTATAAATACCCTCTATTTTACGCAACCGTTAGTTTGTTTTATAAACTATAAAATATGTTGAAATGATGCACAGAGGAAGATCATGTGATTCAGGAGCCCAACAAGCACATGCAGATAGAAGGTGCTGCTGCACAAAGGAGAGCTTTGTGTTTATACAAGAAGCAATGACTTAAAGTTTCCCAACTTTAATATATGCCTTCACTTCTCAAAGCTTTAGTGGGGGAATAATAAACTACACTAAACCTATAACTTGATAACAAGGGCGAATCATGAATGCAGAAGTCAGTTCAGTGTCAAATGTACAATCGTATTGCATTGTTAATAATAACCATTGGACAGGAATATGAACAACCAAATGGCCTTTGTCCATTTACAGATTTAAAGGGAAGATGATTTAACGTTTCAGGTAGTTTTAATTGTGTATTATTTATGTTGTAAAATTAACATTTTTGTGTTATTTATAGTATTCTACCTCCAATGCCAGGACAGGAGAGCTCTCTACGCTGGGAAGGCAAGAAGTATGAAGATCTACATATAGTGCATGTTAAAGCCACTTATAATAAGTAAGTCAAGTGTTTTATTGTCATATGTCCCAGATAGAACTATGAAATTCTTACTTGCAGCAGCACAACAGAATATGTAAACATAGTACACTGTAAACAATATAATAAATGAGCAAAAAAAATTTCAGACACGTAGACACACACACATGCACATGCACACACACACACACAGGCACACGCGCACACACACACGGGCACACACACACAGGCACACACACATTGCATGACTGTACACATTTATAGTCAATGATAATTTATTAATAATGTAGAACATTCTAAACGTGTAACATTAAAAAGCATTGTTGCTCTGGGTTAAGAAAGAAAAGAACAATAGCTGGGATTACTGTTGCTTCCCATTGATTCTTTCTTCAAAATGTGTGCGTATTACTGAGAATAGTATTGTGGTTGGCTTTAGTGGGAATCATAATCAAATCTTCAGGACGCTTGTTGCTCATGTGGAAAACAAATGCCCACTTTGGCAAGACTCGGGGTCATTGGCAAAGCACATGTCCTCAGAAGTGAAGTTTGATGTGTCAGGCTGGTGAGAGGAATAGAACTGACAGTAAAATATCAGTACTGCACATAAAACTTTAAAGTGAGGTTGTCTATAAGCATTTGATAAGATTCTGCATGGCAGGCTGCTCTGGAAGGTTAGATTGTTTTGGACCCAGAGAAAGCTAGCTGACTGGATAGAGAATCGCCTTCATGGAAGGACACAGCGAGTGATAGTGGAAGGCTAGATTTCGGAATGGAGGCCTGCGACTCGTGGTGTGTCTCAGGGATCCATGCTAGTTTGTAGTTTATATCAACCATTTGGATGAGAATATACAAGGCATGATTAGTAAAGGGCCTGTCCCACTTGGCCGTCATTTGCGCGCCGTTTACGCAACCTGGTAGCGTGTGGGTAGCGCGGGACGGGTGCGTGGAGGAGTGTGGAGTTGCACGCGGTATCGCGCAGCGCTCCAGGATTTCGTTCTGCACAAAATCTTCACGCGCCACCGGCCTGTCGCGTAACTGACGGCCTAAGTGGGACAGGCCCAAGACCCTGGTGCGGCGCAACATCTCACCTCCAACAGCAGCAGAGGCAGGCAAGCGATCGCCGAGCTCGGCCTGGGGCTCACGGCCGTTGCGGATCCAGATCCGCCCCCACTCCTACTCCCAGAGAGGGACCAAGACGATTGGAGATAAACACACAATGTAGGAGTAACTCAGCGGGACCGGCAGCATGTTTGGAGAGAAGCTATGGGTTACGTTTTGGGTCGGGACCCTTCATCAGATTGAAGAAGAGTCTCAACCCAAAACATCATCCATTCCTTCTCTCCAGAGATGCTGCCGGTCCCGCTGAGTTACTCCTGCATTTTGTGTCTATCTTCAAATGACATCACGCGCTCCAGACGGCTGTGCGGACGCATGATGTCACGCGAGACCGTCGCGCGACAGTTGCACGTCAGTCACTACCGGCCTGTCGCGTAAATGACGGCCAAGTGCGACAGGCCCTTAACTTGGAACTTGGAAAACTTAATGTCATTCAGACCTTGCAGTCTGAACGAAATTTCGTTGCCTGCATTCATACATATAGTAAATAACAAAAACACACAATAAACACATATTTAACATCCACCACAGTGAGTTCACCAGACACCTCCTCACTGTGGTGGAAGGCAAAAATCTTGTCTTTGTCTCTTCCCTTCTTCCTCTTCCTCTTCCTCTGCGCTGAGGCGACCCGGGCCTCCAATGTTGTGACCGCACCGGGTGGTGTAAATAAGTCACTTAAGTTTGTGGACGACACAAAAGTAGGTGGCATCGTAGATAGTGAAGATGGTTATGAAAAATTGAAGCAGGATTTTGATCAGTTGGCCAAGTAGGCTGAGGAATTGTTGATGGAATTTAATACAGATAAGTGCGAGACGTTGCATTTTGGCAAGTCAAACCAGGGTAGGACTTCATCGTGAATAACAGGACTCTAAGGAATGTTGTAGAGGTGAGGGATCTAGAAGTGCAGGTATATCGTTTCTTGAAAGTGGTGTCAAAGCTAGATGGGGGTGGTCAAGAAGGCTTTTGGTACACTCGGAACATTGGCCATCGTCGGAGTATTGAGTATAGAAGTTGGGATATTATGTTACAGTTGTACAAGACATTGGTGAGATCACTTTTGTTCAGTTTTGGTCACTCTGTTATAGAAAAGGTGTTATTAAGTTGAAAAAGCTGCAGAGAAGATTGTAGGAGGATGTTACCAGGATTTGAGGGCCTGAACTATAGGGAGAGGTTGGGCAGGCTAGGACTTGGAGTGCAGGAGGATGAGAGGTGATTTACGGAGGTGTATAAGATCATGAGGGGAATGGATAGGGTAATTGCACTGAGCCTTTTACCCAGGTGTATAAGACCATGAGAGGAATGGATAGGGTAAATGCACTGAGCCTTTTACCCATAGTTAGGGAATCAAAAAACAGATTTAAGCAGATTTAAAGAACTTGGGGGCAATTTAGGGAGGCATGTCCTATCATAACATTTGAAAGACATTTAGACGGACACATGGATAGGAAAGGGTTGGAAACAGTATGGGTCAAACGCAGGCAGGTGGAACAACAGTAGATGGGACCACATCTTGGTCGGTGTGGGTAAGTTGGGCCAAAGGGCCTGTTTCCATGTTCTATGAGTCTTTCTCTAAGTGGAATAAGTATCTATTGTGCCTCAAAAACAGCAACTTCCATTTAAATAGAACTTTTAAAATGTCAAAAGCTGCACAACAGTAATACTGAGCCATTCTCGAATGAACAACAACATCTAATCAATAATTAATCACAAGGCAGTCAATGCAGATTGCAATACATATCAGAATTCCACATTCTCCTTAATCCCATCGTCTCTGCGCTTTCACTTCTCCTTCTACCGCTAGTTCAGTATTATTAACTTCTATAGTCTCTATGCCTCTGATACCCCCACATTCATTTATTCTTGCTCACTTCCAGGTACCCTTCCATTAACTGGCTTTTAGAATTGGCGCCTCATTAAAAGTTTCCTCTCCAAGTTCTATCCCCTCTCTCCCATCCAATATTCCTAGGTTGGAGATTACCTTTGCTGGCTGAAATGATAGTCACATCACCTCAGTAGGCAGATCTGCCAGTAATATTTAGGGCGACACAATGGCGCTGCTTGTAGAGCTGCGGCCGCACAGCGCCGGAGACCCGGGTTCGATCCTCACCGCAGGTACTGAGTGTTTGAATTTGCACATTCACCCTGTGACCGTTTGGATGTCCTCTGGGTGGTCTGGTTTTCTCCCACATCCCAAAGATGTGTAATTGGCCTCTGTAAAATTGCCTCAAGTGTGAATAAGAAAATGGATAATATGGAACTAATGTGAAAGGTTAATCGATGAATGGCGTGGACTCGTTGGGCTGAAGGGCCTGTTTCCATGCTGTAACTCTAAACTCAACTAAAATATTTGCAGCACTGAAATATCCCTAGTTTGATACCAGCTAGAGATCTTATCCAAGGAGGTCCTGGTGTGAGACTTGCAGCAAATAGTAGAAGCTCCTCATTGAGGAAGTGTCTTGGACAGAGAGGAACGATCTCAGTCCTTGTGAACTCAGCTATATTTGACATCAGCACTTAACTTCCTTCACACCATTTAAAATAAATTTGTCGTAACTACAATGGTTAAACATTTTCCTTTGATTGTTTTCTCACCTTTTTCCATTTCTTACACGCTATTGCATTTTTCTCAGCACACACATTCAGGTTACAGATCACGACGGGCTGAGCATGGTGCGGACTTCGTGCGGTACCGAAGGGTTTAAGAATACGAAGAAAGGAACCCCGATTGCAGCTCAGACAGCCGCCATTTCAGCCGCAGCGGTAAGCCAATGCTTCCCCACCCCCCATGTACAGATTTAACTCATTTTTACAATTAATAGTTTAATAGTTGCAACCTTTCATTGCTGAGAAACTGTGCTTTTGACATTTTTTATCAGATCCACTTAGTCCAAGATTCAGTCCTTAAGTCCAAGATTCACTAAACTGTCTTCAGAGACATGATTACACTGTAATTTAAAATATTGTCCTATTAGCTGAAGACTCCTATCAATATAAACAGATATGGCAGATTTACATTCTGCTGGTTGTATGGGTTCAACATTAAATTAGTTTTGGCAGCATCAGTTTGATAGTAATTGGAAAGGAATAGGAAAAGATCATAAGAAATAGGAGCAGAATTAGGCAATTCGACCCATCAAGTCTACTCCATAATTCAATCGTGGCCGATCTACCTTTCGCTCTCAACCCCATTCTCCTGCCTTCTCCCCATACTGGCACCCGTACTAATCAAAAATCCTGATTGCAAATTTAGAAAGGCCACAAGGAGGACTGTGTGGATTTCCACCCGGTGGCAGCTCTGTGACCGTGTGGATTTCCTCCTGGTGTTCCGGTTTCCTCCCACATCCCAAAGGAACAGCTTTGGGAAGTCCGATTCACCTCTACCCCATTGCGGACCTTGGACTTTGTCAATGGAACTGATGCGCTACAATGCGGAGAACTATATTCTGCACTCTTCTCCTTTACTCTATCTATTGTATTTGAGTTTGACGATTGTATTTATCTATGGTATTATCCAATCTGTTTGGATATCATACAAAACAAAATTTTCCACTGTACACTTGACAATAATGTGGCACCTAAACCATAAGATTTGCCGGTTTATAAGTGAATTTGCCTCTGTAAAAAAAAAAAAGAAAATTCCCCCAGTGTGTAGGCAGTTTATGACAAAATGGAATAACATACAACTAGTGCTAACGGGTGATCGATAAATGGCATCAAATCGGTGGACTGAAGGGCCTGTTTCCGTGCTGTGTCACTAAACTAAACTATCTCAAAATGTGATGCCGGTGACATACAGATCGCTGTATGATTGTTTTATTTCTGGTTGTGCTTCATTGTCATTGTAGGAGTTGTCACTGTATCCTAGGAGTTCTTGATTGAATGTTGTCAAGGGAATGTTACTGTGGATTGAACACATTCTCTGCCTCAACGGGAAGCACTCGATGCTGGTCATGGCTCCAATCTAAGAATTAATGTCCCTTGCGCTGAAGTACATGTAAATTCATCAATAACATTTGCCCTTTCCCCAGCGAGATTCTGTAAATATTCTGCACAATATCCTCTTCAGACTGACAAACAATAATCCCCATTCAGTTTCCTGATTGATGGCAGGTTGGATCTCAACAATAATTAGTGGTATCTGCCAGCATATCCATGCATTATACATTTGCATCATTGGTTTTGTCCAGAGGGAAATATTAAACTATTGATTAGAAACATTGCTAATGTTTTCACTTTTGTGTTTAAGAAGCAGAAAGCCTGAGAGTCGCACAATTTATCATATTCGTTTTCAAAGCATGATATGCCAAATCTGTTTTCTGGGTCCTGTTTGATGGAGCTGATGTTAATACAATAATCTTAAGCAAAATTTTTGAGAATGTGGAACTGAACTGCAGATATTAGGATGAGGGGTAGGCAGTGTCAAACTTTGGGTAGCCCGAGTGCCAACATATGAAGATCGGGATGTAGAAACTAGGAACTGCAGGTGCTTTACCAAGGAAAGACACAAAACACTGGAGTAACTCAACGGGTCAGGCAGCATCTTGATGATGCTGAGCTACCATCAACCTCTTTGGAGATACTCTGACCATCTTTAATTGAATTTTACTGGACTTTTATCTTGCACTATATATTATTCTCTTTGTCTTATATCTGCAACACTGCAGACGCCTCAATTGAAATCATGTATGGTCTCTCCGCTGACTAGTTAGTACACAATAAAAGGCTTTTCACTGCACCAAGCGTAGACTGCATCCTCTGTTCTTGATGTGGCTTCCTGTACATCGGCGAGACCAAGTGTAGATTTGGCAACAGTTTTGCTCTGCCCGCCAAGGCTTACGGGAACTCCCGGTTGCTAATCATTTTACCCAACCCCTTCCCATACTAAGCTTCCTGTCCTGGTCCTCGTCCATTGCCAGAATGAGGTCACATGCAAACTGGAGGAAAATCATCTCATATTCTGCTTGGGTAGCAAACAACCAAATGGTATGAATATTGTATTCTGAAACTTTAGGTAACCTCTACAAACCCCCTCCTCCCCAGAACCCTGGATAACTTTGCACCTATCGCTCCCCTCCGGTCCCACTAAACAATTTGCAACTCATCCTCTAGCTTCACAATTGCAACTCTCTTGCCTCACACCTTGCGTGAGTTCATCCCTGGCCTTCGTAAACCCCCTTTGCCTTTGTGACCTGCTTTCCTTTGTCCTGCCCCTACACTCTTCTAGCATTCTTTCCCCCTACCCCTGCAATCGGTCTGAACAAGGGTCCCTACCCGTGTCACCTGTCCATGTTCTCCAGGGATGCTGCCATTAAGGGTTTGGACATGCTAGAGGCAGGAAACATGTTCCCAATGTTGGGGGAGTCGAGAACCAGGGCCCACAGTTTAAGAATAAGAGGTAAGCAATTTAGAACGGAGATGAGGAGACACTTTTTCACACAGAGAGTTGTGAGTCTGTGGAATTCTCCGCCTCAGAGGGCAGTGGAGGCCGGTTCACTAGATACTTTCAAGAGAGAGCTCCTGCACCTATTGTCTATTGAGTCGATGTGTTACTCCAGCATTTTGAGTCTTAGCGTAAAGATCACTTGGTTCGAGTTTCTGGACATGGTAATGTTGAACAATGCAATGCTATTACTAACTAAACAAAAAGTAATGGTAACGGAAGCATGGGTCTTCTTTGCTTTGTCCCAGAGAACAAACATTCATTCGTTAAGTAAGTTAAAATAGGTCCATTTCAAACTGTGTCATTAGCCATAATCAAAATTCTATTGGAGGAATATTATTGACTTTGGGAGATGTGTTTTTTAATCTGATTTAAACTTTTGTTGCATTTAAAGAAGGCTGAGAAATTTCCCTCAAGTCAATCTGTGTTAACATGCTTTTGATTGGATTGAATTGCTTGCCAGAGACAGCAGGGAAACAGGCCTTTCGGCCCACACTAATTCTGTGTTATCACACTTTCGCATCCACTCCCTGCACACTTAGGGCAATTGACAGAATCCAATTAACCCACAAAACTTTGGGGTGTGGGAGGAGGTTGGAGCACCTGGAGATAACCTACTCAGTCATAGGTAAAACGTTCAAACTTGACACAGACAACATCCGAGATCAAGATTGAACCGAGTCTGGCACTGCGAGATAGAAGCTCTACCGGCTGCGCCACTATGCCAGGAGAACAGGTACTTTGGCTCACAATGTTTGTGCCAAACATGATGCTAAGACCAACTCTTACCTGCCTGCATATAATCCATGCCACTATCGTATCAGCCTCAACCACCAACTGGCAGCTTGTTCCTGGCACCACCATCCACTATGTTAAAAAAAAAAACTGCCCTGCACATCTACTTTAAACTTTGCCCCATTCACCTTAAAGCTATACCTTGTAGTATTTAATTTTCTGGATAAAAGGTTCTGACAGCCTACCTTACCAGGGGCAGCACGGTGGCACAGCAGTAGAGTTGCTGCCTTGCAGCGCCGGAGACCTGGTTTTGATCCTGACTAGGGGTGCTGTCTGTACAGAGTCTGTACATTCTCCCTGTGACCGTGTGGGTTTTCTGTGAGATCTTCAGTTTCCTCCCAAACTCATAAGACACACGTAGTCCTAGGTCCTGAACATTGTATGCACAGCTGTTCTTTGGAGAAACTGTCCGAAAATTACAATAGAGAAAAACACTCGTTCATTCACCACCAATCAAGCCAGTTCAGGTGGCTTATCTCTCCATTTAGTATCTAAGGCTCTGTTTTCTAGCCATGTATTAGTTTTCCTTTCACTCCATTCCTTTTCTATCAGATTCTCCACCCTTGTCAGCCTTGACTGATGTTCTTTGCACTTCTGTTGAGATGGGAAGTGTATTTGCCTGCCTGGTCCTTTAAAACATAATTGACTTGGTAAACATTGTAAATTGTCGCTAGTGTGTAGGATAGTGCTAGTGCACGGGGTGATCGCTTGTTGGTGCGGATTCGGTGGGTTGAAGGGCTTGTTTCCGTGCTGTATCCCCAAACTAAACTAAACTAAACTAAAGCCCTGACTCGCTGCAAAGTTGAGTAATTATTCCAAGCTTAACCCTACAGAATCTATCTGTGTTGAGGAGCAGCAAGGAAATCTGAACCCAATTCCAAACAATCAGAAATAAAAAGTAAAAAATGGACAGATGGGAAGGAATTAAACTCCACCATAATGTGATATGTTGCAGTTATCTTAACCATCCGATTGCACTGCAACTTGAAATTCAATTCTAAACATCTCTCAAAGCAATTAATTTAATTAGAACATCTTTTAAAAAGGGGTTTTGTTTCGACCAGCACTCATATTTTAGGTAAGTTCATGATGAATACGTAAAAATGGCAATCGGCTTTATTGTACCAGGATGACCAGCTGAAAAACCTTGCTTCTATATCCTGTTATTTAATTGTTTTCCTGAAATCATATCTGCTTGCAAATGCGTGCTAATCCTCAGGTGCACATTTTCCACTCACACGTTTAATATTTGTTGCAAGGATTACACAAATGTTATATTTCATATTGCTTATACTCAGTTTATCCGTTGCTTATACTCAGTTTATAAAAATCAGTCCGTTTTTCCTCACCTCATTGTAATCTATTTTACTCATAAACTTGGCCGATCCTGCTTAAAAAAACAATTTTACAGTTGCTGTTGGTGATTGTAAAATAATTATGAAGTGCCACTAACCTGCGGAAGGTGGAAAAGTGGAGACCCAAGCCTTCTCTCCCCCAACCCAACAATCAACCTCTCCTTACCTGGATCAACCTATCACTTAGACAGACAGAAAATGCTGGAGTAACTCAGTGTGTCAGGCAGCATATCTGAAGAAAAGGAATAGGTGATGTTTCGGGTCGAGACCCTTCTTCAGACCTCTTCTTCAGACTTTGGTGCATCTGCAGTTCCTTCCCACGCAGTTCTGAAGTCTCCCATTCCTTATCTCCAGAGATGCTGCCTGTAGCTGAGTTACTCCCGCATTTTGTGTCTATGTTTGGCGTAAACAAGCATCTGCAGTTCCTTCCTACATATCCACATATCATTTTTGAGCTCTTGCCTCACCCTTTCCCCTCATTTTTTTTGACCAAATATCTCCCCTCTACTCTGACCTGAAATATCACCTGCCCATTCCTCTACAAATGCAACTTGACCTGTTACGTTCTTCCCGCACCCTGTTTTTTGTGTGCGTAGAACAATGGATCTTGGATGTGCCCCTGCTAGTTCTCACTTAAATAGAGACATTGTTTTGCAGGGACACAGACATTGAATGCAATGCTGTTATGCATTGTTCGTGAATTTTGAAATAGCATCGTTACAATCTTGCACGTTAGAGAACAGCTTCAATAGGTGGTGCTATTGCCCCAAAAACCTGAAGTCGTAGTGAAGAAAAGAATGTTAGACAAAGTAGGGATATTGATTGTGGAGGAAAGAACGGCAGATGATGGTTTAAATTGAAGATAGGCACAAAATGCTGGAGTAACTCAGCAGGACAGGCAGCATCTCAGGAGAGAATGAATGGGTGATGTTTCGGGTCAAGAAAAGAAGAAGGGTCTCGACTGGAAATGTCACCCATTCCTTCTCTCCTGCGATGCTGCCTGTCGGCTGAGTTACTCCAGCATTTTGTGTCTGTCTAGGGATATTGATTCACATGCAGCCACAGGTGTTTTTGCAAATTTCACATATGTGTTAAATATCATGGTACAATAATTTTGTTCATTTCACCAGCCCTTGGAAAGCATTCAGCCTCCAATGTATAGTAGACAATCTGTTATTTAGGAGTCAACCAGGTTGCCATAGGTGTGTTGGGGGTTACACAAAAAGCTGGAGAAACTCAGCGGGTGCAGCAGCATCTAAGGAGCGAAGGAGATAGGCGACGTTTCGGGTCGAGACCCGGGTCGAGACCCAGGTTGCCATAGGTGTGTTAATGTGTAGAGTTGATGCACAAAGCTGCCAGATTTTGAAATATTGCGATGTTCAGCTTGGGCAGTTTATAGCCCAGCCGGTATAGCCCAAGCTATTGGTAACAACCCACACCCCCGCGCCTTCTCCTCCCCTGCCCACCCCTTCCCTGTGTCCCACCCAGACATGCAACCAATTCTCCCACTGTCCTGCCCTTTTTTCCTTTCTCTTCCCCTCCCCCATCTTCTCCCACCTATATCCCTTCCTCTGCACATTTCACTCCTCTCATCTAACATCATTTTGTCTCGTTTTGCACCCATCTCCCGTCAAATCCTCCTCGCCGTTATCCACCTATCACTTGCCGGGTGTGGTCCCACCCTCACCTCTTTTCTAGCTTTCTCCCCCCCCCCCCCCCCCCCCCCCCCCCCCCCCCCCACATCCAGTGCATTCTGTATAGTGTCACGACCCGAAAAGTCAAATATTCATGTACCCTAGAGATGCTGCCTGGCCCGCTGAGTTACTCCAACATTTGTGTTTAGAAAAAATGTATTGATCAATTTCTCCCATGAAAGGGGAAGACTTTAAAGATTTGTGTTTTATGCTTATATTAGTACTGCACTGAATGTTCCGAGTGTTCACCAGTCTGATACAGGCTTGTTCACCACTGAGATCCAGACAGAAACATACATAATTTATAATGGGGTGGTCTAAGGACCAACTTTTTCTTGGCTTGAGAGGAAAATTAAGGAAGTAGTTTTGTATGAGAAATGAGTAAGGCGCACTAATTAAATTATGACCTATAACTACTTACACTTTGTATTTATTAGCTGAGTAGTTAGTCACAAAACCATGCTGTCTTTGGACTATTTTATCATGTGCTTCTAAGTACTTGAAAACCACATCCTTAATATTGGACTAAAATTTTACCAACTACTGAAGTCAGGCTAAGCGGCCTATAGCTTCCCCTCTTTTGCCGCGCTCCCTTCTTGAACAGTGGAGTAACATTTATGATCTTCCAGTCCTCTGGGACCATTCCTGACCCTAGTGATTAATGAAAGATCACCACTAATGCCTCCACAATCTCTGAAGCTACCTCTTTGCTACAAGTTTATATTCTGCTACAGATCTCACAGGTTTTCTTTCAGATTAAAAGATTAAATTTTTTTCCTGGCAGAACGGTTGTGTTCTTGAAAATTTCTTCAAGTAGGCCATTTAGAAGTTGCATCCTAGTTCCCTCCTCGTGTGGGAACTCTGGTTTGAATGGCAGCCTCCAAAGGTATCAATTTTTCCATGATGCAAAAGCTCCTTGTCAGAGATGATCATTACACTGGAAAGTTTCCATTTATATAATTAGTTAACGTCAGAAACAATGGGGTCAGTCTGCTTACACTGCAAAAGACGTCTTCTCCTGTTAACATTACCATGGGATCTTTAATCGGCAGCGCGGTAGTGATGTTTTCAAGGCAGTGAAGACGCAGCGATAATAGTACTGTAAGAGGCAAAATCAAAGGGAAAATGTTTCAAAAACAAATGTGAAATAATTACTGATAGCATCAGAAGATGTAAAAAGGATAGCACCATTGGGGAGGAAGTGCAGAGACAAAAGGGAACAAACACTATTGCTTTCAAAAGAAATAAAATCCAGAATAACATTTTGCATGTTTTTGTTTTGTGGACAGAAGGCAATAGATCGGGGAATAACCATTGTCCGGGTGATGGTGAAGGGATTGGGACCTGGCAGAATGGTGAGTTATACATCGATTTCACACTGCTGAAGTGGTTTTTGTTACAGGCTATTCCAAGGGTAACGAACACTCAACTTATGTCTGCTGCTACACATGATATTATTAAATACAAAAGTCCAACGTAGATACATATTAGTTTAGTTTACAGATACAGCATGGAAACAGGCCCTTTGGCCCACTGAATCCATGCCAACCAGCGATCGCTGCACAGTAATACTATCCTACACACACTGGGGACAATTTACAATTTTACCCAGCCAATTAAACTACAAACCTGTTTGTCTTTGGAGTGTGGGAGGAAAGGAGAAAACCCACGTGGTCACAGTGGAGATGTCCATACGGACAGCACCCGTACTCAGTATCGAACCCAGGTCTCTGGCACTGTAAGGCTGCAACTCTACCTCTGCACCACCATGCCGCCATGTGTTTGTTCCTACCAAAGGTAGAACTCAGTTTCCTCTCACCCTCCACTTTTAGTAAATGTTCTTTCTCATCAGTCGTGCGTGCTTTTGATGCCACTCATTACAGTGCTGTGGAGGCTTGGTTACCATATCAAGTGATTTTTGTGTTTCGCCTATTTACAGACAAAATCAACGTGGGTGTCTGTAAAAATGCAATCTGCTCATTATCTGGGAACAGTTTGTATTCCTTTGTGTTTATCAATCCCTTTGTATCTCTCAAAGCAGTTCCAAAGTGATCGAAAATATCAAATGCAGAGGCTTTGGCCTGCCCCCCCTCTCTTCCAGCTTTCTTCACTCCCTACAATCAGTCTGAAGAGGGTCCCGATCCAATGCTCTTCAGAGATGTTACCTGACTGGTTACTTGACCTACTGAGTTATTCAAGTACTTATATCTTCTATTAATTTATCAAACACATTTTTGACATATCCACACGTATTTGCTCAACAATCAGTTGTGTGTAAATTGAATAATATCTTATTGAATGAATGTTTATTGTTTTAATATCCACTTTTATGAACTCGGAAGAATGCTGAACACTAGGACTAATTATGTAGCCGCAGTGACAGTTGATAAAGAATGGGAAAAACATCAGTGGACATGTCAGAGCTGACCATAAACCGATAAAGCAGCCACATAATGCATAATTCTTTACACGGTTCGCTATGTATGTAATATATTTAATACTGTGATGTGTTTGTTTTCAACTAGGGTGGGTTGGAGAAAAATGGATTTAATACAAATGCATGATTTATTTTGTTCAGCAGAGAGGTTTTGCCTAAGGCAATCAGTAACTTACTCTCACCAATGTAAACCAATGAACCTTCGACAATTTAACATTAGTTACGATATACATTGCGGAAACAGCCCCTTCAGCCCACCGAGTCCGAGCCGACCAGTGATTCCCCGCACACACTGAACACTATCCTACACACTTGGGACAATTTACCATTTACAATTTTACCAAGCCAATTAACCTGCATAAATAAACACTTTTTTTGACATTTGGTTTCCCAAAACACTGTACAATTCTGGCCTCTTGCACACCCTGGATATCATTTGCTATCATCATCGAGTCCTCAACATCCAGGACACAGATACTGGAATTTCCCGTTGCCTTTCTACTTTAAAACCCCTGTTCCTACTAGCTCTTTAAGTGGCTTTATATGAAATATTTCTGAAGTAAGGTGCAGTCTGAAGTAGGGTCGCAACCCAAAACGTAGCCTATCCATGTCCTCCAGGGATGCTGCCTGACCCGCTAAATTACTCCAGCACTGTGTGCTCTATGTAAGATTCCAGAGTTTGCAGTTTTTTCTGCCTATTTATGTTAAACTAAACTGAACTGAAACAAAGTTGATCGTCACGTGTACCGATGTACAGAGAAAAGCTTTTGTTGCGTGCTAACCAGTCAGCGGCAAGACGAAACGTAACTACAATTGAGCCATCTGCAGTGTACAAATATATGATAAGGGAATAACGTTTAGTGGAAAGTAAAGCCAGCAAAGTTCAATCAAAGAGAGTCCGAAGGTCACCAATGAGGTAGATAGTAGTTCAGGACTAATAACACCACTGTGGCACCTGCTACTATTATTGTGCTTTCAATAATGTAGGTTCCAAGAACCTTTGCAAAAGGATGATGGAGCAAAAATAAATCATCTGGTTGGCCAGTTGAGAATTGAGAACCATCCATGTTGGGATCAGTCCTCAGACAAGTTAAATCCTCAGATCCCCTCCCCATAAGGGCATTGGTGGGTATTTTTTATTAATTTACCTTTAGTTCAGGTTTCTGAATTCTAGTGCAGTAATCTTACTGCTGCTCCGGCACACGGAAAAACCTTGTGGGCAAAATATTACCACAACCAGAGTTAGACTTAATTTGGTTTGCTTTATTTCCAGAATCACTAAATGACCACAGGGATGTAAGCTCTAGGTAAACAAGGCATTTGAAGTATGTTTAAGAAGGAACTGCAGATGCTGGAAAATTGAAGGCAGACCAAGGCATTTGGAGTATTGTGTATAGTTCTGTTCACCCTACTATTGCAAGGATCTGCAGCTTTTTGAGAGGGTGCAGAAGAGGTTTGCCAGAATAGTTAGACCAGTTTAGCTTTGTTTATTGTCACATGTACCAGGGCTGCCAACTCTCACGCTTTGAGCGTGAGACTCAGGCATTTCGACAAATTCTCATGCTCCCACGCTGATCACAAATTTCTCACACTCTGTCGTGAGAAATTCTGTGATCAACGAGAATTAAAAAACTCATATCAACTGATGCAGATGTTGGAGAACCGGGGCTGAAGCTAACCGGGGCTGAAGGAGCGATGGAAGCAGAAGCAGCGGTGGGGGCAGATGCGGACCGGGAGTCGGGGCTGGCGGGTGTTTGCCGGGCTGGCGAGTCGCTCACTGCAGCTCCGGCCATGGAACAGCCTCAGTGCAATAGTCCCGGGCCGTCGGAAGCGTTGCGCCACTGTCTTTAGAGCCTCTGTGCCGAATTTGTCCAGGTGGCCGACATGGACCAGGCAGCGTCTCTGGAGAGGAGGAATGGGTGACGTTTCTGGTCGTGACCCTTCTAAGGGTCATGAAACCTTTAGAAGGGTCTCAACCAGAAACATCACCCATTCCTTCTCTCCAGAGATGCTGCCTGTCTCGCTGAGTTACTCCAGCTTTTAGTTTAAACTCTTCGCATTTAAACCAGCATCTGCAGTTCCTTCTAACACAATGAGACCCAACAAGACGACTTTGAAGCTAGTGCCACTCGGGTGGGGGAGGGATGGAGAGAGAGAGGATGTTAATGAAATCGATATTCATACTCAATCGGGGAAATTCGTTGATATCTGTCTTTAAATTGATATTTTGTTCATCTTTAAATGTAAGTCTTGGATTCATGTATCGTGGGAACAAATAAGCAAAGGCAAGATGATAAATATAAACTACAAATTAACTTCAGAAATGAAGCTTGCAGAGATGAACTTTGCCCTTCACTTTACAAAAAAATAATCTCAGGGATTATGCAGTAAATGTCATTCAAATACTCTGCAACCTTGGGATATTGAATATTGTTCATGTCCAAATCCGATAGGTAAGTCTTGATTTGTTCAATATTATAATTAGCTCAAAGATACAGCGTGGAAACAGGCCTTCGGCCCCTCAAGTCCGTGCCGACCATCGATCACCTGTTCACACTGGTTCTATGTTATCCCATTTTCTCATCCACTCCCTACACACTAGGGGGCAATTTACAGAGGGCCAATTAACCTACAAACCCACACGTCTTTAGGATGTGGGAGGAGCACCCGGAGGAAACCCACACAGTCACAGGGAGAACGTGCAAACTCCACACAGACAGCACCCGAGACCAGGATCGAACCCTGGTCTCCGGCGCTGTGGGGCATTAATTGCAATGCTAATACTTGGGCCTCCGCTGATATGCCGGGATGATTACCCGATATTACTGATTTTCAATCCATTGTATTATTGATTATATATGTTGTGCCCGTTCTCCTTTATCTCTACATTGTGAGCGGCTTGCTTGCATTTACCGGATAGCACGCAACAAAAGCTTTGCCCTGTACCTCGCTACGGGTGGCAATAGTAAACTAAATCAATCTATTTACATGTATCTGTGTGTTGTTGCTTTAACCGGCCTGTTAGGTGCAGCAACTGAGAAACTAAACACTCTTGTCTTCATTCTACAAATTACAACAATGACATTTAAACGGCATTTGGACAGGTACACGTGTAGGAACTGCAGATGCTGGTTTAAACCGATATACACAAATGTCTGGAGTAACTCAATGGGTCAGGCAGCATCTCTGTAGGGAAGGAATGGGTGACGTTTCGGGTCGAGACCCTTCTTCAGACTGAAGGTCTGGTTAATTGGCTTGGTATAAGTGTAAGTTGTCCCTAGTGTGTGTAGGATAATGTTAATGTGCGGGGATCACTTGTCGGTGCCAACTCGGTGGGCCGAAGGGCCTGTTTCCGCTCTGTATCTCTAAACTGAACCGCTCTGTATCTCTAAACTGACATCTGGCTCTGATTTCCACAAAGCCAATCACGTATACCATATAACCATATAAGAATTACAGCACGGAAACAAGCCCTTCCAGTCCGTGCCGACCATTTATTTTCCCCTAGTCCCATCTACCTGCACTCAGACCATACCCCTCCATTCCCTTCCCGTCCATATACCTATCCACTTTACTTTTAAATATTAAAATCGATCCTGCCTCCACCACTTCTGCTGGAAGCTCATTCCACACAGCACCGCAGATCAATGGGCCTCTGGTGCTTGGAGTCGGTGCACAGACACAGAGAGGAAATTGGCTGTTACTTCGGCTTTTTGTGTCTATCAGTGACTTGCAGAGTGGGCTGGTCAACGAGTGATGCAGCTGGTCGCGGCTCCCCTGATCTACGCTATTCCCTCGCACTTATGGGCCTGTTCCACTGAGACGACTCTTTAGGCGACTGTTTATTTTTTATTTTATTTTATTTAACCTTTATTTAACCAGGAGAAGTCTCATTGAGATTAAAAATCTCTTTTACAAGAGAGTCCTGGCCAAGACGGGCAGCAGCAGTTTCCCAGTTACAGACAATAATTTAAAAACACCAGAGAACATATAAATAGAGTCACAGTCATAACATCCTCAAACAAAGCATGTACAGACAGAAGAGCCCACTTCAACATCATTAAGAAAAGACTGTCAGGGACTATTTTTACTAGCATTCACCTACGACACCTCGCGATAACCTCCCAACAGCAAAAATGGTTGCCACTTTCACTTGTAGTCGCCCAAAAGATCGCCTAAGTGGGACAGGCCCTTCAGGCTGCGGCTCGGTGCATCCTCTGGCTTGGTCTCTCGCAATTTCTCACTCACAACTCTCACACAATGTTGGCAGCCCTGCGAGTACCAAGGTATAGAGAACTGCTTTTGTTGTGTACTAACCAATCAGCGGAAAGACTACACATGATTGCAATCAAGTCATCCACAGTGTACAGATACATGATAAAGGGAATAATGTTTAGTGCATGGTAAAGATAGTCCAAGGGTCTGCAGTCAGGTAGATGGAAACCATGGGCTGCTCTTTCTGTAATACTGTCTGGATTGGAGGATTCTATCTATAAGGAGAGGTTGGACAAACTTGGATTATTTTCTCTGAAACAATTTAGGTTAAGTAGAGGTATATAACATTATGACAGACGTAGATATGGTAGATGGTCAGAATCTTTTTCCCGTGGTGGAAATGTCAAAGACCAGAAAGCATAGCTTTAAGGTGAGAGGGAACGGCTTAAAGGAGAAATGCAGGGCAAGTTTTTTAATAAAGCGTGTAGGTTGCTGGAATGGGTGGTGGTGGAGGGATATATAATTGTCATGGTGAAGAGCTTTTTAGATAGGCTCATGTATATGCAGGGAATAGAGGGATCTGGATCATGTGCAGGCAGAGGAGATTAGTTTAACTTAGCATCATGTTTGGCACAGACGTTGTGAGCCAAAGGGCCTGTTGCTGTGTTGTACTATTCTATGCAACAAGATGTGTCTCCATACAAAAAGCAACTGTGAAATAAGAGTATTACCCAGGCCAAGTATTAGTTTAGTGCCTGGTGTGGTCACGTTTCTAGTCACTATAATACAATTGGGTGGTGGTAGTAGAGTTGCCGCCTTACAGCACCAGAGATCCAGGTTCGATCCTGACTACGGATGCTTGTATGTACGGAGTTTGTACCTTATCCTCATCACCTGCGTGGGTTTTCTCTGGGTGCTCCGTTTCCCTCGCACAATCCAAAGACGTAAAGGTTTGTAGGTTAATTGTCTTGGTAAAATTGTAAATTGTCCCTAGTGTGTGGCGGACTCAGTGAGCCGAAGGACCTGTTTCTGCGCTGTATCTCTAAACTAAATTGGAGTAGCATTTCACTCGACATAATACAAATAAAATATACTAATTGGACTGGGAGAGTGTGTAATCCATCTTGTGATTAACCAATTTAACTACATTATATATTACACGTTATGTTAATGTGATCTGAAATACATTAACATACTGTGTGTGGTGTGAAAGATTAAGAAAACATGAAACTGAAAATACATTTGCCTCAGCAAGCTGACTTCCTCTGTCCCCCTGTACCTTGGGGAAAAACATATTGAGATTTTACAACCCCAGAGATGACTTCTCAGAACACCGCATGCAAACATTATTCATTATAATATCCCAGACTGCACAGAGATTAGTTCTTAGCAAATTAACTTAAGGAATGCTTATTTAGTAAACCAGACCTGATGCTGCATCAACTGATGGCATTAGTCCATTCACTCAATTATCTCATGGCTGTTAGTCTCCAGGCTGATAGTTTCTCCCTCTTGGCCTTAATCTCTAAGTACTTATTATTTTCAAACTTGTTTGAAAGGCTATTTATGGGAGACAGCACAATCTGTACATTTGTAGTTGTGGTAATTTTGCTAGAGGGAGAGGGTATTGAGCAAGCTGTCTGTTTGTTGCATATTTACCATATTTCTGCATATGACCAGGGAGCAGCACTGAACCACTATCTACCTCATTGTTGAACCTCGGACTATCCTTGATCGGACTTTGCTGGCTTTAGCTTGCACGAAACGTTATTCCCTTATCATGTATCTATACACTGTAAATGGCTCGGTTGTAATCATGTATTGTCTTTCTGCTGACTGGATAGCACGCAACAAAAGCTTTTCACTGTACCTCGGTACACGTGACAATAAACTAAACTTAAACATGCTTTTAGTCAGTCATACAGCACGGAAACAGGCCCTTCGACCCAACTTGCCCATGTTGACCAAGATATTACATTTACATTCGTCCCACCTGCCCGCGTTTGGTCCATCTAAACTTTTCCTATCCATGTACCTGTCCTTTTACTCTGATCCCAATTTCCTTTGTAATCTTTTTCTCCTTGTGTTTTTCAAATTTCCTGTGTGTTTAGCTCTGTATCATGTTTCTTGAATGCACTGAAACCATATGACAGATGATAAAATTAAGGATTCATAACACCCAAAGCATACTTGCAGCATTGATAAATGGGCAACCAGGGCCCTTTATTTCAGGAGCTTGCATTTTCATTGGGGGCGAGAAGGAAAAGATAGGTAGGCATGAGTCTGTTTTAGTTTTTAGTCTTAGAGATTCAGCACAGAAACAGGCCCTTCAGCCCACCGGGTCCGCACCGACCAGCGATCCCGCCCACTAGCACTATCCTACACAGACTAGTGACAATTTTACATTTATACCAAGCCAATTAACCTACAAACCTGTACGTCTTTGGAGTGTGGGAGGAAACCAAATATCTCGGTGAAAACCCGCGCGGTCACGGGGAGAACGTACAAACTCCGTACAGACTGTGCCCGTAGTCAGGATCTAACCTGGGTCTCTATCGCTGTGATACCTTTACCGCTGCGCCGTGTGTGTGTATATATTATACATGCGATGTAAGGTTGCATTCTTCATGTTCCTGTTGCTTGTTCTGTCACTATTGAATCCCTCTTGACTGATAAATCTTTGCATCTATAATGCCCATCATTTCCGAAGAGAATACGATGCATCAGGCCCAATGAATAAGCCCAATAATTTATACAGGCCCATGATCAAGAATTTTGTGAAGCATGGTTTCTAACCTGGGTATTATTCAATGATGCATCTGCTCACTTAACCTCCATACATGGCCATCATCAGTCAGGGTATTGATTATAGAAACAAGGAATCAGGCAGCACAGCAGGCAGAGCTGCTGCCTCACTGCACCAGAGACCCGGGTTTGATCCTAACTATGGGTGCTGTCAGTGCGGAGTTTGTACGTTAGGCAGTCCACATTTGGAATATTGTGTTCAGTTTTAGGAAGACTATTGTGAAACTGGAAAGAGTTCAGAGGAGATTTATGAGGATGTTGGCAGGACTTGAGTTGTAGAGACCTATAGGAACACTTTATCGTTGGAACGCAGGAGGCTGAGGGATGACCTTATAGAGGTGTATAAAATCACAAGGGGAATAGATAGAGTGAATGCACAGTTTTTTACTCCGAGTAGAGAAATCCATTACCAGAGGGCACACGTTTAAGGTGAGAGAGGAAAGATTTAACAAGTACCTGAGTGGCAACTTTTTTGCACAGTGATGTGGGTGCATGGAATGAACTGCCTCGGGAGGTAGTTGAGGCAGGCACTATAACAACATGTAAAAGACATTTGGACAGGGACATGGAGAGGAAAGATGCAGAGGGATATGGGCCAAACGCGGGCAGGTGGGGATAGTGTAGATTCAGGTAGATAGAGTGGTAAAGAAGGTATATGGACTACTTGCCTTCATTGGACAGGGTATTGAGTACAAGAGTCAGAAAGTCGTGAATGTTGATCAATAAGACTTTAGTTTGGCCACATGTGGAGTATTGTGTGCAGTTCTCGTCACCCCATCACAGGAAGGATGTGTAGGTGACAGAGCATCGGTGGCTGAAGGGTCATAGAATTATGACAGACATAGATCAGTAGATGGTCACAGTGGGAATGTCAGGGACAAGAGGGCATAGCTTTGCGTTAAGAGGGGCAAAGTTTAAAGGAATGTTTTTTTTACCCAGTGGTGGGTGCCTGGAGCGCGTTGCCTGGGTGGTGGTGGAGCCAGATACATAGTGGAGTTTAAGAGGATATTAGATTGTAGAATGGAGGGATATAGATCATGTGCAGACAGACAAGATTAATTTAGCTTGACATCATGTTGGGCACAGACATTCCTGTGCTGCACCTTTCTAAGTTCTAGTTAGCAGTTGACCTAGAGTGCCTCATCTTATGTGAAGATGCACCAGCAAGTCCTCACATGAAGTAAAATGTCCAGTTATGGTGATCTTCAAAACTAATTGTGTAATTGTAAACATTTACAGGAAGAGGTCACCGATCGCACAATGTGCATGACTCCAGGTGTTTCTTTCTTTCACTTCCCATCTCCAGAGGACGGAACTCCAATTAGTGTCTTTATCACCATCCAAAATTAATTTAGTTTTGTTTAGTATTGATAGAGTGCGGCCCTCTGGCCCACCGAGTCAGCGCCAATCAGCAATCCCCGGACACACATAATCCTACACACTAGGGCCAATTTCCAATTATACCAACCAATGAACCTAAAAACCTGTACGTCTTTGGAGTTTGAGAGGAAACTGGAGCACCAGGAGAAAACTCACGCAGGTGACAGGGAGAACGTACAAACTCTGTACATATGGCGTCTGTAGTCAGGATGGAACCCGGGTCTGACGCTGTGAGGCAGCAACTCTACCGCTGCACCACTGTCTTGTTCAATGGTCATGAAGTGCATTTAAGAGTATGGACATTAACAATGAACTGTTGTTTTCCCATTGCAGTCTGCCATAAAAGGACTAAGCATGGGTGGCCTTCAGGTGGTTTCGATCACGGATAACACTCCGATCCCCCACAATGGCTGCCGGCCGCGCAAAGCACGCAGGATGTGAAGCCTTGTCCTGTGCACCGAATGAGGACATCAACATTATTGCAGAATGGCCAGTATCCAACACACTGCAACATGAGCTTTGCTGAAATGTTTGCACTCTAATTACGAGGCTTATGTGGGACGGGAGTGGAAGTTACAGCCAAATCAGACTGTGTGGGTAAATGATGAGAACATACCTAATTCTGTGTGTAGGGCCTGATGGACAATGTGTAGGAAGGAACTGCAGATGCTGCTTTAAACCGAAGGTAGACACAAAAAGCTGGAGTAACTCAGCGGGTCAGACAGCATCTCTGAAGAAAAGGAATAGGTGACGTTTAGGGTCGAGACCCTTCTTCAGTCTAACCTGAACCCTCAATCTGAAGAAGGGTCTCGGCCAGAAACATCACCTATTCATTTTCTCCTGAGACGTCGTCTAAACCGCTGAGTTACTCCAGCTTTTTGTGTCTATTTTCTGATGGACAATGTGTTGATTTTCAAAGCACTGAGACTCCTCAACAGCACAGACAATTGTAAGAGGTGTCATCAAATAAATTGTAAAAATATACCAACTTGTATGTCAACTTTTTACTTTTTCGTGGTAATTCCAAACTTTAAAACTCTGAAAGTGTCAGGAGGAACTGCAGATGCTGCTTTAAACCGAAGACAGACACAAAATGCTGAAGTAACTCAGTGGGTCAGGCAGCATCTATGGAGAAAAGGGACAGGTAACTTTTCAAGTCGAGACCCTTCTTGGTGTGAAGAAGGGTCTCGGCCCGAGACGTCACCCATTCCTTAAAACTCTGAACATCACTGCATTTTTGAAGTTGTGTGGTTGATAACTGCAACGGTTTGCAAAACTGCAAACACTTTTAACTCCTTCTCCTATTTCCGCCATGACCTTTCTGCCCTGGGCCTCCACCATTGTCAGAATGAGGCTCCATGCAAACTGGGGGAACAACACCTCGTATTTCAGTTGGGCAGCTTACAATCCAAAATGACTTCTCTAACTTCAAGTAACCCTCACTCTCCCCACCCTAGTTCTCCGACTACTTTAATTGTCCTCCTGATTAAATATTATTGATTGTATGCCTCGTTGTCACCTTCCCCCACAACTAACAATGAACCAATCTACAGATCCATAATCACCATCCTTATTGATGTATGTTTTCACACCTTACCCTTCTACATCTCCCTCTCTGCTGACTCTCGGTCTGAAAAAGGGTCTCAACCCGAAATGTCATCCATTCCTTTTCTCCCGAGAATGCTGCCTGTCCCGCTGTGTTACTCCAGCATTTTGTTACTTAACTGCGGAGGATAAAATGGAAAGGATGAAAGTTTGTCCGCTCGCCAACCTGGACGTGTTTCCCGGTCTAATCATTTAATGTTCGCCGTGTTCCCAGTGCAGTTTGAGTCGTATGATGAGCTAATTCAGCTCTGAGCTGAAGCATTTACACTGATACTTGGGTTGTAGTATGAATGAATTATTGTTCATCAAATTCTGTTAATATTAATTAAAGCTCGACTTCCCACTCAGCAGGGGGGGCTGCTGGCTGCAACAACTAATTCTACCCCAGCGAAGCTGTCACTGACAGTAGACCCACAACCTTCACGAATACATTAACGATATTAATGAACACTTCCTCCACTTTCCACGTCTCGTTCAGTTGCAGATTAGTCGGGATGATATTAGAAATGAAGACAAAGGCAGGCTCCAAACTTCTAACCTTGCATGAGTATTGATTGCAGGGAGACACAGCTGCCAGGCTGCATACCTTGGCCACGCATTAATTGAGCTGCGTAAGGACTAAGGACGGCACCCTACTGGGGCTGTATCAGTGGGGAACGAAAATGAATCCGAACCATTGCTTTAATAACGTCCCAGAAATATCCACTTGGTTTAGATGCTGAACGCTTGACTGGAATAGCAGTTTAACCAAAGCTATCTTTTTAGTTGGCCCTCCGGAGAATTTCATTATTGGCTGCAGTGTTCCTGTAAGGAATGATTTGAGTAATCATCTGTCAGTCCTTCCAATTTTGGCAGTGGCCTGAGTAAGTGGGAAATGGGAAAATCAGCACTCAAATATATTTGAACATGCTTCTGGAATTGGTGAAAGGCACACAGGGTTATATGAGAGGCCTGCGGAGAACATGATGAACCAGCCTGTTCTGCTGCCACCTCTCTTTTCTAACTTCCCCCTCCCCCCGAAGAAGGTATGAAACATCACCTATTCATATCCTCCAGAGATGCTGCCTGATCTGCTGGGTTCCTCCAGCACTTTGTGTTTTGCTCAAGGTTCCAGCATCTGCAGTTCTTTGTCATAGAGTCTTACAGTGTGGTAACATGCCCAACTTGCCCGCACCGGCTATCATGTCCCATCTGCACTAGTCCCATCAGCTTACATTTGGCCCATATCCCTCTAAACCTATCCTATCCAGTACCTGTCTTATTGTTTCCATAAAATATGTGGTAGTACCAGCCTCAAGTACCTCCTCCGGCAGCTTGTTCAATTCACCCAACACCCTTTGTGTGAAACTGTTACCCCCCCAGGTTCCTATTAAATAATCCCCCCCGCACCTTAAACCTATGTCCTCTGGTTCTCAATTCCCCTACTCTGGGCAAGAGACTGCGTCTCCCTGATCTATTCCTCTCGTGATTTTGTATAGCAGCAAATCTTGCAAAGTTTTCCATCGGATAGCAAGGGGACCGTCAGAGAGCGAGGTGGGCCATCGGAGAGTGAGGGATGACATCGAGAACAAAGGGAGCTCCGCCCGCTGCATCTTCTACTTCTTTCGTGTGGCGTGCACAGCCTAAAGTTGTAGGACAACTTGTTCTATTTGATCTTCCGTTTGTGCACGTCGAGTTGATTGCATTAGTCGAAACAGGGCGGACCACGTGAAGGTTGCAATCTTCCAGCCCGCCTGCTGCATTATGCGGCAGGAGGCAGTAGATAGGACTGTTCGGTGAACTTTGCTAACTTTGTCGTCACCAAAGTGTGGCGACATTTGTCTACTGCCTAGGTGAGGTCTGCTGCATGATTTTACCGGGCAGCGTACACACAAAGCATTCCACTGTATCGCGGTACATGTGACCATAAAGTAACATTGAATCATTGCACTCTCCATCTTATTTATACCATGTCCCTTTTATCCTGTATCTGTACACTGTGGACGGCCTAATTGGAATAAGAAACTGAATTAAACCATTGCACCTTGCTCGCTAACACACCACCAACTTTCATGTCATCTGCAAACTTACCAGTCATACCTCCTACCAGTCTGAAGAAGGGTCTCGACCCGAAACGTCACCTATTCCTTCGCTCCATAGATGCTGCCTCGCCTGCTGAGTTTCCCCAGCATTTTTGTCTACCTAGTCATACCTCCTACAATCTTTTCTATGTACATACTTTTCTATGCTCTTTTTCGCATTACAATACCTTTTCAGTTTTTGATAGACTCTCTAGTACCAGTGCAGAAGAAATGTGTAGGAAGGAACAGCAGATGCTGGTTTAAAATCGAAGATCGACACGTAAAGCTGGAGTAACTCAGCGGGACAGGCAGCGTCTCCGGAGAGAAGAAATGGTGATGTTTCGGGTCGAGATGCTTCTTCGGTCTGAACAAGGGTCTCGACCCGAATCGTCACCCATTCCTTCTCTCCAGAGATGCTGCCTGTCCCACTGAGTAACTCCAGCGTTTTGTGTCTATCTTCCATGAAATTGCAGAGCAGGCATTGGCTTTATCACTCCGCTCCTCCCCAACGAATGTCCCTATAATGTGCTTGCAGCTAATTCATGGATATGTACTCAACGCTGTGTCAATTCATGTAAGGTTCCCACATCAGCAGCTTTCCTTTTTATCTTCACTCTGTTCAGTATTTCTATTGTTTTAATTTTTAACCCATTTTCCTGGCTTTCAACAACTTTGTTTTAAAGTTAAAAGGGCTGTCCCACTGCAGTGACTAAATTGGCGAGTTTAGAAGAGTTTGCCCATGACTCATACTTGCAGCATGGTCGACACAAGGTCTTTGTAACTCTCCTTCATGCTCTTGAGTAGTCCCCGCGTACTCGAGGCCTCAGCTAGGTCACGGTGTATTTTTCAACATGCTGAAAAATGCCCGAGAGTAAACAAAGGTCGCCATGGAAAAAATCGATATTTTTTTACTCGTAGGTTTAGTCGAAGTAGATCGTAGTAGGTCGGAATGTTAGTCGTAGGTAATCGAGGGTAGTCGAAGGAAATCGAGGGTAGTTAAAAGTTATCTGGCTTCTTAAAAGTGTCTCCATTCCTTCTCCCCCCTTCTCTTCCCCTCTCTCTCCTTCTCTTCCCTTCCCCCCTTCTCCGTGCTCTCTAACGAACTGTGCCAGCCATCTTTTATCTTCCTGTTCATCGCGAGTGTGAATTTCAGACAGTCCCCCCCCCCCCCACTTTCCCTTGCCCCCGCCTTTGCTATTTGTTTGTGTGTGTGTGTGTGCGGTTGGTCGATCCAACTCGTGGTTTCATTGCTGACGGTCGATCCAGCTCGAGGTTTTTCAGATGAGTGCCCCCGAGCTTGAAGGTCGAAGACATTCGCTGAGAAGTTGCGTTAGTGGGACAAGCCCTTTAAGGATAGAAGAGATATGAATTGTGAAGCCAGAAGAAGGAATATGGGGGGGGGGGGGGGGGGAGGAATGGGTGAATCCAGGTGGGGCACATGGAAGTGGGGGTGGGGGTGGGGGAGAGAGAAGGGGTGAGAGGTCTTATTTGTAGGTTGGTTACTGATGATTGGAGAATTCAATGTTCATACTGTAAGCTACCCAAGCGAAATATGAGGTGCTTTTGCATATGGCCTCACCCCTGGCAATGGAGGAGGGCCAGGTCAGAAAGGTCGGAATGGGAAAGGGAGATACAATAGTAGCAGCCAGGAGATCCAGCAGGCCTGCCCTTGATGGACTGAACACTTGTGCAAGGGCCACATACCTGAGTAACAGCCTCGTGAATGGATTGCCACAGGGTGTGGAGTACACAATCTCCCATGTTAGTAACACTCACACCTTTTGGCTTTCCATCTCTGGACTTTGCCCAACCATCTGCTGTTCAAGCCCCCCCACCCCGCCCCCCCCCCCCACCTGTATCCAACTACCACTCACCTGGGTTTGTCCAGCACCTCCTCTCTTCCAACTTTCTCCTCCCCAACCCCCCAACACAATCAGTCTGAAGAAGGATCCTGATCTGAAAGGTCACCTGTCCATGCTCTCCAGAGATGCTATCTGATCCGCTGAGTTACTCCAGCACGCTGTTTTATGTTGTTAACATAGAACTCTATGGAAGGCATACCATCACGCTGGTACCTTCACTATATGGTGGACATGTACATTGACCCTCTGAATAGAAACCAAGACCACTTTTCCCCTCATTGACACACACACAGGCTGCTACAGCCACAGGGTTAATACATATTCAAAGAGACAGCAGCGTGTTTATCTCACTTTGCAATCTCTGTAAAACTCTGCAGAGAAAGAGTGTAAGAAGGAACTGCAGATGCTGGTTTACACCAAAGATAGACGCTAAAAGCCGGAGTAACTCAGCAGGTTAGGCAACATCTCTGGACAAAAGGAATAGGTGATGCTTCGGGTCAAGACCCTTCTTCAGACTGAGAGTCAAGGAACTGGGTAGTGGTGGGCACCCATCGAAGAGCTACAAGGTCTCTATGGATTCATACCACGACTGGCTGTGCAGTCACCCACAATGTGATAGACACAAAATGCTGGAGTAACAGTGGGACGGGCAGCATCTCTGGAGAGAAGGAACGGGTGACGTTTCAGGTCGAGACCCTTCTTCAGAAGGTCGGTCAATCGGCCTGTCCTTGATCCTTACTCTTGGTGGTCACTTCAGTCAATTTTGTTTATTGTCACATGTACCGAGGTACAGTGAAAAGCTTTTGTTGCGTTCTATCCAGTCAGCAGAGACAATACATGATTAGAATCGAGCCATTTACAGTGTATAGATACATGATAAGGGAATATAATTTAGTGCAAGGTCAAGCCAGAAAAGTCCAATCAAGGATAGTCTGAGGGTCACCAAAGAGGTAAATAGTACTTTAGCACTGCTCTCTGGATGTGATAGGATGATTCAGTTGCCTGATACCAGCTGGGAAGAAACTGCCCCTGAATCTGGAGGTGTGCGTTTTCACACTTCTATGCCTTTTGCCTGATGGGGGAGGGGAGAGGAGGGAGTGGCCAGGGTGCGACTCATCATTGATTACGCTGCTGGCCTTGCCGAGGCAGCGTGCGGTGCCAATGGAGTCAATGGAAGGGAGGTCGGTTTGTGTGATGGTCTGGGCTGCGTCCACAATTTGCTGTGATCTTGGATGAAGCTTCCGCTGCCGGCCTGGAAAGAAGGCACTTAGAAGTCAGAAGAGATATTATTATTTTTTTAATTATATTTTTTTCTTCTTTCTTTTTCGTATCTTTTTCGAAATTCTTTCTTTTCTTTTTCCTTTCTTCCTCCTTTCCTTTTTTCTTTTTTTTCCAATTCACTTATTAGTTTATAAAATGTTAAAACTGAAGCTGTACGAAAATTGTATAATTGTAATGTCGATTACTTTCTCCTTGTACAATTGCTTCTAATAAAATAAATATTTAAAAAAAGAAGAGATACGTAAGGGATAAGAACAAGCAGGTGATGGAGGTTTATGGTCCATATGGATGCAGACGGGATTGTTTACATTGGCATCCCAGTTGGCAGACACTATGGGCCAAAGGCCATGTTCCTGTGCTATACTATGAAGCATCAGAAGAGCGAGAATTATCATTTATAATTGTTTCAACTAATGTACCTTTAAAGAGAGAAAAGAAAATCAGTCGGGAACAATTTGTCTTTGTGTGAACTAATTGGATGGCGTGGTATTTCATGCAACACTCAGCTCAAACTCAATTAATTACCTCTTGTTTCCAAAGCTGGATCTCTTCCCAGTCACTGTCAAAGCAGGTGGGGAAATTGGGAGTTTGCTGCTCACTGCAAAGTGTTTGCGCCAGTAATTGTAAGCTGCGGTAAATGGGCTCCTGTTATGCAGCACACTTTGATTCATTGTACACTATTACTTAAAAAGAATTGAGAGTCAGGACCCCAATTTTGTAGTATCCAGGTGTGAAATTCAGCATAGAGATCCTGAATTAGTTTAGTAACACCGAACGAGGCCACCTTAGAGGGTGACACAGTGGTAGGAGTTGCTGCCTTACAGAGCCAGTGACCTGAATTTGATCCTGACTACGGGTGCTGTCTGTACAGTTTGTACGTTCTCTCCGTGACCACGTGGCTTTTCCCCGGGTGTTCGGGTTTCCTCCCACACGCCAAAGACGTACAGGTTTGTAGGTTAATTGGCTTCTGTAAAATTTGTTGTCCCTAGTGTGTAGGATAGTGCTAGTAGACGGGGATTGCTGGTCGTGGCGGACTCGGTGGGCTGAAGGGCCTGTTTCCGTGATGTATCTTTAAAAACTACAACTTACGAAATAGAAACAAGTTGGGAAGGTGAAATGATTTAGTTTAAAGAAAAAACATATATTGTAAATGAATCCTAGTAATCGATAGACAGCTTCATTTATCTGGAAAAATTGTGCATATCATTTTCAGCTGACAAAACTCTATCTGAAATGTTGGCCTGTAGTTTATTTCGGATGCTGGCCATTTCTGTCAATTTGCTGTTTTATTATTAAAATAACAGAGGATGACTGAGGCTGAATCACAATACTCTGGGTTGCCAAGACAGCGGCAATTAGTAGACTACTTAATTCAGAAAAGAGATGAGCCCAGCCTATCACTGGGGTGATTAGATGCCATTATGCCCATCAGCGCAACACAGCTTTTTGTCATCCTTAACTCCATACCGCACAGAAAGCTGCTGCTGCTGCAGTCTCTTTTTATGTCGGACGGAACTGCAGATGCTGGTTTAAAGCAGATAGACACAAAATGCTGGAGTAACTCAGTGGGAAAGGCACACCTCTGAAGAGAAGGAATAGGTGACGTTTCGGGTTGGGATCTTTCTTCAGACTGTTTCTTTAAACCAAAAGCAGAGCTGATGAGGGAATAGGGCACAGAGTTTTTTTAAATGCAGAATAGGGGATCCAAGTTCTGGGGGACATCCGTTTAGGGTGAGAGGGGAAAGATTTTATACGAACGTGAGGGACAGGTTTTTTGTTGGGTGCATATAGTGTTTCTTTTCTCAGGACGTCACCAAGTATTTTTCAGCCAATTAAATATTTCTGAAGCGTTGTAACTGGTGCCTTAACCAACACAGCAAATTACAGTTTGAACATCGATTCTCCAGCAACTGATGGTCTCGTATAAGCCGGACAAAATTATGAGAGCTCAGTAGAAATTCCCTGATCAGCCAGAGATGGTGTAGCGAGTGATGAGTGATGAAAGAGTTCCAGTCGTGTCCCTCTGTCGTGAATGAATTGAAAGGGCCTGGCCCACTTACGCGACCTTTACAAGCGACTGCTGGCACTCGTGATCGGTCGCCAACATTTTCAACATGTTGAAATTTCTGCCTGTATGGTCGTGAGAGGTCTCCTATGGCGTTGAGAGGTCTCCAAAGAGTCGTAGCATCTTTCAGGTCGCCGCTGAATTTTCAACATGTTGAAAATTTTGGCGGCCTATCGCGGGTGCTGGCAGTCGCCTGTAAAGGTCGCTGAAGTGGGACAGGCCCTTTACTGAGCTCTCAATCTTCTCTCCTGTTTCGCTAAGACTAAATACAGTAAACCCTCGCTTTAACAACCCCTTATAACAGATGGTAGACAAAAGTGCTGGAGAAACTCAGCGGGTGCAGCAGCATCTGTGGAGCGAAGGAAATAGGCAACGTTTCGGGCCGAAATCCTTCTTCAGACTGATGGACGGTGGGGGGGGGGGGGGGGGGGGGAGAAGAACGGAGAAAGATGGAGAAGGAGCCCGAGGGCTGAGGGAGAGCCGAGAAGGGGAGACAGCAAGGGCTAACGGAATTGGGAGAATGTTGGATATGGCAGATGGACTGTTGACCCACCCCCGCCGACTCTGCGGCACAAGGAGGACGGAAGCTGAGACTCCTTCCTCCAACCCTCCACCTCCTGTTCCTTCTCACCTGAAATCACAGACATGCTCCACCTCGAAAGCGGCAGCGTGTGACCGGGGAGGGAGCCCCATGGTGACCAAGGGGACACACTGAAAGAGAGTGCTGGAGTAACTCAGCCGACTGAATCAGTCTCAGGAAGGGTCCCAGTCACCTATCCATGTTCTCCAGAGAATCTTCATAAGTTCATGCCACTGGAGTAGAATTAGGCCATTCAGCCCATCAAGTCTACTCTGCCATTCAATCATGGTGGATCTATCTTTCTCTCTCAACCCCATTTTCCTGCCTTCTCCCCATAACCCCGGTAACCATGCCGACCATCGACCACCCGTTCGCTCTCGTTCTACGTTATCCCACCTGCACATGTGGGACAATTTTACACAGGTCAATTAACTTACAATTTTGCACGTCTTTGGGATGTGGGAGGAAACTGGAACACCCTGAGCAAACCCACAAATACACAGGGAGAACACAGACAGCACCATGGGTCAAGATCACCGACAGCACCCGAGGTCAAGATGGAACCGGGGTCTTGACACTGAGGCAGTGGCTCTACCAGCTGCGCCACTGTGTCACATTTTGGTAGCAGGAATGAGCAAATCAAGGGATAGAAACACAGTGTTAGGGTAACTCAGAGTCAGGCAACATCTCTGGAGAACATGGATAGGCAGCGTTTTAGGTTGGGACACTTCTTCATACTGATTGTGTAGGGGGAGGGGGGGTGGAGTAAGGTGGAAGAGAGATGTGGGCGAGACAAAGTCTGGCAAGTGATGGGTGGAACAAGGAACTGCAGATATTTACAAAAAGAGTCCCAATAGTACCTGACCCACTGAACTACTCCAGCAGTTTGTGTCCTTTTGGTGAGTGAAGAAGGGCTCGCTGGTGCACCTTGCGAGCCGGGAGTGACGTCAGAAGCCGGGGTTTCACGCGCCAGGGACGGGTCTGCGGGACCGTGGGAGCCAGGGACGGGTCTGCGGGTCATTCCATTCACATTCGGTTTACATTTGATATTAGTTTTATTTCAGTTACTGGCACTCCTTGGTGCTTCAGCCACACAGGAGGGCTGCCATTAGTGGGCCAGGGGTGTATTGGCGTTTCATAATCACACGACCTGTTCGACCAGAAATACGGATAATCCAGAAAGGCTCTGGAACGGCGGGTGCTGTAAAATCAGTGTTCAACCTGTATCATAAAAAGCGAATGAACAGTTAACCTGCTTCAGCAAAATTGAAAACACGTTTTGTTGCAGCATCAGAAACTATAGAGAGGAACAAATTATTATGTTCCATCACAATAATTAATCCAGGAAATCTCCAGCGTAGATCGATAGAGTTAAAATAAATTAGGAGGTAATCAAACACCATTCTGCAAAAAATTTATTGACCAAGTCGATGTGATGTCCTTAAGTATAAAGGTGTTTATAAAATGTAGCATTCAGATGAAAACGAGTTGAAAGTCATTTGTAAAATTAGAAATTCATCATACAATAATTCTTGCATACAGGAGGGGAATGCAAACCTGGTTCCATGGTAGCAGAAAACTTCCACGTGAAATTAAATGTGGCACAATAAATTCACAACACTGGTGACATTAAAAGAAAACTTATGCCCAGAAATTCCTCGCCAGTCACAAGACCAACCTCAGTCGAAGCAGAGTACAAGACTGAGATACGGCCAAAGAGATGCTATTTAGCAATCACAACCAACAATACATTTCTAGGCAACAGGACCTTCAATTGGGACAGAGCTGGTACGTTATATCCAGTTTCAATTTAAAAAATGTCATTTCACAGGAACACAAATAAACCTAAAGCTACAGAAAACAGAACAGGTCAATATTTTGGAGAGAATCCACCTAATTACCAAGCTTCCAGAGGAAGACTTTAATGCCTTTTTCTGTATTCCCCTGGCTTTTGAACTGCTACATACTTCCATCAATTTCTGATTTTATTATTAATAATATTAGCAATTCCAGATTCTCACCACCACCCTGTCCACAGTAAGACTCATCCATCCTTGGTTCCCAGTTTAAAATGGAACTTCACTTCTGCCAAATGGTAAAACAATGAACCACGTTTTATTGCACCGACTCCATCGATTCCCAAGCTGGTAGTGTGTAGGAAGGAACTGTAGATGCTGGTTTAAATCGAAGAGAGACACAAAATCCTGCGACAGGATCAGCGGGACAGGCAGCCTCTCTGGAGAGACGGAATGGGTGATGTTTCAGGTCGAGAAAGGTCCCCCATTCCTGCTCTCCAGAGAGGCTGCCTGTCCCGCTGAGTTACTCCAGGATTTCGTGTCTATCCCAAGCTGGTAGTGAACTGTTCGATTGCCGGGTCTGCCGTCATTTGAGCAATGAACTGAAAATAAATGATAGTTGCACAATATCAGGGACCAGCGCTCCAGAGATGCCTTTTCCACTGACTTGGTCATCCACTTTCCTGGCCGCTCAGAGGATTAGGTGTGAAAGACGAGTTAGAATACTGAATCTAAGGTTGTTGCCTTCCACTACACTTCTTCCAAGTTCTACCTTTGGTGGTTCCAGACTCTCGTTTGGATGTCCTCCTGGCACACCACAATGATGTGAGCCCAACACCATCTTCACACGCACGTGTGACGCATGTGAAAACTGACCACGTACTCTGCGTTGGTCCTCTGTACTGATATGGCAAATGGTTCGAAAGGATGAAACGTGAAAGCCACGAGGCGCCGCACCGTGTGATTAACCGGCCGTCCCAGCAGCCCTGCTTGGATTTTGAACTTAAGTAGACCCGAGTCCCGAGCATAAAATCTAAAAAACAGAAACAGGATTAGTTTGTGTAGAAAGGAACTGCAGATGCAGTTTTTTACCAAAGATTGACCGAACGGTGGCGCAACGGTCGAGCTGCTGCCTTATGGCGCCAGACCCGGGTTCGATCCTGACTATGGGTGCTGTCTATACAGAGATTATACGTCCTCCCCGTGACCTGCGTGGGTTCTCCCCGGCTGCTCCGGTCTCCTCCCACACTACAAAGATGTGCAGGTTTGTAGGTTAATTTCAAGAGAGAGCTAGATTTAACTCTTAGGGCTAATGGAATCAAGGGATATGGGGAAAAAGCAGGAACAGGGCATTAATTTTGGGTGATCAGCCATGGTCATATTGAATGGCGGTGCTGGCTCGAAGGGCTGAATGGCCTACTCCTGCACCTATTTTCTATATTCTGACTTTTTTAAGGATTGTCAATTGTCCCTTGTATGTCAGGTAGTGCTAGTGTACGGGTAATTAATTGCTTGTTGGTGCGGACTCGGAGGGCCAAAGGGCCTGTTTCCGCGCTGTTTCTCTAAACTAAACTAAAACAGACACAAAATGGTAGGGTAACTCAGTGGGACAGGCAGCATCTTTGGAGAAAAGGAACAGGTGGCATTTTGGGTCAGAACCCTTCTTCAGATTGAAAGATAAAGGTTGGGGGATGAGGAAAACTTGAGGCAAGAAACTCCCACAAGTCAGCAGCATAAAAACCAAACTGTTACAGTCAAGAGGTCCCTCACAAATGAGCGGTGAGCAAGTAAGGGGATCGGTTCTGAAGTATTAAGATAATTAATTGCATTGACCAGAAGATCCTGGTATCTTCTCCTGGTCTGTGCCAAATTTATTTACTTGAGTATTTCCAGTTTCTACCTTCATGCAGGGTTAGGGAGCCCCTGAAATGTTGCTATCGTATCTGCCTCCACTGCATCCCCTGGCAGCAACACGTGTGAAGTTAAAGCAGAGTTTCATTTTCTAGAAACTGTAAACCAAGAGCAGATCAGCAACTGCAGAACCAGATTACTTTCTGATAGTTAAGAGTGTTTTATTGTCCTATGTCCCAGATAGAACAATGAAATTCTTACTTAGATCAGAGATACAGTGCGGAAACAGGCCCTTCGGCCCAACGGGTCTGTGCTGACCAGCGATTACCCTGTACACTAGCACTATCCTACACACACTAAGGACAATTTTTCTTAACCTACAAACTTGTGCATCTTTGGAATGTAGAAGGAAACCGGAGATCCAGAGAAAACCCACGCCGGTCACGGGGAGAACATACAATCTCCGCACAGACAAGCACCCGTAGTCAGGATCGAACCCAGGTCTCTGGTGCTGTAAGGCAGCAACTCTACCGCTGCGCCACCGTGCCACCCAGATGGAGAAACAAAAGATCAGGGAGTGGGGAATTGCTTCGTTAGAAGGTGAAGCTCATGAGTTTGCAGCAGAATCTCTGTTACCTTTTAACAAGGTGAAATGTTTGAAAACAAAATGGAAACATTTTTCCCTGGAGAGAAGGAAGCTAATTATGCTGTATAATTATGCTAATTATGAGGTAAATACAATCATGAGGGGCATAGATAGGGTAGATAGAATCATTATCCTGTGGTAAGGCACCAAAAGCAAGGGGTTTAACGAGAAAAGGATGTTTAAAAGAGGGTCTGGGGGGGGGGGGGGGAGGTTTTTCCACACAGACAGTGACTGATAGCTGGAAAGTGCTGCCACAGCAGGTGGCGGTGGCAGGTACAGGTACTACAGCCAAGAGTCATTTAGACTGGCACTTGCATGGGCAAGGCATGGAAGGATATTGACCTAAAACAGACACATGGGATTAGTGTCAATAATCAATAAGATTGGTGCGAACTTGGTAGGTCGAAGGGGCTGTTTCTACATTGTACCACTCTGTATAATTCGGCATTGGGTAGCAATCAGTGAATGTGTGCAAGGGGATAGGCACAAGCTACTACAACCATCCACTTGATATAATTAAGTTAGTTAAAGGTAATAGCCTTGGAAATAAAAGCATTGAATTAGGAAATATTATGGAAGCTGCTTGTTTACCCCAAGCGCCGGAGGGTGGATGAGGACACGCTGCCGAGAAAACAAAGTAGGACCCAGAGCAGGGGAGGATCCGGCGAGAATGAAGTGGGACCATTGGGACGATACGACTTTATTTATCCCAGGAGGGAAATTGATCTGTCATAAAAACACAAAATACATGAAATTAAAGTGACGGGTGGAAAGTATTGGGGATGTGCAAAAATTGGGATGGGGGGGGGGGGGGGGGGGGGAGTCAGTCTCAGTCATCCCATGACAGAAGGGGGAAGTTGTAGTTTGATAGCTATAGGGAAGTATCTCCTGTGGCATTCTGTGGAGGGGGTGAGCTGTATTGTCCAGGATGCTCCGCAGTTTGAGGAGCATCCTCCCCTCCAAGACCTCCTCCCATGAACCCAACTCGGCCCCCAGGACGGAGCCAGCCTTCCTGATGAGTTTGTTGATCCTATTGGCGTTCACGGCCTTCGCCCCACCGCACGGCAGCGAAGAAGATGGAACTGGCTACCGCTGATTGGTAGAACATCTGCAGCATCTTACTGCGGGCGTTGATGGAGCAGAGCCTTCTCATCTTGTACAGGGCCTCTGATAAAGTCCAGTTTACTGTCCAGGTACACTCCTAGGTATTTGTACTCCCTGGTAAATTACACATCCACACCATTGATGGAGACAGGGGACAGGGGTGTTCCTCTCCTCCTTAGTCTTATAGGCCGAAGCCCACGGTACGAGTTCATTCCAAGAGCTCTCCCGAGTTTAAAAAAAAAATCAAACTCGTGGTAAGCACGGAGTATGAACGTAGCGGGTACGTCGGAGCTCGGGGACGTCTCTTAGCGCTAACGGCGGGTACTCGGGAAGACTCGCTTACGGCAGGTAAGCACGGGAAGACTCGTGAAGATTTTTCAACATGATGAAAAATGTCCACGAGAGCGCCGAGTACCGATGAGTGGCCATTACCATAAATCTCCGAGTTCGAATCAGGGAAAACTCGGGAGAACTCTTGGAATGAACTCGTACTATGGGACAGGGCTTTTATGTGTTGAGGTGCAGGTGATTCAGCCCACACCACTCAACAAAGTCGTTGATTACACCTCTGTGTTCAGCTTCCCTCCCCTCACTGATGTAGCCCACAATTACAGAGTAATCTGAAAACTTCTGCAGGCGGCAGGAGACGGAGTTATATCTGGAGTCCAAGGTGTAAATGGTGAACAGGAAGATGCCCTGTGTTGCTCACCACCATGTCCGAGACATAGTTCTGTAGTCTGACATTTGTGGAATTCCCTACCACAGAGGGCAGTGGAGGCCAAGTTACTGGATGGATTTAAGAGAGTTAGATAGAGCTCTAGGGCAGGGGTGGGGAACCTTTTCATGTTGGAAGGCCGCATTAAGTTAGCTGTAATTTAATAAGGCCGCATTCCAAGAAACTTCAATTAGATATAGGATTATTATGTTGAATCTTCTTTTACTCTTTGGTATTTTAAATGTTCATTTTAAGATAAAAATTAAAAATAATAAAAGATGAACAAAAATATATTAATAAAAATAAAAGGATTTGTTCCACAAAATTTGGATTCATTCAAAAGGCCGTACATAATGTCCCAGAAGGCCGCAGGTTCCCCACGCCTGCTCTAGGGGCTAGTGGAATCAAGGGATATGGGGAGAAGGCATGCACGGGTTATTGATTGGGGACAATCAGCCATGATCATAATGAATGGCAGTGCTGGCTAGAAGGGCTGAATGGCCTCCTCATGCACCTATTTTCTATGTTTCTATACCACGGTCGTCCAGTCAGGTAGTTTGTGTTCCAGGACACTAATGGATCTTTGTCAGTTTGCTCGCTAACAGCGCAGCTGTGATTGAACACCTTGTGACTTTGTGGGTGCCCTGCATGTAGCGACTCTTTACATACTTTGCAAATCAAAGAGTTTTGCTAGGACATGTCACATTCAAAAATAAAGAATCAATGAAGTTACCTGATGGGGTGATCACCGCAAGTCTTTGGCCGCTCCATCACTGAGACCCACTTGTCATCGTAGCTAAAGAGGGAGAGATCAAGGTATGGGCTGCTGCTGTACGACTGTGCACTGATGGGGAGCTGCCCAAGCAGTCGCCTCACCGCCTCAGTGTGACCCCCGTATTTGGCATTCACAATAGTGTCTTTAAACCTGAAATAAAGGAAAGGTTTGACAGATTGGAATTGGGACTGCAGTTTGAACAAAGTCTACTGTGGGAGATGAACTTTGCCGTTCCTCTCTGGCCTGGTTATACTGTATCTACACTCAACACCAAACTCTGAAAGCATACCACGTATGTGAGCTCTCTACAGTCGAGAAGCTTGCATGTTCTCAGCAAGATCACTGGAAGCAAAATCCCAAGCTAGACTGCAGTTTAAAGTAACAGCAAGAAATATAAATGGCGAGAATGAGAAAACCGCCCAGCTTTTTTTACTTCAAATGGCCTCTTTAAACTAAAGAGATACAGCGTGGAAACAGGCCCTTCGGCCCACTGAGTCCGCACTGACCAGCTATCACCCTGCATTCTAAACCAACACAGTCACAGGGAGAACATACAAACTCAGTAAAGGCAGCACCCTGTGGTCAGGATCGAATCCAGGTCTCTGGCGCTGTAAGGCAGTTTCTTCCCCTCTGTTGTGTAGGAATGAATTACAGATGCTGGTTTAAGCCAAAGCCAGACACAAAAAGCTGGAAGAGGTGACAAAGAAGGGTCTGCACGACTGAGGGGAAGAAGCTGTTCCTGGGCCTGGTAGTGCGCGCTTTCAAGCTTCTGTTCCTTCTGCTGGATGGGAGCAGGGAGTAGGTGGAATGACTGGGTGGGATAAGTCTTTGATTATGTTGGCTGCTTTCCCTTTAGCCAAAAGCGACTGAGAGTGAAATGGAAGATAACTATTTGGGATGATGGAGGAACCACTCACCTTCGCTGGATCTGCCTAGCAAAGTTATTGCTGGATGCAGAGCAGGGAAACTGGACTGCTTCACTGTGCAGGGTGGCGTTTAACCATGTTATAGACGGTGCAGAGGAAGAACGGGACGCAGGATGCAATTCTCAAAAAGTCCCAGTGTACTCAATGTCAGCATCTCTGGAGAACATGGGTCGAGCAAGTATTTTGGAAAAAGTATTAGGGAACAAGATAATGTGGTCTTGAAAATTAATGTGGGACACAAGTTAGAGCATAGGACAAGCCCTTCAGCCCACAAGCTGAATATGATGGCAAGAGTGGACCCTTAACAAGACAGTTACATGTATTCTCCCTATGAACTTTTCCACAATACAACAAACGAACGACGGTGCATAATTGTGGTAGTGGAAGGAAAATGAGGAAATGAGTATTCAGGACACTTTGTAGACTGGCAATTAGAAGTCTTTTGGGGATGTTCTCTACCAGCTTTGCAAATCTAGAGAGGTATTCTTCTGCAAAATTTCATGCATATTCAACAGAGATCAATTGGATTTAGGTCAACTGGGCCATTAACACAAGAATATGCTTTGATCTAAACATTCCACAGGGTCGTTGTCCTGCTGGAAGGTGAACCTCAGTCCATTGCAGACTCTACACTTCCATGCCCTGATGTCACTGCTGAGAAAAGCATGCATCTCTGTGAGAACATGGTTTTGTATCAGCAGAGCCAAGTCCCCACATTTGTGAAAATACTTCTCAATTCAACAATGGGCCACTCTTCCATAAAACAGTTAATGGTGGGTGCACCTGTTAACAACTGCTTTCTGATCAAAGTTTAGGTTAGGGATTTTCGGATGATGGACAAGTAGCTTGGGATAGGCATTAATCTTCTCCACAACTGAACCCTTTCTTCACCACAATTCTATTTACTATTAGGTAACTTCTGCTGCACTGATATAGGGATCAGAGTAAAAGGGGCTGAATACTGCACGCCACGCTTTTCAGGAAAATCATGGCTGCCATTTGGATCCCAATAAAATACTTAACAGGGGTAGATGCAAGTGTATGAGTGTTTTGGACCGAGCGGGGGCTTGCAATTAAGTAACAGAACAGCACAACCCCAAAGTCACAAAAACACTTCCATTTACAGTGCATTCAGAAAGTATTCAGACCCCTTCACTTTTTCCACATTTTGTTACGTTACAGCCTTATTTTTAAATGGGATTAAATTCATTTTTTTAATCATCAATCTACACAGAATGAAGAAGCGAAAACAGGTTTAGAAATGTTTTCAACGTAATTAAAAATAAATAACTGAAATATCACATTTACACAAATTGATTAGTAGGACTGGATGTTACAATCCCTAAGATTTCACTACAATGGACATTCTTGGGTATGACCACCCAGATGAATTTTGCTAACAATCAGACTCATCTTCAGTTGTGTACCTCAACGTCACTGGGTGTTTCGGCCTTTTATCACAAGACACCCTCAGTCGAGGCAAGCCCACCACAGGTTGATCAGACCTGGGTGTGTGTCTTATTGCTAGCTTCTAGATGGTCATGTGGCAGTCCAGACGGCATCTTTCCTCTTCAGCCACAGCCAGTGACTGCTCCATTCAGCGGCATTGGCAAGTTCTTTTATTGCCCTCTTTTGTGCCTGCCCTTTGACTCCTACTTCCCTCAGGAGCCTCGCGGTGGAACTGGCTACAAAGCCCCTGCACCCCACCTCCACTGGACACAACCTTACCCTCCAACCTCTCTCCTCTGCCTCTGCTGCAAGGTTTGAATATCAAAGCTTTTTCCTTTCATAAGCCTCGTCCACAGCCTCTTGCCATGGGACCGTCAGCTCAATGACGAAAACATGCCGACAGGAGTTGGATCAGAGAACGAGGTCTGGTCCCAGGTTGGTAACTGCGATTTCAACTGGGAACGAAAGCCTCTGGCCTAGGTCAACACGCATTTCCCAGTCCCTGGCTGCGTTCAGTGGGCGTGAGTTGAGAGGCGAGGGGTTAGTTCTCCGTTTCTCTCCTTCCCGGATGAAGGATGCGGGAATGTTATCTGGGCATTGCTAGGCATGGCGTTGGTGGTAACTCTCTAGCACTCAAGTTCAGCTGCCAAACACCTCAGCACCTGGTTGTGTCGCCAGGTGTATCTGCCTTGTGTTAGGCTGGTCTTACAACCAACCAGGATGTGCTTGAGGTTTGCTGGAACTGCACACAGGGGGCAGGCTGGATCCTCTCCCAGCCAAAGATTTAGGTTTGTAGGAGAGGGAAGGACATCATATGTGGCTCTGATAATGACTTATTTGACTCCATGATAACTTATTTGACTCCATGATCCACAGCTCTCTCCATGTGATCTTCCTCCTCTCAACGCCATCCCAGGTCATCCAGCGGCCTTGTTTGGCTTGGGATATGGCTTTGGCACACCTGGCTGCTTCTTCCTGGTGGCGCACCTCCTCCACCACCAGGTGCCGACGTTCAGCTGGAGTAGCCTTTTCATACCCGTTGCTACCCATATCCATATCTCGATAATTATAAAACTCTGATCGCGTGCGTGTGTGCTTGTGACGCCTGCAGTCATCTAAAGGACTCCTAAAGGCACCTAAAGGACTCTCAGACCATGAGAAACAAGGTTCTCAGGTCTTATGAAACCAAGATTGAACTCTTTGGCCTGAATGCCAAGCGTCACATCTGGAGGAAACCAGGCACCGCTCATCACCTGGCCAATACCATACCTACGGTGAAGCATGGTGGTGGCAGCATCATGCTGTGGGGATGTTTTTCAGCGGCAGGAACTGGGAGACTAGTCAGGATCAAGGGAAAGATGAACGGAGCAACGTACAGAGAGAGCCTTGATGAAAACCTGCTCCAGAGCGTTCGGGACCTGAGGCTGGGGCAGAGATTCACCTTCCAACAGGACAACCAAACCTAAGCACACAGCCAAGACAACGCATGAGTGGCTTTGTGACAAGTCTGTGAATGTCCTAGAGTGGGCCAGCCAGAGCCCGGACTTGAACCCGAACAAACATCTCTGGAGGTACCTGAAAATAGCTGTGCAGGTCCCCATTCAACCTGACAGAGCTTGAGAGGATCTGCAGAGAAGAATGGGAGAAATTACTCAAATACAGGTGTGCCAAGCCTGTAGCGTCATACCCAAGAAGACACGAGGCTGTAATCACTGCCAAAGGTGCCTCAACAAAGCACTGAGTAATCAAGTCAAGTTTATTCGTCACATACACATATGGGATGTGCAGTGAAATGAAAAGTGGCAAAAATGTAAAGGGTCTGAATACTTATGTATATGTGATATTTCAGTTATTTATTTTTAGTTACTTTGCAAAAATTTCTAACCCGTCTTTGCTTTTTAAAAAAAAAATTGGGTATTGTGTGTAGATTGATGATAAAAAAAAATGAATTTAATCCATTTTAGAATAAGGCTGTAACGTAACAAAATGTGGAAAAAGTGAAGAGGTCTGAATACGTTTTGAAAGCTGGAGTCATACAGCACGGACACAGGCCCTTCGGTCCCACTTGTCCATGCCGACCAAGATGCCCCAACTGGAGCCTTTCACAACCACAGGGTGTGGCAAAGGAGTTTACAGCAGCCTGCTTGTACACAGCAGGATCCCACAAAAAGTATTGGTAAGATCAGCTCATTTGGCGATAATTGTGAGCAATTTTGGGCACCATATCTGAGGAAGCATGTGCTGGCTCTGGAGAGGGTCCAGAGGAGGTTTACAAGAATTATCCCAGGAATGCGTAGGGTAACCTATGATGAACGTTTGTTGGCACTGGGCCTGTACTCGCTGTAGTTTAGTAGAAAGAGGGGGGGGGGACCTCATTCTGACATACAGAATAGTGAAAGGCTTGTATAGAATGGATGTGGAGAGGATGCTTCCACTCGTTGGAGAGTCTAGGACTAGAGGACAGAGCCTCAGATTTAAAGGAATTTTAGGAAGGAGATGAGGATAAATTTCTTTAGTCAGAGGGTGGTGAATCTGTGGAATTCTTTGCCACAGACGGCTGTGGAGGCCGTCAGTGGATATTTCTAATGCAGAGATAGATAGATTCTTGATTAGTACAGGTGTCAGAGGTTATGGAGGGAAGACAGGAGAATGGGGTTAGGAGGTTAGGAGGGAGAGATAGATCAGCCATGATTAAATGCCGGAGTAGACTTGATGGGCCAAATGGCCTAATTCTACTCCTATCCCTTATGACTACCAAGTGATAAATATCTCTGGGACACAAAACTAATAACTACATTGTTCTTTAAAATATTGCTATGGATCTTTCTTTACATCCACCCAAGGGTTCAGATGCATTCAGATTGATTGAAGACTTTGTCCTCTGGACAATACCTGCACCAGCTCAGCACTACCGTAATCAGGTTGGTTTTCAGTGCTCAGGAGTGTAAGGATTCACTTCACGACACCAGGTTGGTGACAGAGAGGCAGCGTGTGATGACAGCAAGCGGTAAATTGCTAGATTAACAGTTAATGTCAGAAATGAATATCATTTGAAGACCATCAGCCACAAAATGTTTTGAAGGAAAAGCCTACGCTCTGACATAAATCAAACTTTACAAATTAGAGAGAGCCCTGCATGTTGATTTTACCCTTCAAGTACAGTTCATGCTCTAAAACTGGGACTAACAAACTCAGTAATGATAGTGCCATAGAGAGATAAAGCATGGAAGTAAGCCCTTTGGCCCATCGTGTCTATGCCAGCCAGTAATCACCCGTGTACACAATGTTCAAGAAGGAATTGCAGATGCTGGAAAATAGGCAAAATTGCTGGAGAAACTCAGCGGGTACGGCAGCATCTATGGAGCGAAGGAAATAGACAACGTTTCAGGCCGAAACCCTCCTTCAGACTTTGTCTACCCGTTTACACAAATCCTACATTCTTACTTTTATTATTCTTTCCACATCCTCATTTATTTCTACCAGATTCCGTCACTCACCTACATGTTAATTGTATGATAAAGCACAGAACCAGATCCTTTGGTCCAGCAAGTCTATGCTGGCTATCGATCACCCTGTTCACACTATTTCTATGCCATTCCACTTTCTCAACAACTCCCTAGAGGCAATTTACAGAGGCCAATTAACCAACACACCCGCATGTCTTTGGGATGTGGGAGGAAACCGAAGAAATCCATGTGGTCACAGGGAAAACGAGCAAACAGCACCCACATTTGGGATGGGACCCGGGTCTCTGGCACTGCCTCAGGAGCTCTACCCACTGCATCACACTGCCAACCTACTAGGAAATTCCCAGTCTGATCCAGGGAAAGATACCATCTAAAGAAACAAAGCTAGTCATTCCTCCATTAGACTTTGACTGAGCTACACAGCGCCTCCAACCTTTCTTTTAAGCCTTCCTTGCAGAATTACACATGAAAAATAGCCTTCCGTATCAATTGGAGCATTGGTCTGAATGATTCTGAATATTTAACTACAAGGGTATTTACACTGGTAAACACCGAGTGAAGAACCATGTCCCAGAGGAAAACATCCCAAAGAATCTCAAGGGAAGTGCTGTCCAACCATAATCATAACCAGCACCAAGCCACAGAAGGAGATGTTAAAGGTTAAAAAGAGCTTCATTGAAGATCGACATTTTAAATGGAAAGAGAACGAGAAAGGTGGTAGAGGTTTAAGATTGGAATTCCAGCATTTAAGACTTGGCAGCTGAGAATATGATTCCCAAAGTTGGAACAAAATCGTACCCCATAATTGTAACAGTGTTGCTATCACAGAGGAATACAGGCCGAGTGTAGAATATAGAGGGACAATTCTATGCAGAGATTTTAATTCAAGATCATAGAAGTTGTTACAGCAGGAAAGCTGTATTTTATAGATAGGAAATGTTTCCATTTCTATTTGTTTAAAAACTATTCTTTCCGAATCTCCATAATTTGCCAATTGGAACAAGACATGTCATTATTGATCGACTGATTGAAAGATACAGCCCACCAGTGCACGCCGACCACTGATCACATTCACACTAGTTCCCCGTTATCCCACTTTTTCATCCACTCCCTATACACTACGGACATTTTAGAGGCCAATTAACAGACAAACCTGCAAGTCTTTGGGATGCGGGAGGAAACCGGAGCACCCGGACGAAAACCCACGCAGTCACAGGGAGAACGTGCAAACTCCACACACAGACAGCAGCCGAGGTCAGGCTCAAACCTGGGTCTCCGATGCTGTGAGGCAGCTGCTCTACCAGCTGTGCCACCTATTTGTTTAAATACTATTTGCTTCCGATTGGATAACTTGCTAATTGTACCAAATGATATCATTAGATGATAATTTTGCAGCTAATAGTACATGATCGATGAACTCTGGAAAGCATTTTCAGAGGAAGTTTATTCTTTTCAGAGTTCTGAGCATATCTGGGCATGTTCTGGGCTGTGGATGATCAGCCATGATCACATTGAATGGCGGTGCTGGCTCGAAGGGCCAAATGGCCTACTCCTGCACCTATTTTCTATCTATCATATCCAACTGGAGATCTCTCTGCTACTCAGTCGTTGAGTCTGGATCTCTGAGCCTGCTTATGTTTGCTGACTCCTTCCTCTCACTTCCATTGACTGGCACATCTGTTCTTCCACTAAACCACAACAGTTATGTACTGACCAGCTGATCCATTCTAATGTACCTCACTTTTGAACAAAATCTTATTATAAATGTAATACAATGCCCTCCATAATGTTTGGGACAAAGACCCAGCATTTATTTATTTGCCTCTGTACACAATTCTGAGATTTGTAATAGAAAAAAAAAATCAGACGTGGTTAAAGTTCACATTGTCAGATTTCAATAAAGGTAATTTTTATACATTTTGGTTTCACCATGTAGAAATTACAGCAGTGTTTATATATAGTCCCCCCTATTTCAGGGCACCATAATGTTTGGGACACAGCAATGTAATGTAAATAAAAGTAGTCATGTTTAGTATTTTGTTGCATATTCTTTGGACAACTCCAGTTGCTGGGTGTCTTCTCTGGTGATGCTCTGCCGGGCATGTATTTCAGCCACCTTTAGCTTATGCTTGTTTTGGGGGCTAGTCCCCTTCAGTTTTCTCTTCAGCATATAAAAGGCATGCTCAATGGGGTTCAGATCAGGTGATTAGCCACTCAGGAATGGACCATTTTATACCTCTGAAAAACTCCTTTGTTGCTTTAGCAGTATGTTTGGGATCATTGTCTTGCTGTAGAATGAACCGCCGGCCAATGAGTTTTGAGGCATTTGCTTGAATTTGAGCAGATAAGATGTGTCTTTACCCTTCAGAATTCTACTACCATTAGCAGTTATATCATCATTGAAGATAAGTGAGCCAGTACCTTCAGCAGCCATACATGCCCTGGTCATAACACCCCCACCACCGTGTTTCACAGATGAGGTGGTATGCTTTGGATCTTGGGCAGTTCCTTCTCTCTTCCATACTTTGCTCTTGCCATCACTCTGATGTAAGTTAATCTTCATCTCATCTGTCCACAAGACCTTTTCTAGAACTGTAGTTACTCTTTTAGGTACTTCTTGGCAAACTGTTAACTGGCCATCCTATTTTTGCGGCTAAGCAGTGGTTTGCATCTAGCAGTGTAGCCTCTATATTTCTGTTTATGAAGACTTCTACGGACAGTGGCCATTGACAAATACACACCTGACTCCTGAAGACTGTTTCTGATCTGTCGGACAGGTGTTTGGGGATTTTTCTTTATTATAGAGAGAATTCTTCTGTCAGCAGCTGTGGAGGTCTTCCTTGGCCTGCCAGTCCCTTTGCGATTCGTAAGCTCACCAGTTCTCTCTTTCTTCTTAATGATGTTCCAAACAGTTGATGTTGGTAAGCCTAAGGTTTGGCTGATGTCTATAACAGTTTTATTCTTGTTTCTCATTCTCATAATGGCTTCTTTGACTTTTATTTGCACAACTTTGGTCCTCATGTTGATAAACAGCAATAACATTTTCCAAATGTGATGGGAAGACTGGAGGAAAGACTAGGTGCTGAGAACTCTCTTATACTTGCATTAAGGAGGCAATTAGACAATAGACAATAGGTGCAGGAGTAGGCCATTCGGCCCTTCAAGCCAGCTGCGCCATTCAATGTGATCATGGCTGATTATCCACAATCAGTACCCCGTTCTTGCCTTCTCCCCATATCTGCTATCTTTAAGAGCTCTATCTCACTCTCTCGAAAGCATCCAGAAAATTGACCTTCTGAGGCAGAGAATTCCACAGATTCACAACCCTCTGTGTGAAAAAGTTTTTCCTCATCTCTGTTCTAAATGGCTTACCCCTTATTCTTAAACTGTGATCCCTGGTTCTGGACTTCCCCAACATGGGGAACATGTTTCCTGCTTTTAACATGTCCAATTCCTTAATAATCTTACATGTTTCAATAAGATACCTCTCATCCTTCTAAATTCCAGAGTATACATGCCCAGCCGCTCCATTCTATCAACATATGATCGTCCTGTCATCCCGGGAATTACCCTCGTGAACCTATGCTGTACTCCCTCAATAGCAAGAATTAAACACACCTGAGCAATTACAAACGCCTGTGAAGCCACGTGTCCCAAACATTATGGTGCCCTGAAATGTATAAACACAGCTGCAATTTCTACACATGGTGAAACCAAAATGAATACCTTTAATGAAATATGACAATGTGCACTTTAACCACATGTGATTTTTTCTATTACAAATTTCAAATTGTGGAGTACAAAGGGAAATAAATAAATGATGAGTCTTTGTCCCAAACATTATGGAGGGCACAGTAACCTCTGACAGAAGCCATTGGGACATTGTTGAAAAATCAGAACAGAATTCTAACGTTAAGTCCTGGACTACAAGATGTCCCCACAGACCAACACTGCCAAACCAGCACATTTCATAATGCACCCGAGGAGGACATCCTTGCAAAGAACAAAATGGTCTTCGAAGCCAGCGAAGGCCATCATTCCCTGCTCCCTGGCAAATACTTCACCATGAAATCTTATCCCTGTTGTGATACTTCACGGGATCAGCATCAAACAATTTGACATGTCCTCCACAGGGAGTAGTCGGGGCAACATTTAAAAGACATCCAGATACATGGATAGGAATAGTTTCAGGAATATGTGCCTAACGCAGGCAAATGGGACCAGTTTAGATGGGTCATCTTGGTCGGCATGGACAAGATGGGCTGGATAGGACAGGTGTAGATTGGCCAAACAGATAGGTGGGCTAGTGTAGATGGGACATGTTGGCCGACGTGGGCAAGTTTGGTCGAAGGGCCTGTTTCCACACACTAAGACTATATGACTCTGAAAAACCTGTTTGTGTGCTCTATCTCGCTGTAACAAAAGGTTTAGAGGGATAAGGGCCATATGCAGGCAAACGGGAAAATGCGGACAATCCCACGGTTGGTTTGGGTGGAAGGGGAGAGACTGCACAGTGTGGGAGGTGGTAACCAGTTGGCCAGTACCTGAGAAGGGTCCGTGACCCGGAGTGTGACCACGTCCTCGCTTGTGTACTTGATCAGGAGATGGTTCTCATCCAGAAGCTGCATCTTCCACATGCGCAGCTGCTGCAGCTGATCGAAGTACTGGAAGAAGCGGCGCTTGGCCGCAGCGCTGCCGTCGTGCTCCGCTCTCTGCCACAGGTACACCAGCAGCCGGTGCTTCAGCGAGTTCAGCGTCTTCTCCTTGAAGGGCCGCGAGGTGGCATTCTGCGCGTCGCCCTGCACCTCAGGGTACACCGCGGAGATGGTGAGGAGGTCATCTTCATAGCAGAACCGCCCGATGGTGCGAACATCAATGAAGGTCCCCTCGGGTGTGACCTGAAACACGTGGATGGTCTGATGCTGCACAGAGAGAACGGCCAGGATGTTTTTATACAGGTAAAGTCCTTGGTTGTGCGAGAGAATGATCTTGTCACACTTGAAGGATCGTGTATCGCAGAGGCTCCCTGTGTGCAAATCAATGATGTGCAGGGAGTAATCTTCCAGAGGAGAGCGAGGGTTCGGTGTGACCGACTCATTGTTTCGATAAACCTCGAAGAAGAGAGGATGGGGCTCCTCGGGGAGGTAGGCGGCCGACCCAACGATGACGTACCGACAGTCGTCGGTGAAGAGACTGCACTCGCGGTTCAGGTGCTCCCCGTTCGACGCCACGCTGGTGACGTGCAGCAGCACGAAGAAGCGCTCGAAGAGCTTGCCGCGGACGTTGACCGACTGCAGGTCACCACTGCCGTTCAGCATGATCTCCCCATCGTGCCCCTGCAGGAGGTCCTCGGCGGCCTGGCAGCCCTGGTACTCGTAGATCTCCAGCGAGGTCTGGTCCAGGGAGAAGGCGATGAAGTAGCGTCCGTCGGGGGAGAACTTGCGCAGGAAGCAGGGGGGCTTTTCCACGTTGACCACGGTGAAGTTGGGGAAGACGTTCTGGTGCAGGCATCGCACCATGTACCAGTGGGCACCTGGCCTGCCCGAGTGCATGCGCCGCCGCTCCAGCCGGTAAACAACATTCTGGTTCTCAATCCGACGAGGCTTGATGGTCGGGTCATCATCATCCATTCTCAGCCATCACCACACGTTGTCTCTGCAGCTGCAGGCAGGACAGAGAGACGGGGGCAAAGTCAGCAATGCTCACAGAGTGACAAAAACAACAGCATTACAAGCTACATGCTCAAGTGGACAACGATCACTTAAGTGGAAACAAGGAACTGCAGCCACTGGCTTACAAAAAGAAACACCATGCTAGAATCACTCAGTGGGTCAGGCAGCATCTTTGGAGAACATTAAGAGGTGACGTTTCAGGTCAGGACCCTCCCTCAGTTAGAAGACAGGTCCCAACCCGAAACGTCACCAAGCCATGTTCTCTAGCCTGACCCGCCGACTTACTCCAGCACTTTGTGTCTTTAATGGTCATAATCATGATTGGCCAACAAGCTTTTATGTGGCATCCAATCAATTATAAATATACCAGATCCAACCTCTCCTGATAGCTGAAACCCTCTAATAAAAGCAGCTGTCTGGTAAACCTGCACCCTTTCCAAAGCCTCCATATCATTCCTGCAATGGGGGTGACCAGAACTGCATACAATACTCCAAATGCAGCCTAAATCAAGGTCCAATAAAGCTACATCATAACTTCCTGACTCTTTACTCAATGCCCCAACCAACAAAGGTTGCCTTCTTTATCACTCTATCTACCAGTGTTGTCACTTTCAAGGGTTGTGGACTTAGAGTCATAGAGTGATACAGAGTAGAAACAGGCCTTTTGGCCCAACTTGCTCACACACCAGCCAACATGTCCCAGCTACAATAGTCCATATCCCTCCAAACTTGTCCTACCCATGTACAGTACCTGTCCAACTGTTTGTTAAATGTTGGGATAGTCCCAGCCTCAACGACCTCCTCTGGCAGCTCGTTCCACACACCAGCCACCCTCTGTGTGAAAACATTACCCCCTCAGATTCCAATTTGCGTCTCCCCTTTCTTCATCAACACACCACTGTGTTGGTCACTGATTGGAACACCATTAATGTCCGAGCAACACTGGGTGATCATTTTAATTAGTAGTAATTCCCCTTTAACAAGCAGTGGCAACTCACGAGGCAATAATACAGAACCTTGTGGCCCCATGATGGCACGTAGAGAAGATTATTGATTGCTGATATTCTTATTATGCCTGCTGACCCTTGGCTATGGATAGGTAAATCACCGCACCCCCGGGGTGGGACTTGGACCCCAAGATCCCTTTAGACTTTAGAGATACAGTGTTGAAACAGGCCCTTCGGCCCACTGAGTCTATGCTGACCAATCACCCGTATACGTTCTACCCCATACTATTTTACAATTTGCAGATGCCAATAAACCTCCAAACCTGTGTAGGAACAGATAGATACAAAATGCTGGAGTAACTCAGCAGACCAGGCAGCATCTCTGGAAGAAGGAATGGGTGATGTTTCGGGTCGAGTCCCTTCTGGGTCTCGACCCGAAACGTCACCAATTACTTCTCTGCCTGCCCCGTTGACTTACTCCAGCACTTAGTGTCCATCTGCAACCTGAAAAACCTGTATGTGTTAGGAGTGTGGGAGGAAACCGAAGCACCCAGAGAAAATCCACGCAGTCAAGGAGAACGTACAAACTCCATACAGACAGCACCCGTAGTCAGGATCCAACCCGGGTCTCTGGCGCTGTAAGGCACCAACTCTACCACTGCGCCACCGTGCATCCATGTTGTATGGGGTCATGCCATTAATTGTGTACTTTTTACATTTGACCTCCCACAGTGCATCACCTCTCATATGCCCATCTGCCATCTCTGCAGCTGATCTATAACCCGCTGTATACTCTGACAGTCTTCTTCATGGAAGATGGACACAAATGATGGAGTAACAGTGCCTCAGGCAGCATCTCTGGGGAAAAGAACGACGTTTCGGGTTGAGACCCTTCTTCATACCTGCAACGTCACCTAGTCCTTTTCTCCAGCGATGCTGTCTGTCCCACTCAGTTACTCCAGCATTTTATGCCTATCTTCAGCGTAAGGCAGCATCTATAGTTCCTTCTTACAACCTTCCTCACAGTCCTGTTATCATGAGTCTGTGACCCCTGTGTCCAGACTCTCAAATAGGGGATCCTACGCCATCCCCCCTCCCCCCTACAATAATTGTGTGCTTTTTCACAGAGGTTGCAGAAGTCTGGCATAGGGCAGAGAGCAGTCCTGGGCACGTCCATGTGCTCTCAAGCAACAGAGACCCGCACCCCGGCCCCGAGACCCGCTCCCCGGCCCCACACCCCGGCCCCCCTAGACCCGCCCCGGCCCCACACCCCGGCCCCCTAGACCCGCACTCCGGCCCCTCACTGCCTGACCCTCTGTATCCAGATGTGGAGACGGCAGCTGTCCACAGTGATCCAGATGTGGGCTGACCGCCGCGTTCCTCTCATCGCGCAGCAAAAGCGGCGCCGGGTGATTTACACGGTCCCCGCTCCGCTCCGCCCCTCCGCCCCTCCAACCCGCGGCGGCAGCGGCGCCACCTCCCCCACGCCCCCGCCCCCGGCTCCACACTCACGGTCGGGCGGTGACCCGGCGCCGTCGTTCCCGCTCCCGGCTCCGGGGGAGGACCAGCGCCTATCCCACACTGCACCGCTCCCGCCGTCGGCGCCCAGCGGGAGGACCAGCGCCTATCCCACACTGCACCGCTCCCGCCGTCGGCGCCCAGCCGGAGGACCAGCGCCTATCCCACACTGCACCGCTCCCGCCGTCGGCGCCCAGCCGGAGGACCAGCGCCTATCCCACACTGCACCGCTGCCTGCGCCCAGCGGGAGGACCAGCGCCTAGCCCACACTGCGCTTGCACTACCCCGGGCCGCCGGTAGAGGACACAGAGTGCCGGAGTAACTCAGCGGGTCAGGCAGCATCTGTGGAGAAAAAGGAATGGGTGACCCTTCCTCAGACTGGGAGTCAGGGGAAAGGGAATCAAGAGTTGCAGACGGTGGAGCGGAGAGGAGAGATATAGAACAAATGAATGAAAGATATGCAAAAAGTAACGATGATAATGGAAAGGTGGAGCTCACAATGGTCCATTGTTGGCTGTGGGGTGGGTGATAACGAGTTACACAGAAAATTAAACTCAACAGGACAGCAGTGAAACTAGTACGACACCTAGGGTGGGGGAGGGACGGAGAGAGATTGCAACCTTCGCGTGGTCCACCCTGTTTCGACGAATGCAATCAACCTGGCGTGCTCAAACAGAGCAAGTTGTCTTGCAATTTTAGGCTGTGCATGCCATACACAAGAAGAAGAAGAAGCAACTGGGAGATCACGTAGGCCACATTCCAAAAATGTACAGGTTTGTTGGTTAATTGGCTTTGGTAGAAATTGTAAATTTCATGTACAGGATAGCACTAATGTACGGGGATCACTGGTCAGCACAGACTCAATGGGGTGAAGGGCCTGTTTCCACGCTGTATCACTAATCTACAAGTCACACACCCACCACCTCCTCCCACCCTTGTTCTGGTGAGAGTGCCGTTCATTCTCCAGGCTTCCCCAACTCCACAGCATGTGTGTTGTGATGACGATTGGATAGCACACAACAAAAAGCTTTTAACTGTACATGTACACGTGACAATAATAAACTATACAAAACTATTGATTCTACGAATGTGAGATGACAGAACTAGAGTGATGGAATGACCAATGGTCAGCGCGTCCATTCGATGGGCCGAAGGGCTTGTTTCGAAGCTGTATTTCTGAACTAAACAATATGTTTATTGTAAACAATTAATGTTTGATGTTTTATGTATCATTCTTAACTGTTACTGTATGTTATGTTGTCACTTGTGGGCGGAGCACCAAGGCAATTCATTGTATGTGAATACTTGGCCGATAAACATATTCATTCATTATACCGTAACATGAGAAATAGAAAGCAGTTTGGTTGCTGTTGTTGTTTACATATTCTGTTATGTTTACATATTCTGTTGTGCAGCTACAAGTAAGAATTTAACTGTTCTATCTGGGACATGTGACAATAAAACACTCTTGACTCTTAACTAAGACATGTGCTTGCTCTGGCAGTCAATGAGAACATGGCTGGTCTTGTACCAGTGATATTTCACTTCCCTATTGCCATATCTCTTGATGCCTCTACCATCCAGAAATCTACTAACCTTGGTTTCAAATCTTCCACAATCGATCCAAAGGTTTACCATTCTCTTTAGGAAATTGCAGCTCATTTCAATTCTGAATTGCTTAGCCTTCATTGTAAGACTGAGACCCCTGTTTCTAGTATTATTAGCCAAGGAAGGTTTGTCCCTGCACATACTTTGTGAAACTCACTGAAACCTTAGGGGGCACGGTGGAACAGCAGTAGAGTTGCTGCCTTACAGCACCGGCGACCTAGGTTCAAACATGACTATGGGTGCTGTGTGTATGGAGTTTGTACGTTCTCCCTGTGACCGCATGGGTTTTCTCCAGGTGCTCTGGTTTCCTCCAACACTCCAAAGACATATAGGTTTGTAGATTAATTGGCCTTGGTAAAATTGTAAATTGTCCGTAGTGTGTGTAGGATAGTGCTAGTGAACGGGGTGATCGCTGGTCGGCGTGGACTCGACGGGCCAAAGAGCCTGTTTCCGCACTGTATCTCTAAACTAAACTACACTCCGTATGTTTCAATGAGTCACCTCTGACTCTTTCAAACTGTGGAGGACAGAAACCTACCCAGTGTCTTCTTATGAGCCATTATTAGACTGGTTAGGCCGCATTTGGAGTATTGCGATTGCAGTTCTGGTCGCCCCATTGCAGGAAGAATGTGGGGGCTTTGGAGAAGGTGTAGAGGAGATTGACCATAATGATGTCTGGATTTAGGGAGTAGTAGCTAGAGGGAGAGGTTGGACAAACTTTGATTGTTTTCGCTGAAAAGCCAAAAGTTGATCGGAGACCTGATAGAAGTTCGCACAATTATGAGGGGCACAGACAGGTTAGACAGTCAGAACCTTTTTCCCAGCATGGAAATATCAAATACTAGAGGGCATAACTTTAAAGTAAGAGGGGCAAACTTCAAAGGAGATGTGCGGGGCAAGTTTTTTACACAAAGGGCGGTGAGTGCTTGGCACGCACTGTTGGGGTGGGTGGTAGAACAAGATACATTAGTGACAGTTAAGAGATTATGGATAGGCATATAGATATGTAGGGAATGGAGAGATATGGGTTATGTGCAGGAAGATACGAGTTGGTCTTGGCATCATGTTTGGCACAGATGCTGTGGGCTGAGGGGCCTGTTCTTGTGCTGTACCCTTCCATGTTCTATCTTTCCTCTTGTACTCTAGATCCTCTTTCAATGAAGATCCAGCACATCATTCGCCTTCATCAGTCTGGAGAAGGGCCTGATACGAAACATCACCTATCCATGTACCCCACAGATGCTGCCTGACCCGTTGAGTTACTGCAACACTTTGTGTCTTTTCGTGTAAACTAGTACCTGCAGTTCATAAGTTCTGGGAGCAGAATTAGGCCATTCGGCCCATCAAGTCCTCTTTGCCATTCAATCTTGGCTGATCTATCTTTCCTTCTCAACCCCATTCTCCAATCTTCTCCCCATATCCCCTAACCCCCTTTACTAATCAAGAACCTGTCAATCTCCGCCATGAAAATATCCACAGCCTTATGTGGCAATGAATTCCACAGATTCACCACCCTCTGACTAAAGAAATTCCTCCTCATCTCCTTCCTAAAAGAATGTCCTTTTATTCAGAGGCTATGTCCTCTCTACATCCAGTCTATCCAGGCCTTTCACTATTTGGTAAGGTCCCCCCTCATCCTTCTAAACTCCAGCGAGTACAGGCCCAGTACCGTCAAACACTCTTGCCGGCCTTTCACTATTCGATAAGCTGCCATGCCACAGTTCCTTGTTTCTATATCATTCACCTTTCCTATTGCCTTCTCCACAGGCATTTTAGTTTTCAAGGACATAACGGCCCTTTCAAAGTCCATTTTAACATCAACGTTTCCCAGCCTATTGTCATTTTGCACATACCCCGCATCTTTTGTACTGAAGTGGATAGCTTCATATTTTGCCACATTGTACTCCATCTGTCATGTTGTCCTCTCTCAGCTGATTCATTTCCCCGCAAAATCATCTTCAAGCCCTCACAGATATTCACGTCTTCATTTAATTTCATATGATCAATGAACGTGGAAATGTTATACAAAAAAAACAAAAATGGTGGAGGAACTCAGTGGGTCAGTGACGCAGCGGTAGAGTTGTTGCCTTAAGGGCCTGTCCCACTTGGCCGTCATTCGCGCGCCATTTACGTGACCTGCTAACATGTGGGTAGCGCAGCTTGTCGCGTAACTGACGGCCTAAGTGGGACAGGCACAAGACCCTGGCGCGGCACAACGTCTCACCTCTAACAGCAGTAGAAGCAGGCAAACGATCGCCAAGCTCGGCCTGAGGCTCACGGCCTTTGCAGATCCAGATCCGCCCCCACTGCTACTCCCAGAGCGGAGCCAAGAAGATTGGAGATAGACACAAAATGCAGGGGTAACTCAGCGGGACCGGCAGCATCTCTGGAGAGAAGCAATGGGGGACCCTGAAGAAGAGTCTTGACCCGAAACATCATCCATTCCTTCTCTCCAGAGATGCTGCCGGTCCTGCTGAGTTACTCCTTCATTTTGTCTATGTTCAAATGATGTCATGCGCTCCAGACGGCTATGCGGACGCATGATGACACGCGCGGCCATCGCGCGTCAGTCACTACTGGCCTGTCCCGTAAATGACGGCCAAGTGGGACAGGCCCTTTACAGCGCCTGAGACCAGGGTTCCACCCCAACTAGGGGTGCTGTCTGTACGGCGTTTGTGCGTTCTCCCCGTGATCTGCGTGGGTTTTCTCCGGATGCACCGGTTTCCACCCACACTCCAAATACATATATGTTTGTAGGTTAAATGGCTTTTGTAAAATTATAAATTGTCCCTAGTGTGTAGGATAGTGTTAATGTGCGGGGATCGCTAGTGATCACGGACTCAGTGGGCCAAAGGGCCTGTTTCCGCGCTGTATCTCGAAAGTAAACTAAACTAAACTAAATATGCAGGGTTTTTTTAACTGCTCCACTGTGAAGTCTCCCTAAAGTATGGCTGCTTTGAAAAGGTTTTCCTCTCCCCGATGAGAGTTCTGTGAGAACCCGGGTCTCTGGCACTGTAAGGCAAGCAAACCTACCACCACCAAAGATCTTTGACCACCACTATCGTGCCACCTGCAATTACGTCAGCGCGCGTGCGCCCCTACCCTCCCACCAGCTCTCTCGGGCCGTGCGTCTGCACCGTTCTCAGCTCTTGGCTCCGCCCCCCTCGTTGGAGCCGCTCCGCTCACGAGAGGTGCCGGCAACGGCCGGGGGGGGGGGGGGGGGGGGGGGCTACAAATAGAGGGAGCGGGAGAGAGGCGACAATTAGTCGAGGTGCGGATTAGGTGTGAGGTAGCATTTAGTCATGAGGTGGGAGGTTTCGTTAAGTTGAGGTGGGGGTTAAGGTGTGAGGTGTATTTGAGGGGCGAGGTTTAATGAGGTACGGTTTAGTTGAGTCAAGATTTAGGTGTGAGGAGAAGTTTGCTAGTGAGGTATCGTCGAGGCGACGGGTTTAGTGAGGCGAGGGGTTTAATCGAGGTGCAGGTGTGTAGGTGAGTGCAGTGAGTAGCAATGTTACAAAATGTTGATATTTTAAAAATCAAGTCTGCAAATTATCCCATCAGATAAAGCATAAAATGAAGTTTAATTTGACACCTAATTCACTTTCATATCTTCAGTATTTAAAAAGTTATGCCCATTTTCATACTCGGAAATTAGCATCTTGTGCCCTATTGCTTTTCCATTGACGTAACTCAAAAGCTGTGATCGAGGACTGTCAAAAGCCCATAACTTTCTTAATAATTAAGATAACTGAATGACATTTTCAGTTATTATAGATTGAAGCATTCTGAAACAAATATGAAACAATCTTGTGTTAACGAAGAAACTGCAGATGCTGGAGAATCGAGGGTTACACAAAAAGCTGGAGAAACTCAGCGGGTGCAGCAGCATCTAAGGAGCGAAGGAGATAGGCGACGTTTCGGGTCGAGACCCTTCTTCAGACTGGTCAGGGATCAGGGAAAAGAGAGATATAGACGGTTCACCAGTCTGAAGAAGGGTCTCGACCCGAAACGTCGCCTATCTCCTTCGCTCCTTAGATGCTGCTGCATCCGCTGAGTTTCTCCAGCATTTTGTGTAACCCTCGATTCTCCAGCATCTGCAGTTTCTTCGTTAACACTCTCTTTTCCCTGATCCCTGACCAGTCTGAAGAAGAGTCTCGACCCGAAACGTCGCCTATCTCCTTCGCTCCTTAGATGCTGCTGCACCCGCTGAGTTTCTCCAGCTTTTTGTGTAACCCTATGAAACAATCTTGGTTGGATGACCAGAAATCAAAGCTGATAATTAGTTAGTTACCTAATTGTAGCTAATTACAAAATTGACCGTTGTGACGGAAATAGTAATAAACACCCAGACTGCTTTGAAAATTCAAAAATGTGATATTCTCAAGATCAGAGCTTTAATATTATTGTATTATGTTGTAAGTCCGTAACAGATAGGTAAATAAATTACAATTTCTTGCAAAAGACCAAGTCTTTATGGCGAAGATCAGTTGCTAGCTGGTACATTGGCATATCATAATCAGTAGCATCACCATACTCCTCAGATTGTAACCAATAAGCAACTCTGTACACCTTGTTTTTCCTCAACTTTTCAATTTTGGCATTGTTAACTACAAGTTTTTGCTCTTCAAACCATGCATTACATGCCTTTCTGCCCACTACTTTCCCCATTAAGAATGTCCTGTAGATTCCATGTGTTAAGAATTTTTTTTTTTTTTTAAATAGCCTGTATCCAAATAACAAACTAATCCCATTCACACAAGAATTCATAATATAACATGATTTTTAAATCTCACTGTCATGAATTTATATGCCAGATGGAAGGAATTTAATGTTTAATTCCCATAACTTAATCTAGAAACATCCACTCAATATAATTAAAAAAAAAAAAATTTGCACAATATATGGGACTAAAACTGATATTTAGTATAAAAATATTGACTATGGGTAGACAATAACACAAAATATAGACAATTTAGGTGCTTTTATGATATGATTGTCCAAAAAAAAGAGCATTTAAATCATCTTGCGAGTGGGTTTTTCTGGAACGCGATCAATTGGAACGTTGCATTTGCGGTGAATTTGAACCCCATATCGGCAGGAAAAACACTGCCGATATGGGGCCCAAATCACATTTTCGCAACGTAAAATTTGATTAAAGTAATCCCAAGAAACAAGATTATATGTAAAATAGACGACTTACATTTTGTTTTGTCCCATTCATGCGATCCGTCATGTGGCAGGCGTTTAGGGCGTTAGAAGTCGCTTTTTATTTTTAAATAATTATTAAATTGTCTTGCAATTAATTTTTTTTTTTTAATCGGGAACGGAAGTTCGATCGATTATTCTTCAGCAGCCTAGCAGCCCGAGGAAGTCCACCTCCGATAAGCAGTAGAAAACGGCATTTTAACCCCGCTCCCCCCTCAAAGGCGCCAAAGTCGCGCACACGGCCAGCGGCAGAACAGCAGCGCTGCTGATGGTAAGTTTTGTAACATCGCTACAGTGAGGAGAAGTGGGTGTCTGAGCTCAGGAAGAGAAACAGAGGTGCTGCTGAAAGAGACAAGATCACTGCCTTCTGTGGCAGAGAATTCCACAAATTCACAACTCTGTTGTTCATTTTTTTTCTCATCTCAGTGCTAGGCAAAGAGACATTTCAGTTAACATTTTTGTAATGATTTTTTTTAGCTGTATGAGGCCATTTATTGAAACATATAAGATTATAAAGGGTTTGGACATGCTAGAGGCAGGAAACATGTTTCCAATGTTGGGTTAGTCCAGAACCAGGGGCCCCAGTTTAAGAAAAGGGGGTAGGCCATTTAGAACGGAGATGAGGACATTATTTTTCACACACAGAATTGTGAATATGTTGAATTTTCCACCTCAGAAGGCAGTGGAGGCCAATTCTCTGGAGGCATTGCCCCCTGAACCCCCACCTAGCCAGCCTCCCGGACCCCCGGTCAATACTTCCTACTTTTTTTATGAAGGTGAATATCATGCTTAGTCCACATTGCTTAAAAATGTTGGGCCTACTATATGAGAAGGGTTTTTTAAAATAATAATATTAATAATAATTCAATACAAAATAATAGTTCAAATAAAAATTTAAAGGTTATTAAAGTATCATGTCGGCTAGCCGTAAACGAAAAAACGTTCAAATTAAGGATGTTTCATTCTAAATATATTTAATATAAAATAATTATAACACTATTGACATTTATGACAGAAATTAAATTTTGTGGTGATCTGTCATGTAACAACCCCATTGAAGAAGATAACTGGGTTTCCCAGACCTCATTGCTGATTGCAAAGTGTTCCCCATAACAGTTCAAGCTTCAGGCCCCCAAAATGTAGGTTCGACACTGGGAGAACGTATAAACTCCGTACAGACAACACCCAAGGTCAGGATCGAACATGGATGTCTGGTGCTGTGAGGCAGCAATTCTACCACTGTGGTGCTGTGAGGCTGTGTCCACTTTATTTTGATCAAATTAAAGCGATGGAGAATGAAAATGACTGGAACTTAAGCCCATCTTCATGGACTGACCTGCCTAAAGCAGTGCTCCTAACCTTCCTCATGCACGGCCAAAAATTAATCCTACATTTAGACGCAGCCCATATTTTAAGATTGCATGATAAATGAATTGATATTTCCGTCAACACTTGAATTTTCAAAACATTTTGTTTGGGCTTTGCATCTTATTAATAGGAAAATTAAAGCGTTCAATAAAAATAAAATTAACTCATTAACAACAAAATTCTAGCATTAGAGATTAATATTCTTCCCCCTTGACTGCCCCTTGCGCTTAAACATGGAAACATAGAAAATAGGTGCAGGAATAGGCCATTCGGCCCTTCGAGCCAACACCGCCATTCAATATGATCATGGCTGATCATCCAGAATCAGTACCCCATTCCTGCTTTCTACCCATATCCCTTTATTCCATTTACCCTAAGAGCTATATCTAACTCTCTCTTGAATACATCCAGTGAATTGGCCTCTACTGCCTTTTGTCCTTCCTCAAATTGGAGTGTAGGATAAAACTGGAGCACTCGGAGAAACTGGCACAACGGCTGCAAGGCAACCATTTCAACAATGTTTGCCAGAATTTACCGTTATTTCTAAACCATTTTTGGACCCCACACACAGCCCAGTTTCAACCCAAGACCGAGACTGGGAACCAGTACTCACATGGGAACCTTCACTTGCACTGACACCAGAGGGCGATTTGCCTTGCATCTAAACTTGCCCTGTTTGAGGAGAGAGCTACATGTAAACTCTTCCTGCATCAGACCTGCAATTCATGTAATTCAGTTTAGTGTAGTGTAGTTTAGTTTAGTTTAGAGACACAATATGGAAACAGGCCCTTTGGACCTGCGCCGACCAGCGATCCCCGCACACGAACACTACCCTCCACACACGCACTAGGGACAATTTACAATCCCACCAAGCCAATTGGCCTACAAGCCTGCACTGTACATCTTTTAAACATGGAAACATAGAAAATAGGCCATTCGGAAAATGAAACCGAAGCTCTCAGAGAAAACGCATGCTGTCACAGGGTGAACATACAAACTCCGTACAGTCAGCACCCATAGTCAGGATCGAACCCGGGTCTCTGGCGTTGTGAGGCAGCAACTCTCCCGCTGCGCCACCGTACCGCCCTGATAACTTATGGCCCAAAATTTTAATGAATCTGAGAATGCAGAAAATAAATAGATTAAAAATAGATAAGTATTATATTTCTATATACCCCGCACATTCCAAGATGGCGGCCAAGCCAGGCGACTCTTTGCATAGTACACAAAATGCTGGAGAAACTCAGTGGGTGCAGCAGCATCTATGGAGCGAAGGAGATAGGCAACGTTTCGGGCCGAAACCCTTCTTCAGACTCTTTGCATGCTTGTGCAAGATAAAGTCCAGTAAAGCCCAATCCCTTCACTAAATACCTTCAAGCCAAACACAAGAACAACAAGTAAAGTGAAGAGAAAATAGCAGCCTGCAGAATACAGTTTCTCAGCATGGTAGCACTGCAGTTCCAGAGGAAAATGTGCAATGTCCACAATGAGGTTGGTTGGAAGATTCAGCTTGTACCCTCACTTGTGGAAGGACCATTCAGGCCGCTTTTGTGAGACAGCGTGAAGTAGAGATGGAGTCAGTGCTGGGGAATCTGGTCTTTGTGAAATATTTGTCTACTCATACAAATTTTTATTGGACTAACTTGCTGCCTTTTTTCCCCTGCTCCTCTTGGAAGTTCTTATTCCTTTATCTTTCCAGTTCGAGGTGCCAATCCCAAAGATCCAAAAACTCGTCAGTCAGCGGGACCGGGAAAGAGCTGGAGATGTCGGACATGAGGAGCAAGGGCTGGTAGGAGGATGAACCGGGGTAATGTCTCCAGCACCTTCAGGTCAGCTGCAAGAGGTGCCCCGGGAAAACAATTATGGCCGGGCGAGGAGAGGAGAGGTTCGCAGGAACTGCTCCAGTACAACGAGCGAGTCAGAACACCATTGAACCATGAGGGTGGCATGGTGGCGCAGCAGTAGAGTTGCAGCGGCCAAGATCTGGGTTTGATCCTGACTACGGGTGCTTCTCTGAACGGAGTTTGTACGTTCACCCCGGGACCTGCGGGGATTTTCTCCAGAATCATCAGTTTCCTCCCACACTTCAAAGGCGTGCAGGTTTGCAGGTTAATTGGTTCACCACTGAACCAAAGCATGTCCTTCTCCGCACTTTCGAGGCTCTGTCCCTCACACCCGCTGAGAACTGTAAACGAACCTCGCCTCAGTCCTCTTGTAAGATGTCAAAAAAAGTTATTTTAAGGGAAGAGCATTTTCGTGTTCTTTTTATAGGTCTGCATGAAACTTGAGAATCTTCAAGGTACAACAGAAGTCTTTATTACATTACTCAATTCTGGCAGCAAGACAACTCAAAATTGCTGGACTCACACGCTACAGACAGGGAAAACTATATACAAAACATCTCCCTTTGTCCTGTGCAGCACCACCTGCTGCACGGGAGGAGCAACGGTCCTCCCACCCCACACAGTCCACCATACATCACAAGCATCATTGGAAATCTATAAGTATAACATTGCCCAAAAGTGTTAGAGTTGTCAGTCGGCGCGGTGGTGCAGCGGTAGAGTTGCTGCCTCACAGCGCCAGAGACCCGGGTTCCATCCTGACTATGAATGCTGTCTGCAAGGAGTTTGTACGTTCTCCCCGTGACCTACGTGGGTTTACTCCGGTTTCCCCTCACAATTGAAAGACGTACAGGTTTGCAAGTTAATTGGCTTTGGTAAAAATTTTACGTTGTCCCTAGTGTGTAGGACAGTGTTGGTGTGTGGGGATCGCTGGTCGGCATGGACTCAGTGGGCCGATGGGCTTGGTTCCCTTGTATCTCTAAAGTCCAAAAATGCAGAATCTGTAATGTAATATTGCTTCAGATCAGTGTCAGAGACTGTGCCTGCAGGTTGACTGAAAGCTGGGCCTGTGTGCTGTGTTTAGCAGCATGCCGATGATTAAAATGCATATTTGCATCGAACGGTTAATGCAATTTGACGGTGGAACATACGCACAGTGTACCACACACGCAGGGTGTGAAGCCTCCCACACAGCGCTGCTGCAGACTTGTGTCGCAAGCCTCCTTTTAAAAGCTGAACACAATTAGGTTTGATTCTTGCTGCAAGCATGTCTGTGCATCGGGATTGCTCGGAATAGAGAAAGCAACACAATTTCACCCAGTTAGTTGGGGGAAAATGCATGCAGATTGCGGACTGAAAGTGCCTCTTGCTGTACATGTGCATTATTGAGTCATCCCTCTTGCCTCCTTTTCTCTCTCCACTCTACTGAAATAAAGACTGCACTATGGGAGGCACTCTAATGGCCCTTATCTGAGTGCCTGCTTTCAGCACCAGTCTCATCAAAATCCTATTAGCCCTTGCATCAGGAGTAAGTGTGAGGCCAGGAGATGAAGTGGTGACTCGAGACTCTGAGTCTGACTTCCATTCTCTTTGCCCAAATTGATTTAATGCAGCAAAGTAAATGGGGCCTAAGTGGAGTGAGAGAGCTAGCCCATAGTTTGAAGAAGATGCTCTTTACTTAGTGGAAAATGTGAGAAGGAGATTTAATGGTGCCACCAATACACTGCACCAGACACCGGAATGGCATTCAGGCACTGAGCTCCCTTAATCAAGCTGCTGTAAGATGCGGAGGTTGGAGAGAGTCCCTTTGTTCTCTCCTGAATAAAGCGTGCTTTATCTGGCTATTCAATGCAAGCAGACCTAATGCAAGTTGTCCCAATTCTCTGTATTTTCTGTTTCATCCAAATCCTGCCTGATTTCGCCTGCCTGGATTTTGATGATGTCGTCTCCATATGTCTTCCATCTTGGATTGCCTTCTCTGGAACGTCAGAGGTTGAGGAGAGTCCTGATAGAAGTTTATAAAATCATGAGAGGCATAGATAGGTAGTAAACATTCTCCCAGGATGGAAATGTCAAAGACTAGAGAGCCTAGCTCTAAGGTGAGAGGGGCAAAGGTGATGGGAGATGTGTGGGGCAAGTTTTTACACAGGGGCTGGTGCGGGCTTGCAACGTGCTGCTGGTGGTGGTGGCGGCCGGCACTATAGCGACATTTAAGAGGCTTTTGGATAAGCAGGGGATGGAGGGTACAAATCATTTACCGGCAGAGGAGACTAGTCTTGGCATCATGTGTAGCATAGATATTGTGGGCCGAAGGACCTGTTCCTGTGCTGGCCCGATGAGTTATTCCAGCTCTTTGTCTCTTCCTTCCATCCCTGGGTCCAGAGGAGGTTTACAAGAATGATCCCAGGAATGAGTGGGTTAATATATGATGAGCGCTTGTCGGCACTGGGCCTGTACTCGCTGGAGTTTAGAAGAATGAGGGGGGACCTCATTGAAACACACAGAATAGTGAAAGGCTTGGATAGAGTGGATGTGGAGAGGATGTTTCCACTAGTGGGAGAGTCTAGGACTAGAGGTTATAGCCTCAGAATTAAAGGACGTTCATTTAGGAAGGAGATGAGGAGGAATTACTTTAGAGGGCGGTGAATCGGTGGAATTCGTTGCCACAGAAGGCTGTGGAGGCCGTCAATGGATATTTTTAAGGCAGAGATGGATAGATTCTTGATTAGTGCGGGTATCAGAGGTTATGGGGAGAAGGCAGGAGAATGGGGTTAGGAGGGAGAGATAGATCAGCCATGATTGAATGGTGAAGTAGACGTGATGGGCCGAATGGCCTAATTCTACTCCTATTCCTTATGACCTTAATGTTGTGTACTCTATGAACAGATTCAATTCCGAGATGGAGATAAACTAGAACATAGAACCGTACAGCACAAGAACAGGCCCTTCAGCCCACAATGTCTGTGCCGATCATGATGGCAGGACCATCATTTATCTACCTGCACATAACCACATTCACATTGACTGGAGTGCCCTATATATGAATTTTACACATCACCAGATGAAACTAATTCTAGTTAATCTGACGTTCAAACTAGGACCAGGAGTTGTATTAGGCCCTTTGATCCTGCTACATCATTCCATATGACATGGTAATCATGACTGATTATTCAAATGCAGTCACAACAAACTGCAAACAACGGACTCTTGAGCAAAATGCAAAGTGTGGGAGGAACTCAGTGGCTCAGGCAGCATCTGGGAGGGAATGGACAGGTGACTGGCCTGAAGAAGGGCCCTGACCTGAAACATTGCCTTTCTGCTTTCCTCCCAAGTTACTGCCTGACCTGTGGAGTTCCTCCAAACCCACTTGATACTGGATCCAAAGGCAATATCTTGTTCTAACTTTCCCCCGCTCTCCCATGATCCCTCTAGCTCCAGGGACAAGGTGTCTGTTGCATGCTTGATATGTGCCCTCGTGCTGTGAAGTTCGCTGTTCTTCCAGAGTCCCAGGGCCTTACAGAGTTTGTATGTTCTTACGTTCTCCCCATGACCCGTGTGGGTTTTCTCCGAGATCTCCACTTTCCTCCCATACTCCAAAGAGTTTGTAAGTTATAGGTTAATTGACTGGGTAAAAATTGTAAATTGTCCCCGGTGTGGAATTGTCCATAGTCTGTGGAATTCTCTGCCTCAGAGGGCGATGGAGGCAGGTTCTCTGGATGCTTTCAAGAGAGAGCTAGATAGGGCTCTTAAAAATAGTGGAGTCAGGGGATATGGGGAGAAGGCAGGAATGGGGTACAGATTGGGGATGATCAGCCATGATCACATTGAATGGCAGTGCTGGCTCGAAGGGCCAAATGACCTACTCCTGCACCTATTGTCTATTGTCTATTGTGTGTGTTGGATAGTGTTCGTGTGCGGGGATCGCTGGTTGCTGCGGACTCGGGGGGGGGGGGGGGTTAAAGGGCCTGTTTCAGCACTGTATTTCTACACTAAACTAAAGCTTGACCTGCTGGTAAATGGGCAAGATGCAGGGAAAGAATAATGTGGGCTGATACTTCATTATAACCACATTCCCTCCAAGTAGAAAGGCCAAGTGATGAGTAATGAACCACTCTGCCTCTTGAGACTTACAATTAAGTCAAACTCTGCTGTTACGGGTTTAGATTTGATTAGAAGAAATCCTCACCAAGTGGACATGATGTCAAATGACCAATGAATAACATGACTCGAGATCATTGACCTCCAGCAAGTCTAATGACAGCAAGCATTGATGCAGGAGCTTCAATGACAGCAGATCATGCCGGATGAACCTAGGTGTCGACACAGCTTGGCCACTCCAGACGCGCTGGTCCCCAGAGGAGGCTCTACCATCATATTGCCGCTCTTTACAATCTCTTTTCTGCTTGGGGTCACTGGGGTTCGATCCCGACCACTGGTGCTGTCTGTACAGAGTTTGTACATTCTCCCCATGGGTTTTCTCAGAGATCTTTAGTTTCCTCCCACATTCCAAAGACATACAGGTTTGTAGGTGAATTGGCTTGATATAAGTGTAAATTGTCCCTAGGATAGTGTTAATGTGCAGGGATCGCTCGCTGGTCGCTGTGGACTCGGTGGGCCGGAGGACCCGTTTCCACACTGTATCTCTAAAGTAAACAGAAATAAATTTTAAAAAGTCATAGCGTCATACAGCGTGTAAGCAGGCCGTTCGTCCAAACTTGCCCATCCAACCAACATGCCCCATCCACACTAGTCCCACCAGCTTGTGTTTGGCCCAATATCCCTCTAAACCTACCCTACCCATGTATCTGTCTAAATGATTCTTAAACCTTGCGATAGTCCGTGCCTCAACTACCTCCTCCAGCAGCCCGTTCCATACATCCACCATTCTTTGTGTAAAAACTTACCCCTCAGGTTCCTACTAAAATTTCCCCCGTCACCTTAAACCTATGTCCTCTGGTCCTCAACTCCCCTATTCTGGGCAAGGGACTCTGTGCATGCACCCGATCGATTCCTGTCATGGTTTTGTACACCTCTCCTCCTGCGCTTCAAGGAATAGAGTCCTAGCCTGCTCAACCTCTCCCTATAGCTCAGACCCTCGAGTCCTGGCAACACTGTAGTAAATCCTCTCTGCACCCTCACCCACATGTCCTCACTATCCATATCCAGGTGGCACCAGTTCACCAGTGAGTAGTGTCAGTAAGGCCCCTGCCCTGTAGGTAGCCTAGTGAGTGGGGACACATTTTGTGCCCACTAGTTGCCCGGAGACAAGAGTGCCAACCTGCCAAGGCTCCATACATGATATGCCAAGGTGGTGTTTGCAAAGGCCGTGTGCTATTAATGCTGAAAATATTATTTGTGGACGTATGTCATGCAAACAATTTTCTGAAATTCCACCACACTACTATTCCAAATTAATGTCAAGGCTGTAGGGAAGAATTGGAGAATGCTGGTATAAATCAAAGGTAGACACAACATGCTGGAGTAACTCAGTGGGACTGGCAGCATCTCTGGAGAGAAGGAATGGCTGACGTTTCGGGTCGAGACCCTTCTTCAGACTGATGTCAGGGGAGTGGTCGGTACAGAGATAGAATGTAGTCGGAGACAGTGAGACTGGTGGGAGAACTGGGAAGGGGATGGAGAGAGAAACTGGGAAGGGGGAGGGGTCTCCTTCCCGGTTCTCCCACCAATTTTACTGTCTCCGACTACATTCTATCCCGCCCACTCCTCTGATATCATTCTGAAGAAGGGTCTCGACCCGAAACGTCACCCATTCCTTCTCTCCAGAGATGCTGCCTGTCCCGCTGAGTTACTCCAGCATTTTGCGTCGACCTTTCATGTCAAGGCTGACAGACAGGTTCAATGTGGAGAACGTGTTCCTTCCAAGTCAAGAGTGCTTTACTGTCATATTTTTCGGACAAAACAATGAAGTTCTTACTTGCAGCAGCAAAACAGAATATGTAAACATAGTACTCTGTTAACAATGTAATAGAGAAAAAAGTAGAGGGTATATACAGTTCATGTATGTGTGTGTGCGTGTGTGTATGTTTACATATTTTTATATACACACACACACACACACACACACATATATATATATACATATATACACACACATATATATATATACAAACATATTATATACATATACATATATATGTATGTATCTATATACATATACATATATATGTATGTATCTATATATATATGTATGTATCTATATATATATATATATATATATATATATATATACATATACAAATACATATATATGTATGTATGTATATATATACACACACACACACACACACATACAAACAAAGAATAAACATGCAAAAAAAAGAGCCAATAAATATATACTACACTAAGTTGTACCCGTTGGGTCCCATGTTCACACGGGAGGCCTGGTCCCCCGACGCAATATTCCACCTCTCCACCAATTCCAATATTGGTGGCCAGTGGGGCGTCTTTTTGGAGCTATTCCTTGAAATTCCATTTTAAGCAGGGTGCAAGACCACCAAATTCAAATCCATTTTCATACCACTTCAAGCAGGGTGCAAGACCACCAAATTCAAGTGCAGTTTCCTACTGCTTCAAGCAGGGTGCAAGGCCACCAAATTCAGTGCAGTTTTATACCACTTCAAGCAGGGTGCAAGGCCACCAAATTCAAGTGCTGTTTCATTCCATTTCAAGCAGGGTGCAAGGCCACCAAATTCAAATGCAGCTTCATACCATTTCATGCAGGGTGCAAGGCCACCAAATTCAAATGCAGCTTCATACCATTTCAAGCAGGGTGCAAGGCCACCAAATTCAAATGCAGTTTCCTTCCATTTCAAGCAGGGCGCAAGGCCACCAAATTCAAATGCAGCTTCATACCATTTCATGCAGGGTGCAAGGCCACCACATTCAAATGCAGTTTCATACCATTTCAAGCAGGGTGAAACCACCATAAAACCTCCATAAAACCACATAAAACACCAAACACAGTTCAGTAGACATTCAGTGTGTTCAGTTGATTCACAGCTCAGACAGAGCCGTGACCTCTCCCTCCCCCATCATGCAGAGACTGAGCCATACCCACATTTCCGGGTTTTATAATCCCTCCCCCTCCCACCGGAAAAGGTGTGGCCTTCATGGCGTGATTGACAGGAGAGACATTCTCAACATTATTTAAACGCTAATAACACTTTTATTTTTAATTGATGGGAAGAATCCTGTGCACCTGCTGAGCGGAGGTGGACTGAGTAAGATGGCCAAAAATCACAACCGTAAGTGGTAGCGTTTTATCTAAAATCAATATACAGCGCAAACAGGAAGTTACCCAAAGCACCCAAACCACCATTTGCAGTAGTGCCTTTTAACTTCAACCCAAAGCACCAAAGCCACCGTTTGCGGTAGTGTCTTTTAACTTCAACCCAAAGCACTCAAGCCATCATTGGCAATAGAGCCTTTTCACTTCAACCCAAAGCACCCAAGCCACCATTGGCAGTAGTGCCTTTTAACTTCAACCCAAAGCACCCAAGCCACCATTGGCAGTAGTGCCTTTTCACTTCAACCCAAAGCACCACCACCATTTGCAGTAGTGCCTTTTCACTTCAGCCCAAAGCACCCAAGCCACCATTTGCAGTAGTGCCTTTATACTTCAAACCAACCATATTTTCATTTTCAAACCACATTAAGGGCACTCACAGTTGAGTGGACATGTGCTCAGTGCTATTCAGAGCTCAGAGAGACGTGACCCTCTGGCTTCCTCCATCTTGCAGAGACTGAGATCCTCAATCTTGCAGAGACTGAGTGCCACCATTGGAAGTAGTGTCTTTTCACTTCAACCCAAAGCACCCAAGCCACCAATTGCAGTAGTACCTTTTCACTTCAACCCAAAGCACCCAAGCCACCATTGCCAGTAGTACCTTTTCACTTCAACCCAAAGCACCCAAGCTACCATTTGCAGTAGTGCCTTTTCACTTCAGCCCAAAGCACCCAAGCCACCATTTGCAGTAGTTCATTTTAACCAGCCCAAAGCACCCATGCTACTATTTACAGTAGTGCCTTTTAACTACAGCCCAAAGCGCCCAAGCCACCATTTGCAGTAGTGCCTTTTAACTTCAGCCCAAAGTACCCAAGCCACCAATTGCAGTAGTGCTTTTTTACTGCAGCCCAAACCCCCCAAACAAACATTTACAGGCAGTGTCTTTTTACTTCAACCCAACCATATTTTCATTTTCAAATCCCATTTAGGGCACTCACAGTTGAGTAGTGTTCAGTGCTATTCAGAGCTCAGAGAGAAGTGACCCTCAGGCTTCCTCCATCTAGCAGAGACTGAGTGAGGCACACCACTTTCTGGTTTTATGGTCCCTCCCCCTCCCTCCAGCAGGGGCAGCAGAGAGAATGGCGATTTAAAAATAAACATGAATATCTCTCTGATTTTTCATCGATGGGAAAAAACCTCTGGTTCAGGAAGGCGGAGGGGGGCTCTGAGTGAGCTGGCCAAAAATGACGGCCATAGTTTGTGGCGTTCTCTCAGAAATCACAGCACAGTGGGCCAAAAGCAGTCAAGATCAGACTTTTAGTAATATAGATATATATGTGTGTGTGTGTGTGTGTGTGTGTGTATAGGTATAAATATATGTCTATGTGTGTAGATATATATACATATATACGTGCGTATATAATACTTATTGCAGTTTTTTTGAAGCACCAATTTCAATTTAGTGTCCTGTATGTGGTGTTCACAATGTTTCCGTGCCATTGACTCTATGACCAGCATCGCTAGTCTCTTGTTTGTACTTATATTATTTAAACTCCATGGAATATCAGTCATTTCATTAGTGCAAGAATTTCCAGTACATTTGCTTTATAATTTTGGACTTCTGGCATCTGCATTATCACCTCCTCCACAGCCAACAGTGAACCATTGTGGGCTCCCTGGTATCGATGCCGACTCTAATTTGTTCTGCACTTTTACACACCTCTAGTTTCCCTCTCCCCTGCCTCTCAATCTGAAGAATGGTCTCGACCTGAAACGTCACCCATTCCTTTTCTCCGGAGATGTTGCCTGAACCACTGAGTTACTCCAGCATTTCGTGTTTATCTTCGGTGTAAAGCACCAACTGCAGTTCCTTTCTGCACTATGCTGTAATTTAATGTTGTGTAGTTTACCACACTTATGCTAAACCATGTTACTAGTGAGAATGATACCAACTGGTTGCCTCCTTTGTCCTCTCTGTCTCTCTCTGTCTTTCTGTCTCTCTCTCTGTCTATCTCTCTGTCTGATTCTCTCTCTGTCTCTGTCTCTCTGTCTCTCTCTCTCTCTCTCTGTCTCTGTCTGTCTCTCTCTCTGTCTCTCTGTCTCTCTCTCTCTGTCTCTCTCTCTCGCTCGTGTTTAAGGCTTGACCTTGAGAGCTTTATGTAGAATTACTATTTTCCAGCCTTGCTCACTGCTGAAAGGCTGACAAATAGCTTAAAAAAACCCAGCACCACACAGAATTTATGTTATTGTATTAGATTCAGAAAGCGATGCCAAATATATTCATAATTAAAATATTTGTGTTTAAAATGAATTGTCCTCTTTCACAGCCACATGTTACAACTTGGAATGAAGTCTGAAGAAGGGTCTCGACCCGAAACATCGCCCATTCCTTCCCTCCAGAGATGCTACCTCTCCCACTGACTTACTCCAGCATTCAGTGCCCACCTTCGTTTTAAACCAGCATCTGCAGTTCTTTCTTTATGGACTTTAGCAATACAGCATGGAAACAGACTCTGTGCCGACCAGCGAACCACTCTAGCACTATCCTACACACTAGGGACAATTTACGATTTTACCAAAGCCAATTAACTTACAAACCTGTACAGCTTTGAGTGTGGGAGGAAACCGGAGCACCAGGAGAAAACCCATGTGGTCACAGGGAGAATGTACAAACTGTACAGCCGTAGTCAGGATCAAACCCGGGTCTCTGGCGCTGTTGCGCCACCGTGCCATCCTACGTTCCTCTTCCATGTTTTAAACTAATGTCCAGCACTTAACCCACAGTGAATAAACATCCCTGTACAAAGCATGGAAACTGGCCCTTTAGCCAACTGAATCCACGCTGACCATCGATCACCCCTTCTCAATAGTTCTACTGTACGTAATTCCATTTTCCCATCCACTCCCTACACACTAGAGGCAATTTGTAGAGGCCACTAAACCTACAAATGTGGGAGGAAACCGGAGCAGCTGGTCACAGAGAGAACGTGCAAACTCCACACGGACAACGCACAAGGTCAGGGTTGAACCCGGGTCCCCGGTGCTGTGAGGCAGCAGTGCTTCCAGCTGCGGAGAGAGAGAAAAACAGGTTGCTGATGAAAGATCTGTGAGAGTAATCTTGTCACGTATCCCACTGAATATTTCCAGTATTTTATATTCTCATTTCAGACCCACAGCCTCTAGTTATTTGTTTTTGGAGCCCAGAGAGGAAACAGCAGGAGGCGGGAGCTATGGCCTGAGATGCAGTTTAGTCCCTGGCCCCAGTGATGGAACACATCACATCGACTTGACCAGGAAGATAACTTCATAGGTTTATAAATTATAGGAGCAAAGGTAGGCCATTCGGCCGATCAAGTCTACTCCGACATCCAATCATGGCTGATCTATATTTCCCTCACAACCCCATTATCCTGCCTTCACCCCATAACCCCTGACATGGACAGCATGGTGGTGCAGCGGTAGAGTTGCTGCCTTACAGCGCCAGAGACCCAGGTTCGATCCTGACTATGGGCGCTGTCAGTATGGATTTGATGTTTCCATTTTCTTTTTAAATATTTCACCTCGTTAAAAGGTAACAGAGATTCTGCTGCAATCATTCATGAGCTTGTGTTTCACTTTGTAACAAAGTAATTCCCCAGTCCCTAATCTTTTGTTTCTCCATCTGGGTGGCACGGTGGCGCAGCGGTAGAGTTGCTGCCTTACAGCACCAGAGACCTGGGTTCGATCCTGACTAGGGGTGCTTGTCTGTACGTTCTCCCCGTGGCCTACGTGGGTTTTCTCTGGGTGCTCCGGTTTCCTCCCACACTCCAAAGACGTACAGGTTTGTAGGTTGATTGGCTTTGGTAAAGATTGTAAATTGTCCCCAGTGTGTGTTGGATATTGTTAGTGTGCGGGGATCGCTGGACTCAGTTGGCCAAAATGTCTATTTATAGTGTTGAAGTGTCTATTTATTTCTTACTAACCAAGAACGTGTCAATCTCTGCCATAAAATTACTCAATGATCTCTTTCCCATTTGCCTTCTCATGAATACATTGCTTGGATAGACCGTGGGAGTGCCAGCCTTGTCACGTCTTACCAAAGCAGAAGAAGAAGTCGGCACTGTGACAACATTGAAAACATATCTGGACCAGTACATAGAGAGGAAAGATTTAAAGGGATATGCAGCAGGCAGGTGGGACTAGTGTGGACAGGGCAGCTTGGACGAGTTGGGCTGAAGGGGCCAGTTTCCGTGCTGTATGGCTCCATGACTCGATAATCCACAGCGAGAAAATGAGAGAAAGTCCCACTCCCATCAAACCCTTGGTCAATAGATTTTCATTCAAATCACACCCACATCTCAGATGTCACAATGTTCTCCGAGCCATGGGTTCAGATCTCAGTCTGAGAACGAGAGCCTGACACTTCAGTGAAGTAGTCAACATGTTTCACTAATCCTGCAGGTGAGACTTTAAACTGACAACCCCTTTGCCCCAATAGTTGGCCATAAAGATCCAGGGCACACTTCAAAGAATAATACTCACATGCGTTCAATATTTAACCCTCGATCATCCACACGGATTATCTGCACTCTGATTTAATGACACTTTATTGTCACATGTGCCTAGGTATAGTGAAAATGCTTTGTTTTGCGTGCAGTCCGGTGGAATCATATAGCTGACCTGGGCAGCACGGTGGTGCAGTGGTAGAGCTGCTGCCTTACAGCACCAGAGACCTGGGTTCGATGCTGTCAACGGGTGCCGTCTGTAGGGAGTGTCTACTTTCTCCCCGTGACCGCGTGGGTTTTCTCCAGGTGTTCCGGTTTCAATAAAACATAGAAAATAGATGCAGGAGGAGGCCATTCGGCCCTTCAAGCCAGCACCGCCATTCATTGTGATCATGGCTGATCGTCCCCAGTCAATAACTCGTGCCTGCCTTCTCCCCACATCCCTTGATACCACTAGCCCCTAGAGCTCTATCTAACTCTCTTAAATCATCCACTGCCCTCTGTGGCAGGGAATTCCACAAATTCACAACTCTTTGAGTGAAAATGTTTTTTCTCACCTCAGTCTTAAATGGCCTCCCCACATTCCAAAGACATACAGGTTTGTAGGTTAGTTTGGCTTGGGTAAAAATTGTGAATTGTCCCTAGTGTGTAGGATAGTGTAAGTATACGGAGATTGCTGGTCGGCATGGACTCGGTGGGCCGAAGGGCCTATTTCTGCGCTGTATCTGAACTATACTGCAGCCCACGAGTCGCCACGTTTTTGGCGCCGACAAAGTTACTTTAATACAGAGCTAACGGTGCACTCGCTCACGTTAAGTGCCCCGCCACACGTTAGCGGCCCCGCGTGTGTGTATGTATGTGTGTGTGTGTGTGTATCTGTGTGCGTGTGTGTGTGTGTGTATCCGTGTGTGTGTGTGTATATGTGTGTTTATCTGTGTGTGTGTATCTGTTTTTTTTCTTCTTGTGTGACTGCAGAAACCAAATTTGGTTTGAAATTCAATGAGGTTCAAATGACAACAAATAAATTGTACCATTGTATCATATGTGTGTGTATGTCTGTGTATCTGTGTGTGTATATGTGTGTGTATGTATCTTTGTGTGAGTGTATCTGTGTGTGTGTGTATCTGTGTGTGTGTGTATCTTTGTGTGTGTGTATATATTTGTGTGTGTGTATCTTTGTGTGTGTGTATCTGTGTGTGTGTGTATCTTTGTGTGTGTATATCTTGGTGTGTGTATCTGTGTGTGTGTGTATCTTTGTGTGTGTGTATATATTTGTGTGTGTGTATCTTTGTGTGTGTATATCTTTGTGTGTGTATCTTTGTGTGTGTGTGTATCTGTGTGTGCGTGTATCTTTGTGTGTGTATCTTTGTGTGTGTATGGGTATCTGTGTGTGTGTGTATCTGTGTGTGTGTATCTTTGTGTGTGTATGGGTATCTGTGTGTGTGTGTATCTTTGTGTGTGTATGGGTATCTGTGTGTGTGTATCTTTGTGTATCTGTGTGTGTGTGTGTGTGTGTGTGTGTATCCGTGTGTGTTTGTGTGTCTGTGTGTGTGTGTGCGTGCTGTGGTGGGGTGAGTGCTGTATAATTGAAACATAGCTCAGACAGAGGGAGGAACAGAATTGTTCTGGCCATGTTAAATCAAACATATGTTCACTAGTACTTTGCAGAATGAATTACACATGATCTGTGAAAACAAACAGCGGTCTGTTCTGCCTTTATTTGTGCAGCACTGATACAGAAGAACATCTGCTTCCTGGATCTTTAAAGCCTGCCGGTGTAAGATGGTAATGTTGACCTTTCCTTCATTTTGCTGCCTGGTTAATCTGATTATAGCTGGTAAGTATCGCGCTGGGTTGTCTCCCCCTTCCTCTCCCCCTCTGACAGTCATTCACTCAATAAATAACCTGATAGGCCTCCTCTAAAGATCGCCATTAACCTAATTCACCAGCCACTGACAGTTGCTCCAATTTACATGGTCTCAGCCTTAAAAAATTAGAATAACATTAAATTTTCCACTGGGTCTGATTGCCTCTCTGCAGAAGAGCGCCCAGGGAAAGACAGAGCTCGCTGGCTCCTTGTAAATGAAATGTTTTAAATGCTCTTATCGGCCTGACTATCTGCACCCATGCAATCATATCTCCCGGCTCTCACTCCCTCACTGGGCCAGTACTCGCTGAAAGTTTAAAAGGATGAGGGGGGACCTCTATCTAAAAACAGGGATGTAATCCTGAGGCTTTATGTCAGATTTTATAAGTTTGGAGAATCGTGAGCAGTTTTGGGCCCCATATCTGAGGAGGGTTTTTCTGCTGGCGTTGGAGAGGGTCCAGAGGAGAATGATCCCAGGAATGAGAGGGTTAACGCTTGATGAGCGTTTGACGGCACTGGGCCTGTACTCGATGGAGTCTAGAAGGATGAGGGGGAACCTCATTGAAACTTACCAAATAGTGAAAGGCCTGGATAGAGTGGATGTAGAGAGGATGTTTCCACCAGTGGGAGGGTCTAGGACCAGAGGGCAAAACCTCAGAATAAAAGGACGAGCCTTCAGGAAAGAGATGAGGAGAAATTTGTTTAGTCAGAGGGTGGTGAATCTGTGGAATTCATTGCCACAGAAGGCTGTGGAAGCCAAGTCATTGGATATTTTTAAGGTGGAGATTGATAGTTTATTGATTAGTACGGGTGTCAGGGGTTATGGGGAGAAGGCAGGAGAATTGGATTGAGAGGGAAATATAGATCAGCCTGATTGAATTGTGTAGATTTGATGGACCGAATGGTACAATTCTGCTCCTAGAACATGGATACTCTCCCACTCTGTAACCTCACCCTCGGGATCACTGCTGACTACAGAGACTGTTCGGCCTATCTTGACGCTGCTATCAAGGCCACCCATTTAGGCATCCACTTTTTTCTTTGTGAGTTATGTCAAATACTAGAGGGCATGGCTTGAATGTGAGTGGAGCAGAGTTTGAAGGAGATTTGTGAGGCAGATTTTCCACACAGAGGGTGGAGGGTGCCTGGAACGCGCTGCCAGCGGTGGTGGTGGGCGCAGATACAATGGTGGCGTTTAAGAGGCTATTAAATGGTTATGCAGGGAGTGGAGGGATATGGATCACGAGTGGGCAGAGAAGATTAATTTAACTTGACGTCATGTTCAGCACGGACATTGTGGGCCGAAGGGCCTGTTGCTGTATTTTCCCAAACCAAGTCCATGAATTACACACACTTTCTTGTAAATTTGTTTTCGATGATCAATGTTTCATTTTCATGCCTTGACTTGAGCTCACACTGCTTGCCCTAGCCCCTCACATTAATTTCAATATCCAAGACTTGGTTTTACTTCATTATAAACAAAATCTTAAATGACACCCGCAAGACTGTGCTGTATCTTTCCCAATTGCCCACAACTCTATCTGTCTTGTGGCCACAGAATGCTCTTTCAATAATCAAATTAGAATAGATCAATACATTGCAAACACCCTCAAGAAATCAAAAGTAGGGGGTGCTAGAAATATGCAGCCATTCAGGCAACATTGAGAGAGAGAGAGAGAGAGAGAGAGAGAGAGAGAGAGGGGGGGGGGGAGATAGAGAGGGGGAGTGAGAGGGGGAGAGAGAGGAGAAAGAGAGAGAAGAGAGAGAGAGAGAGGAGAGAGACTGGGAGAGAGAGGGGGATATGAGGGGGGAATGAGAGAGGGAGAGGGGAGAGGTAAAAGAGAGAGAGAGAGGAGAGACAGAGAGAGGGAGAGAGAGAGAGAGAGAGAGAGAGGGGGGGAGTGAGAGGGGGAGAGATGGAGAGGGAGAGTGAGAGAGAGAAAGAGAGGGAGAGACAGAGAGGGGGAGAGAGAGAGAGGAGAGAGCGAGAGGGGGAGAGATTGAGGGGGAGAGATGGAGAGGAAGAGAGAGAGAGACTTCCAGCCATTTTGCTTTATCGTTCATTTTCTTCTTTTTTCATTCTTTACTCTTTTCATCTATTTTTCCTTTGTTGCTTCATTTCTCCCATGCTCTTTCTCCCTCCCTCGGTTTAACGCATCTATGTTTCGGCTGCTCAATGCTCCGAATGAAAGACTCCTGTTTGCTGATGTCATGCACGGAATGGAGATGAAATGTTCTGTAAACAACTCATTCAAGCTGATTAAAAGGACAGCGCAGAGACTTAACATCTTGGCAAATGACGAGATTTCCTCCCTGCATCAGGTTAGCAGCAACACCCACACCTCGACTGTGAACCTGTCCTTTCTCCCTGTGATGCGAGGGCAGAACTGCCCCCAATGGCCTGCACATTCTGTGTTTTTATTTCCATGCTGACTGTGATGTGTGGCTCAGCCCTCTTGGAACAGAAGTTGCATGGAGATCGAACATCGAACAGTACAGAAGATAGACACGAAAAGCAGGAGTAATGCCCCTGTCCCACTTAGGAAACCTAAACAGAAACCTCTGGAGACTTTGCGCCCCACCCAAGGTTTCCGTGCGGTTCCCGGAGGTTTTTGTCAGTCTCCCTAATGGTCAAAAGTGGTTTCCGTTTTAAAAATTGGTAATTTTTTAATCAAAGCCGTTTGCGATGCTAGTTGAAGGTGGTTGCCGGAGGACAAAAACCTCCGGGAACTTTTGGGAACCGCACGGAAACCTTGGGTTGGGCTCAAAGTCTCCAGAGGTTTCCGTTCAGGTTTCCTAAGTGGGACAGGCTCTTTTAACTCAGCTGGTCAGGCAGCGTCTCTGGAGAGAAGGAATAGGTGACGTTTCAGGTGACTCTCAGACGAAAGGAAACGTCGACGGCCACCTATTCCTTTTCACCTTTCCCTTTTCGCAGAGATGCGGCCTCTGTCCCCTGAATTACTCCAGACCAACACTAACAGAGCAGCAACAATAACAGGACCTTCAGACCCACAATGTCTCTGCCGACCATGATCAGCTCGAATCCTGTCCAAAAAGTCTCTTAAATGCCACTTTTCGTGCACCACCAAACGTCCACCTATCTCCCTTTAAAGCTTGCTTTCTGTCCCAGCTGAATCCCAACCTGCCCTGTTAGCTAATACCGCCAACTGCCAAAACCTCCTCTGGCACCCGTTCCAAAGCATTTTGTGCTGAATTACCCCGGCAATCGAGCTGCATTATGCCTTTTTAAACCGATGTACCCTCTCTCAATGTGGAGTGCTACAGAGGTCTCCCACCCCTCTCTCATGTTTCTCCAGCTCCTTCCAAAACAGATCTGCGAGCAGCACAGATAACAGGTCAGCAGCAATAACTATGTCTTCTGCCGACCATGTGTCTCTGCAATGGCCGATTGTCTTTCCGCTGACCAAACGATCTGACCAACACACATATCTGCATATCTCTCATCAGCCATGTCTGAGTCCAAGCAAGTCTGTTCTTCTTAAATGCCACTGAAAATGCATAAAATATTACTTAACATGTAAACCAAGTGAGGGTAAGTGAAATGTAAAGCTAACTAAAGCTGTTGTGGGTGGGAAGGGCATGGGGCGGTGGGGGTAATGAGGAAAAGGGTGGATAGTGGGCAAAATGGGCGGGGGGGTTGGGGTGGGGGGTTTAATAGGAAACAGCAGAGGGAAGGGGGTGGAGTAAGACTTACATTTGGAGAATTCCATGTTCATAACGTTGGGTTGACTTACAATTGCAGGGGCGGCAAAGTGGCACGGAGGCACATAGGCACAGTGGTAGAGTTGTCACCTCACAAACCAGAGACGCGGGTTTGATCCTGATCTCGGGTGCTGTCTGTACTGGGTTTGTACGTTCTCCCCGTGACCGTGTGGGTTTTCTCCAGGAGCTCGAGTTTCCTCCCACACTACAAGCCGTGCAGGTTTGTTGGTGGTTGGTTTGGCTTCTGTACATTGTCTCTAGTGTGTAGGATAGCACTAGTGTACGGATGAGGTGGGCTGAAGAGCCTGTTTCCAGGCTGTATCTCTAAAACTAGAATTAATTTCAATGTCTCTTAATCAATAGATTAATGGATACAAAATCAATTGATATAGGAATTGATGAGCAAAATGGAACTGAAGGGTCACACATGGTCTATTAGAATGATGGAATACATTTGAGGAGATATTTGACCCATTCCTGCTCCTCCTTCTATTATAGTGTAGAGTTATTGAGTGATGCAGTGTGGAAAGAGGCCCTTCGGCCCAACGCCCACACACTGGCCAGCATGTCCCAGCTGCACCATTCCCATTTTCCCACATTTGGTCCTTATCCCTCGAAACCTGTCCTGTCCATGTACCTGTCCAACAGGTCTGAAGAAGGGTCTCGACCCGAAACATGACCCATTCCTTCTCTCCAGAGACGCTTCCTGCCCCGCTGAGTTACTCCAGCATTGTCAGTCTATCTTCTAACTGTTTCTTAAACATTGGGATAGTCCCAGCCTCAACTACCTCTTCTGGCAGCTTGTTCCATACTCCCAACACCCTTTGTGTGAAAAGGTTACTCTATAAGATTACCCCTCATCCCAAGAGTCCCAGCTTACTCAACCTCTCCCTTTTGCTCAGACCCTCAAATCCTAACAACATCCTCGTACGTTTTCTCTGTACCCTTTCCAGCTTTCCAGTTTGCAACCTGACGGTATTATAGAGTCAACAGATCATAGAGATGTACAGCCCAGGAACAGACCCTCTTCACCCTTGTCCATTCTGGCCATGATGACAAATGCCATATGCTCACATTAGGCTGGAATCCCCATGTGTCTTTCCTACCAGGTATCTGTCCAAATGCCTTTGAAACCCCTGGGGAAAATGGCCTGGAAAATAATGATTAACATCCCTATCTTACAGGCATAGAAACAGATGCCAGGTCATCCAGAGGTCAGGGCAAAACTAACGCACACAGTGCACAGGGAGTTTGCCACCCTCAATATACTGGTAAAGGCAGAAAGAGGCAGCACGCAGGCGCAGTGGTAGTGTTGCTGCCTTATAGCACCAGTGGCGCGGGTTCGATCCTGACTCCGGGTGCTGTCTGTACGGAGTTTGTATGTTCTCACCGTGACCGCCTGGGTTTCTCAGGTTTCCTCCCACACTCCAAAGACGTACAGGTTTGTCGATTAATTGGCTTTGGTGGAATAGAAGTATATAAAATTAATAGGGGAATAGATAGGATAGACAGCCAGAATCTTTTTCCCAGGGTGGAGATGTAAAATATTTGAAGGGATAGCTTTAAGGTCAAAGGGGCAAAAGTGAATGGAGATGTGCAGGGCAAGATTTTTATACAGAGATCGGTGGGTGCCTGGAACGCACTGCCAGTGGTGGTGTTGGAGGCAGATGCAATAGTGGTGTTTAAGAGGCTATGAGATAGGCACTGTGGGTATGCAGAGAATGGGGGGATATGGATCACATGCAGGCAAAGGGTATTAGTTTAACCTGGCATCAGATTTGGCATGGACATTGTGGGCCGAAGGGCCTGTTCCTGTGCTGTACTGTTCTATGTGTTATGTTCTATGTACAAGGCAATGTAAGTAACCATAGAACATTCTAATATGAATCAATTGAAAGAACACAGCACATAAAAGAAAATGTGTAGGAAGGAACTGCGAATGCTGGTTTAAACTGAAGATAATCACAAAACGCTAAAGTAGCTCAGCAGAACGGACAACATCTCTGGAGAGAAGAAATTGATAATGTTTCAGGTGAAGAGACAATAGACAATAGGGGCAGGAGTAGGCCAGTCGGCCCTTCGAGCCAGCACCGCCATTCAATATGATCATGGCTGATCATCCACACTCAGTACCCCGTTCCTGCCTTCTCGCCATATCCACAGACCACTAACTTTAAGAGCTCTATCTAACTCTCTCTTGAAAGCATCAAGAGAATTAGCCTCCACTGCCTTCTGAGGCAGAGAATTCCACAGATTTACAACCCTCTGTGTGAAAAAGTATTTCCTCATCTCCGTTCTAAATGGCTTACCCCTTATTCTTAAACTGTGGCCCCTGGACTCCCCCAACACCGGGAACATGTTTCCAGTTCTAGCGTGTCCAAACCCTTAATAATCTTATATGTTTCAATAAGATCCTCTCTCATCTTTCTAAATTCCAGAGTATACAAGCCCAGCCGCTCCATTCTATCAACATTGACAGTCCGGCCCTCCCGGGAATCGGGTCGAGACCCTTCTTCAGACTGATCCAGAGATGCTGCCTGTCCTGCTGAGTTACTCCAACATTTGTGTCTATCTTCGGTTTAAACTAGCATCTGCAGCTCTTTCCACACACTATTGATCTCAGTATCTGGTTAAGCTCTGTTTACAAAAGGGCCCTAAATACGCCCGGCAATATGAAGTCACACTGACCCTGAACAATCTGTAGAGGGTTTAAGAATGACTAGGACAACTGCAGATGTTATGAAGCATATCCGATCAGCTGGAATGGAAAGTTATTATACTAAATATATATCTTCTGGGAGAACAGGATATGTGTGATTTTTAGTAAGTAGATGAAATGTAAACACTCGGCAATACCTGCTTCTAAGCATTAAGGCATTAACATCAGCATTACCACCCCTCTTCAAGTTCCCACCTTGATCAGTACAGCAGTTGCAGAAAATACACCAGGTGTTCAGGTAATCCATGTGTATGCCATTTAATTAAACTAAGTGTGGTGTGGATCTCAGAAGAGCACACTGTCGGGGCTACCAGCTGCAGTCAGGACCGACGTATCCCGCTCCTGATCTCTATTCACTTGTCATTTGCTTAAACGTTTTACTTCATTTTAGGCTTTACTTTGACTTACTCCTCAGTCCCACTGAGTCCGTGCTGGCCAGCGATCACCCCGTACTCTAGCCCGATCCTACACACTAGGGACAATTTTCCCAAAGCCAATTAACCTACAAACCCAAGGTAGACACAAAATGCTGGAGCGGGACATGCAGCATCTCTGGAGAGAAGGAATGGGCAACGTTTCAGGGTCGAGACCCTTCTTCAGGCTGATGCCAGGGGAGTGTGCGGGACAGGGATTGAATGTAGTCGGAGACAGTAAGACTGGTGGGAGAACTGGGAAGGGGGGAGAGGGGATGGAGAGAGGTTCAGCAAGGGTTAGTTGAAGTTAGAGGTCTCTAGAGAAGTCTAACCTCTGCCTCCACCCACCCAGGCTACATATTGAACAGCCCATTTTACACTACTTCTGACAGATCCAACATCATGACTTCAGCAAGCGCAGTGGGTTGGATCAGTGTGCGGTAGGGACCTGCTGGTAGACCATAGACCATGGCACATCTGACCACTGGCTGCTCCTGGATGTATCCAAGGAACCTCTATGACCGTGTAGAAAGGAACTGGCTATGGGAACATGGCACAAAGATGCTGCAGCATTTATAGAAAACATAGAAACATAGAAATTAGGTGCAGGAGCAGGCCATTCGGCCCTTCGAGCCTGCACCGCCATTCAATATGATCATGACTGATCACCCACTCAGTATCCCGTACCTGCCTTCTCTCCATACCCTCTTATCCCCTTAGCCACAAGGGCCACATCTAACTCCCTCTTAAATATAGCCAATGAACTGGCCTCAACTACCCTCTGTGGCAGAGAATTCCACAGATTCACCACTCTCTGTGTGAAAAAAGTATTTCTCATCTCGGTCTTGAAGGATTTCCCCCTTATCCTTAAGCTGACCCCTTGTCCTGGACTTCCCCAACATCGGGAACAATCTTCCTGCATCTAGTCTGTCCAAACCCTTAAGAATTTTGTAAGTTTCTATAAGATCCCCTCTCAAATCTCCTAAATTCTAGATAGTAATAAACCGAGTCCTAGTCCAGTTCTTTTCTTCATAGACAGTCCTGCCATCCCAGGAATCAGTCTGGTGAACCTTCTCTGCACTCCCTCTATGGCAATAATGTCCTTCCTCAGATTTGGAGAGCAAAACTGTACGCAATACTCCAGGTGTGGTCTCACCAAGACCCTGTACAACTGAAGTAGAACCTCCCTGCTCCTGTACTCAAATCCTTTTGCTATGAAAGCTAACATACCATTGGCTTTTTTCACTGCCTGCTGCACCTGCATGCCTACTTTCAATGACTGGTGTACCATGACACCCAGGTCTCGCTGCATCTCCCCTTTTCCTAATCGGCCTAAAAGGATGGAAGATGTTGGAAAGCATATCAGATCAGCTGGAATGGGAAGTTATTAAGATGGAAGTCTGAAGAAGGATCCAAGCCCGAAATGTCACCTATCCATTTTCTCCAGAGGCGCTGCCTGACACACTGAGTTACTCCAGCACTTTGTGTCTATCTTTGATGCTCTGTAGAGCATTCTCATCATCTCCCCACAGTTTCTACCACAAACCTACAGATGAGGAGCAACTTACATAGGGCAATTAACCAACAAACCCGTAGGAAAGAACTGCAGTTGCTGATTTAAATCAAAGGTAGACACAAAATGCTGGAGTAAGGCAGCATCTCTGGAGAGAAGGAATGGGGGACTTTTCGGGTCGAGACCCTTCTTCTGACTGATGTCAGGGAGGGGGCGGGACAGAGATAGAATGTAGTCAGAGACAGCACGACTGGTAGGAGAACTGGGAGAGAGGAGGGGATGGAGAGAGAGGGAAAGCAAGGGCTACTTGAAGTTAGAGAAGTCAATGTTCATACCGCTGGGGTGCAACTTGCCCAAGCAAAATATGAGGTGCTCTTCCACCAATTTGCACTGGGCCTCACTCTGACCATGGAGAAGGCCCAGGACAGAAAGGTCAGTGTGGGAATGAGAGGGGGAGTTAAAGTGTTGAGCAACCAGGAGATCTGGTAGGTTTAGCCGGACTGAATGAAGTTCAGTGAAACAACCGCCTGCACTTGTTCTCACCGATATACAGGAGTGCACACCTGGAGTAGCGGGTATAGTAGATGAGGTTGGAGGAGGTGCAAGTGAACCTCTGCCTCACCTGAAAAGACTGTTGGGGTCCTTGGATGGAGTGGAGGGAGAAGGTATAGGGACAGGTGTTACATCTCCTGCGGTTGCAGGGGAAAGTACCTGGGGAGGGGGTGGTTTGGGTGGGAAGGGACGAGTTGAGCAGGGAGTTGCGGAGGGAACGGTCTCAGGCTACAAATCAGCCTGAAGAAAGGTCCTGGCCTTTACTGTCCCCTCGCCCAAGGGCCAGAGTGGGGGAAAATCAAATGGCTCCCAATTACAGGTGTCACTGACGGCTTTGACCAACCAGCTCACTAAGGTTGGTGGGAACTCCGGTTGATAACTTGCATGACATCGCTCCTAGAGTCACCGACTCCAGGACTCAATGTTTCATTGCCTGTGTGTTTTGGTGCATGTTCAGTTTAGTTTATTGTCACGTGTACCGATGTACACTGAAAAGCTTTTATTGCGCGCTAATCTGTCAGTGGAAAGGCAATACATGATTACAATCATAGAGTCATAGAGTGATACAGTGTGGAAACAGGACCTTCAGCCCAACTTGCCCACACCGGCCAACATGTACCAGCTACACTCGTCTCACCTGCCTGCGCTTGGTCCATATCCCTCCAAACCTGTCCTATCCATGTACCTGTCTGTTTCTTGAATGTTGGGATAGTCCCTGCCTCAACTACCTCCTCTGGCAGCTTGTTCCATACACCCAAGTGCAAAAAGGTGACTCCCCAGATTCCTATTACATTTTTCCCCTTTCACCTTAAACCTATGTCCTCTGCTTCTTGATTCCCCTGCTCCAGGCAAGAGACTCCGTGCATCTACATGATCTATTAATCTCATGATTTTGCACCTCTATAAGATCACCCCTCATACTCCTGCACTCCAAGGAATAAAATCCCAGCCTACTCACCCTCTCCTTATAGCTCAGACCCTCTAGTCCTGGCAACAGCCTCGCAGCATCTTCACTGACTTCAGTGGAGAATAATATCTGGAAGGTGCAAAACCAACGTTGAACCCGGTCTCAGCAGTTTCCCAAGAGACGGAAATTTGACTTTTCAGATTTGGTCTTTACCTTTTCATATCACTAGTCTCCCCTCTCTCCTGACTCAGTCTGAAGAAGGGTCTCGACCCGAAACGTCGCCTATTCCTTCGCTCCAGAGACGTTGCCTGACCCGCTGAGCTACTCCAGCACTTTGTGTCTATCTTCGGTGTAAACCAGCATCTGCAGTTCCTTCCATCACAGGTTAAAAGTAGATTTCCCGGGAACAACGAGTTTCACCAGGGCAAGATAACCGACCGTCAATAAATATAACGCATGGGCGGTAAAAATAGGGTCTAAATATAACACTTCCAGCCAAGTGTGTTTTTTTTCTATTCAAATTCTCACCGCGATTATTGATCGAATACACGCACAAAACAGAACTGTTGCTGGTGCGAGGTCAATTCCATTCTGGCTGTGAAAATATATTTATATAAATAATTATTTTCACAGCTCTTCCGTATCTAAGGAGTAACTGGATGTGAATATAAATGCGCGCAACCAGGCTCACTGCATTAACTTCCAAACAGCAACACATGAAACCCATATTTGTTTGGATTTACCTTTCAGAATGATTCAGCTGCGAGTATGTGGACAAATAAAAGTAAAAAGTAACCTGAAAAAAAATAGGATTTGCCGACTCTGTCTCGCTGGGGGAAAATGTGTTTCGTTTTTAAATGTCTGATTTGAATAGTAAAATAGAAACACAGGAGCTTCGTGTTTCGCTCCAGCTGCCGGAGCGCATGTTTGTAAACTGCTGGTCTGCAAATGCATAACAATACCCCATCTCTGTGTCTCCCACATCATTTACCACAAAACACCGCCTAGGAGAGTAAACACTCAATGATGTTACACATTACATTTCAATGGGTCACATACAATGTTAACAGCTTTTCTTTTGTAGAGCTTTCTGTTTGCAACAAGAATAATCGTGGACCAGTCGTTTTGCCTCTCCTCGCCAGCCTGCTCGATGTCAGACTGCACTTGGGGGGATTGTTCAGCGGCGTTTCACCAGCGCGAGTTTGCTTTATTTTAAATGTAGGGCGGGGTGAAATGTTCCCGCAAACAGCCCTCTCTCTCGGCCCGAATGTCCTCGCCAGCATTTCAGGGAATCTACAGCCGAGGCTCTTCGTTTGAAGATGAGCTTTCGCTTCAGGATGACGCCATGGGCTCACGCTGAATTGACAGGACCACCTGTGGACTGGCCGGGAAGGACCGAGAGTGGCTTCATCAGGAGACCCCCAGTCCGGCATGGCCCGGCCCGGCCTGGCCAGAGTGAGGGTGGGTGGTGGTGGGGGGGGGGGGGGGGCATGAGGGAGGGGGAGGGGGGGGGGGTGAGAGGGTGAGAGAGAGAGAGAGGGGAGAGAGAGAAGGAAGAAGAAAGCGACAGAGCTGGAGGGAGGGAGATAGAGAGAGTGAGAGAGGGGGAGAGGGTGGGAAATTGATAGAAGGGGAGAGAGAGGGGGGGGGGAGAGAGAGAGAAGGGGGAGAGAGAAAGAAAGAGGGAGAGAGAGGGAGGGGGAGGTGGGGAGGGGGATGGGGGATGTGCAGGAGGGAGGGTGATACTGGGGGGAGGGTGAGAGGGAGGGGAGAACGTGACATGCTATCGTTGCAGCGGGGATATAAGGGAGGCTGTGTCCACCTGCCCAGCACTCGTGGCTGCTCGCTGCTGTCACTGTGAGTAGAGACGAGTGGGGAGCAGGTGTGGGCGGGCGGGCGGCAGGCAGGCAGCGCCGTGATGCCGCGGTACACTCCACCTCCCCGGCACCAACTGTGTCTGAGCGACACTCGGGCATTTACACATCCGTCCGTGCGGCTGGAGGGTGAGTTACAAAGCCAATCGAATTAAACATTGTTCCTGACAACAATCTGGAGCAACTGAGCGGGACAGGCAGCGTCTCTGGGGAAAAGGAATGGGTGACCCTTCTTCAGACTCGTCTGAACTTCAGTCTCGACCCGAAACGTCACCCATTCCTTTTCCCCAAAAATGCTGCCTGTCCCGCTGAGTTACTCCAGCATTTTGTGTCCATATTCGGTGTAAACCAGCATCTGCAGTTCCTTCCTACACATTGTTCCTAACAAGGTAAGATCTCGGAGAAGAAGTCTAATATGACAGAAATGATCGTGAATGTATATTTATTTATCTAATGTGTTGATGGAGAATTAAAATACACGAGATGCTCCGATTTAAAATACAGCCTTTTATATCTTGTAGATCGTTTTAACAATGCATTTGTAGAGCGGTTTTACAATTCAAATTGGCAGAGCAGACATCCTGCGGTAACCAGTGTTAACTACTAATAATTCTGCACAACAAGCTTGTAATTGTGGGCACAGCATCAATGCCGAACTGATACTCTACTTTGCAGGGGAGGGACACTTTAAATGCTCTGGAAGTAAAGGCTGTCATTTTAAGAGAATCGTTTGTTGAAACAAATGATATTGTCAGAGGAGGGGTTAACACTCCAAGCGGTGCAGCAGCCATCCGAAGGAGATAGGCAACGTTTCGGGTCGAGACCCTTCTTTGTAGTAAAGTCAGCTCGGGTTCTCACTCCGCAAAGACACAAAATGCTCGAGTAACTCAGCGGCTCAGGCGGCATCTCTGAAGAAAAAAGAATAGGTGGCATTCCGGGTCGAGACCATTCTTCAAACTCTCCTCATCTCTCTACCCCCCTCCCCCCCCCCCCCCCCCCCCCCCCCCCCCCCCCCCCCCCCCACCCTCCCCTCTTTCTCTCCCTATCCTGTCCCGGTTTGCCTGCTGGGGTCCCTGGAGCAGTAGAAAGCGCGCAACAGGTGTGCTGAATGCTCAGTCCGGCGCCTAGTGGTTTAAACTTGGTCTCAATTCCGAGGAAATGTCCCCAGCATCGTGATATTGGGGAAAATGAAGTGTCGGCGTTGGCGGGGGGGGAAGACACCAATACACAACAAGCGAACAGTGTTGATCTACTATCTACCACTTTGATGACCCTTGGACTTTCTTTTTGCTGGCTCCGATTTTGCTGGCTTTACCCTCTGCACTGAACATTATCCCCATCATACACTGTGGATCGATTGTAATCACGCATTGTCTTTCCGCTGACTGGTTCGCGCGCAACAAAAGCTTTTCACTGCACCTGGGTACACGTGGCAATAATAAACTAAACTGGTTTAATTATGACGAAAGACATTAAAAAAAAAACTGGAGTATCTCAGCGGGTCAGGCAGCATTTCTGGAGAAAGGCAATAGTTGACGTTTCGGGTTGAGACCCTTCTTCCGAGTGAAAGATATGAAAAGGTGCATGAAACAAATGAATGAAAGAAATGCAAAAGAACAAATCAAAGCCAGCATTGACGATCTATCTTCGGTGTAAAGCAGCAACTGCAGTTTCTCCCTAAATATACTGGTTAAACTATCCGTGGTTTGTTGCAATAACAATGCTTCAACATTTAATCCAAACGGAAAGGCGCGGGTTAGTTTTCCTCACGACGTTACAGTCAGGAGAAGGGCCGGGGTCACAGGGGGCAGCTGGACACACAGGTACACTGGTCACGGAGCGGTTTCCCAGCTACAAGTTTCCGATCTGAGGAAAGAATCGTTCCCGATGTTGGGGGAGCCCAGACCTGCGTGGGTTTTCTTAGAGATCTTCGGTTTCCTCCCACACTCCAAAGACGTACAGGCGTGTGGATTATTTAGCTTGGTATAAATGTACAATTGTCCCAAGTGTCTGTAGGATAGTGTTACGGGGATCGCTGGTCGGCGCGGACTCGGTGGGCCAAAGGGCCTGTTCCCAGCGCTGTATCTCTAAACTAAAGTAAACTGGTCACCCGGGACGCGCCACGGCCTCTCTCCGTCTTTGTTTCTAGATGTCCACTTGTTTTGCATATAGTTCCCTCTGCCTCTGTGCCGTCTCTCTCGGCCATTCTCCCCGTCTTCTCCCCCACCCTGTCTATAAATCTACGGCTCTCTGTATCCTTGTGTCTCTCTGCCCGCCCCTCTCCTCGGCGGTTTTGTTTTGATTTTTTGTTCTGATTATCTTCTTGCCTCTGTTATTTTATTTTTGTGTGCGATCTGAGGAACATTACCAACCCAGTAACCTTGCAATGTTGTGGGTTTTAAAGTAATGTCGTGTTAATTTAGTCGATAATTTAGAATCCATGCAAGTTGAATATGAGCTTAGGATATTTTCAAATGAATGCCACACAATTTCCAACTGCACAGCATTTGCATTGAACCCCCTGTGAAATCGAATCGGATTAAGATCTGTAATCTAAATCCAACGCGACCCGAAACGTCACCCACTCCTCTGCAGAGATGCTGAATGTCCCGCTGAGTTACTCCAGCTTTTAAGAAGGAACTGCCGATGCTGGAAAATCGAAGGTAGACAAAAGTGCTGGAGAAACTCAGCGGGTGCAGCAGCATCTATGGAGCGAAGGAAATAGGCAACATTTCAGGCCTTCTTGTGTCTATCTTCAGAACCTATCCGTTTGCCGCTGCGCGCCCGCTCACACGTCGGCCCTGTCCCAAACGAAATACTCTAGACCTCTACTTTTCTCTGAACCAGTAGATTTAGGGGGCGAACAAAGATCTTCTCAACCCATGTCTTTTTAGATTGAGCGACTGTAGATTGTTCTACATCCAAATAACACACAACACGCTGGGGTAGCTCGGCAGGTAAGGCAGCATCTCTGGAGAGAAGGGATGGGTGAAGTTTCTTCAGGTCCGACGGGATCTAGATTTTGTGTGTACCTGCAGTGTACAGTTCCTTCCTACACATGCATCCAAGTACAACCAAGCAATATGTTGCACGCTATTAACTGGACATCAACAGTCGTTTTATGGATGGAGGGCTTGTTTTCGCAATCTGAATCGTCTTTTTTCTCGAAGATGGACACGGAAAGCTGGAGTAATTCAGTCGGTCAGACAGCATCTCTAGAACGAGGGAAAAGGCGACATTTCGGGATGAAAGGTCTCGATCTCTCCATAGATACTGCCTGACCCGCTGAGTTACTCCAGCATTTTGCGTATATCTTCGATGTAAATCAGCATTTGCAGTAGCTTACTACATCTGCCGTGTTATTCTCTTGGTTCTGGTTAATATCTCTCCCTTGGTGTGTGTGTGTGTGTGTGTGTGTGTGTGTGTGTGTGTGTGTGTGTGTGTGTGCCGGTCTCCAAAGCCCCTGCCCTCCCGCACTGAGTCCACATCCAGAGGCGCGCACTGCCGCCGTTTCAGCACCGGAGAGCTGGACAGCGCCCGCGCTCGGCGATTCATCCCGCCGGAGTTCAGCACCACCCTCCCCATTATTCCATCCACTCTTCGGCCAGTTCCGCGTCCTTCCTTCCTTGTATCCACCCGGCCACTGCTCCCCGGGCCAGTGCAGTCTGTTCCGGCCCAGGCACTTGTCTCCAGATATGCTGCTGGACCCGCCGAGTTGCTGCAGCACCTTGTGTCTATCTTCCTCGTGACAAACCTTGTCAAACCGCTCCTTTCTTATCCGTAATTGTATTGGCCTCTGTGTTATGGACAACAGCCCATGCTCGCATGAATCTCCCCCCCCCCCCCCCCCCCCCCCCCCCCCCCCCCCCCCCCCCCCCCCCCCCCCCCCCCCCCCCCCCCCCCCCCCCCCCCCCCCCCCCCCCCCCCCCCCCCCCCCCCCCCCCCCCCCACACACACACACACAATGCACTAATTGCACATGAATTCTTAACAAGCTGAAATCAAGATCTATTTCACTCAATCAAAAATATCCCCTCTCATGACTCCAAATCTCTCGAACCACACGTTTCCCTCGGTTTAAGTTACTTTCTATCTTCTACCAAACTCACTCCTTCCTGGTTTACGCCGCCCTCTTGTCTCTTGAACGTTGCTGGGAAACGTCTTATCTGAATATCTTCCCTGAAACAAAATGTTCATTTATTCCATCTCCTTAGTCCCAATACAGCCTCAACAACACGGGAATTATCCCACTTGTATCCCATTGGGGAAACATGCCGCAGAATACGATTCGCTCCACCGGGAATAATTCGTACTGAAAAAATCCGATTACACGCTCTTTACATGTACAGTTTGAGACAAATCCGCTTTCCAGTTCACAGCAGCGATAATGAACCCACAAAATGGCATATCCATGACTCTGAGAATATAATTTAGCTTAGTTGAGAGATACAGCGCGGAAACAGTCCCTTCAGCCCACCGAGTCCTCACAGACCAGCGATCCACGCACATTAATGTCCCTGTCCCACTTAGGAAACCTCTGGAGACTTTGCGCCCCACCCAAGTTTTCCGTACGGTTCCCGCGGGTTCCCTGAGGGTTTTGTCAGTCTCACTAATGGTCGAAAGTGGTTTCTGAAGGTGAAGATGGTTGCCGGAGGACAAAAACCTCCGGGAACCGCACGGAAACTTGGGTGGGGCGCAAAGTCTCCAGAGGTTTCCGTTCAGGTTTCCTAAGTGGGACAGGGGCATAACACTATCTTATACACTAGAGACAATTTTTTTTTTAACGAAGCCAATTAACCTACGTCTTTGGAGTGCGGGAGGAAACCGAAAATCTTGGAGAAACCCCACGTAGGTCACGGGAAGAATATACAAACTCCGTACAGTCGGCACCCGTAGTCAGGATCGAACCCGGGTCTCAGGCGCTGTGAGGCAGCAACTCCACCGCTGCGCCACCGTGTTCTTCGAAAAGTCCCATATTGTTCCCCGCGCAGAACCTCAGACTAGAGCTCTAAGTAAATTGGACATCTTTGTGCTTTGAAAACAGCCAGCATTTTGTTAACAATTAACTCTTTGTAGATTGCATTAGCATTTCTACATTGTAATAAACGTATCATGTGACTCAAATAAAATCGTATTTGCAGAATGAGATTAGCAGGAATAAATATTCCTTATTCAGGATGTGAATATATTTCTACAAACCAAGTGAGTTGCAAAATCAATAACAGTTGTCAGGCAGTTTAGTTTAGTTTAGAGATACAGCGCGGAAACAGGCCCTTCGGCCCACCCAGTCCGTGCCGCCCAGCGATCCCCGCACATTAACATTATAACTAGGGCCAATTTGCATTTTTGTACCAAGCCAATCAGCCTACAAACCTGTATGTCTTTGGAGTGTGGGAGGAAACCAGAGCACCCGGAGAAAATCACGGGGAGAACGGACATAAAACTCTGTGCAGACAGCACCCGTGGTCAGGATCGAACCCGGGTCTCTGGCGCTGTGAGGCAGCAACTCTACCGCTGCGATGCTCTTTTAAACGATCCTTCCTGTGGCCACTTACACTTTATGGTGCATTTATTCACGACTTTCGGACACTTGCAATTGAAGTAGCAGTTTTCCTGCCTTTGCTGTTGTGCAGGAAACACTACAGACTGCCATGGACAACAATGTGGTCGTGTGTAACAGAAGCGACACAGCAGGAAACATGTTCCCGATGTTGGGGGAATCCAGAACCAGGGGTCACCGTTCAAAAATAAGGGGTTGGCCATTTAGGACTGAAATTAGGATTTTCATTTCACCCCGAGAGTTTTGAATCTGTGGAATTCTCTGCCACAGAAGGCAGTGGAGGCCAATTCACTCGATGTTTTCAAGAGAGAGTTGGATTCAGCTCTTAGGGCTAACGGAATCAAGGGATATGGGGGGGGGGGGGGGGGGTTACTGATTTTAGATGATCAGCCATGATCATATTGAATGGAGGTGCTGGCTCATAGGGCCGAATAGCCTACTTCTGCACTTATTTTTCTATGCTCCGAAGTGCTGGAGTAACTCAGCGGGCCAGGCAGCATCATTCTGAAGATGGGTCCCGACCATAAACGTCACCTATTCCTTTTGGTCCAGGGATGCTGCCTATCCCGCCGAGTTACTCCAGCATCTTGTGTCCATCTCCATAGAATGTGGATTGAAGAAGTCAGCACTTTGTATATAAATATAAATCAGCACTTGCATTTCCTTGTTTCTATGTAATAATGTCAGATTGTTTGACTGTAATGAAGTTGTGGGCCATGTCGATCTTAGCTCATCAGATACTCTTTCTTATATTAATGCCATTGGGTTTCATACATCAACCTTGGCCAGGAAGGGAAGTTCCTTGTAAAAAAAAAAGGCTTTTTCAACAGTTCTGTATTCACACGGTTCTACAAAGGTCTTGAGATCTCTGAATTTAGACCTGAATTGTTAACCTACTGAGTCAGAGATGAAGTGTTACCGAATTAGCCAAAGCTGACCTGCGTAGAACAACAAGCTGTATCTGACCACAAAACAAGGATACAATTGAAGATAGACACAAAGTGCTGGAGGAACTCAGCGGGTCAGGCAGCATCTCTGGAGAGAAGGAATGGGCGATGTTTCGGGTCGAGACCCTTCTTCAGATTGAGAGTCTGGGGAAGAGGAAACAAGATACGGAAGGGTACAAAGAACATGTAAGGTGTGCAAAGAACAGATCAAAGCAGACAATGATATGTTTTCTTTATAAGTCATAGGGCACAAGTCTATCATGTTACATAGAACACCTGCGAATGTACTCATCCAAGTTAATGAAATATAGATCATTTGGGGGCTTATTGTTCAATGCAGCGATCAAGGCTTTTTGGAAATGTTTGAAATATGATGATTTATGAAAATATTAAACATATTAATAATTATGATGATAGTATACTCTGATCACAATCAATGGAAAACGTAAAGAATGACAAAGGCAGCATAGTGGCGCAGCGGGTAGAGCTGCTGTCTCACGGCGCCAGAGACCCAGGTTCGATCGTGACCCCGGGTGCTGTCTGTGTGGAGTTTGCAGGTTCTCCCTGTGATTGCATGGGTTTCCTCTGGGTGCTCTGGTTTCCTCCCACAACCGAAAGACATGCTGGTTATTAAGGTTAATTGGCCCTCTGTAAATTGCCTCTCATGTGTCGGGAGCGGGATGGGAAAGTGGGACAACATATGTGAACGGGTGATCGATGATCGGTTGACTCAGGGCATCAAAGGGACTGTTTCCATGCTGTATCTTTCAATCAATAAATCAGATACCAAAGGCAGGAGAATATTCAGGTTAGAATAAAGCAGAATATTTATATTTATCTCTGATATCAAGAGATTCAGTAGCCCTGGAAGGCAAATGTGTAAAGCATTTAAAAAAATAGATGGATAGAGGCTTATCAGAGATGAGAAAGAATTGGGTGACAATGGTTTAAAAAGATTGTGGGAAGACTGTGGGAGTTGAGAGGAGTTAAACAGGAACGATATTGTTTGAAATAGGAGTACATTTGACAGGAGAAATAAATCAGGTGGAATTAACAGCTGAGGCAAGAACATGGATGGAGTACAGAGAGGAGAGGGAACATACAAGAGGAGACTAGAATGAAATTGTGTTCATTTTCATTTCCTGTCTCATGAGAAGGTTACTGTGATTAATGGGCTTGGTCATTTCTGCTAGTGGGTTTATTGCTGTCACATGTACGGAGATACGGTGGAAAGCTTTGTTTGTGTGCTGTCAAGTCAAATCATGCAGTACATTGTCTAAGCAAAGTCGTACACATGTACGGCAGGCAGCGCCACGAGAAGCACACCCGTTAAACATAACAAATAACATTACAATTACAGAGAGAGTGCAGATTGCAATGAGGTAGTTGGAAGATCGGGACTACACCCTTGTTTAAGGAGGACTGTTTAGTAGTCAGATAACAGTGGGAAAGCAGCTGTTCCTGAATCTGGCGGTACGTGCTTTAAAGCTGTCGTACCCTCTGTCTGACCCTATTTAACATTGCACCTGTTGACCATTTGGGTGGTATTGTTGAAGTCATGAGTACTGGTAATGACATCCCTTCCAATTTTACTGGATGCACAAATCAGAGCCTTCTAAACACATGGTGAATTCTTTTCTCTGCCTCTTTTCCCTGGAGCTTGCGATTCATGCTCTCCCCTTATCTATAAGCGTGAGATGTCCGCATCTCAAGTCTTCTTCTCATTTTTGTGTTCTCAGTCTCTCGTCTTTGTTGCTTTCAATTCTTCCCCATGCCACTGTTGATTAACCTGTTCATTGCCACATGGTCAATAGCGAAGATAAAACTTGGCAGTGAACAGGTTAACAAACCATTAGTCATAATCACTCATTCCTTCTTTTCAGAGATGCTGAGTTGTGTCTATCTTCGGTTTAAACCAGCATCCGCCGTTCCTTCCTACACATTATTAGTTACCTGCTAGCTCAACATTATTTATCCATCATTTTCTGAAAAGAAGAATTTCAGCCGACTTTACTAAAGATGAAATGAAAGTTTATAAAGACAAGCATAAGCAAGGAATTATTGGGCAGATGTAGGAACAGTTGTTACTCTGTCGATGACGATTGTAATTATGTATAGTCTTTCCACGGACTTGTTAGCACGCAACAAAAGCTTTTCACTGTACCTCGGTACATGTGACAATAAACTAAATTAAACGAAACTATGGAAGGAATAGCAAGGCCTCACAAGCTGAAAATAAAAATACGATTGGAATTATTCATAATTCTTATACTTATTCTGGGCGGCCCAGTGGCGCAGCAGTAGCGCTGCTGCTTTACAGCGCTAGAGACCCGGGTTCTCCCTGGGAAGGTGTGCGTTTTCTCCTGGAGCTCCAGTTTCCTCCCACACTCCAAAAGACATACAGGTTTGTAGGTTAATTAGCTTTGGTAAAAATTCTAAATTGTCTCTAAATTGTAGGATAGTGCTAGTGCTTGTCTGTGTGGTGTTTGTATGTTCTCCCCGTGATCGTGTGGGATTTCTAAAAACGTAAAAATTGTCCCAAGTGTAGAATATGTTAATGTGCAGAGATCGCTGGTCGGTGAGGACTCGGCGGGCTGAAGGGCCTGTTTCTGCATTGTATCTCTAAAGTAAACTAAACTAAACTTAATTAAATGAGACAAGAATAATCATCAATGTGTTCAGTTCTGGGCATCTTGTTAGAGAAAACATATTGTCAAATTTGAAAGGGTTCAGAGAAGATTTACAAGGATGTTGCCAGGACTAGAGGGTCTCAGCAGGAGGATGAGGGGCGATCCTATAGAAGTGTATAAAATCATGAGAGGAATAGATCACGTGGAGTCTCTTGCCCAGAGTAATGGAATTGAGGTCCAGAAGACATAGGTTTAAGGTGGGGAAATGATTTAATACCTGAGGGGTTAACTTTTTCACACAAAGGGTGGTGGGTTTATGAAACAAGTTGCCGGAGGAAGTAGTCGAGGCAGGGACTATCCCAACGTTTAAGAAAGAGTTAGACAGGTACATGGATAGGACAAGTTTGGAGGAATATGGACCAAGCGCAGGCTGGTGTGACTATGTAGCTGGGACACGTTGGCCGACGTGGGCAAGTTGGGCTGAAGGGCCTGTTTTCACACTGTATCACTCTATGACTCTATCACAACATTTTACTTGTGTTTGAGGTGTGCATTAGGATCGTTGACATTCAATTGAATGACAAGGTCAGGACCAAAATATTCACAATGCAGATTTATCTCAGTCCTGCAGTGAATAATCATAATCAATATTGATTATGAGCTGAAGTTTCAGCATTGGTCTTTAACTTACGAGCATCTGACCACAATGTGCAACCATGTAATTTACACTGATACTAAACTAAATGCATTTTACTTTGAACAAGATCAGATTTGATTTCAATGCAAGACCACAGTGCATTGTGCGTGGGCGGCACAGTGCACAGTGGTAGAGTTGCTGCCTTAGAGACCTGGGTTCGATCCTTGCTTTGGGTGCTTGTCTGTACGGAGTTTGTACGTTGTCCCCGTGATCACGTGGGTTTTCTGAAAATGTAAAAATTTTCCCAAGTGTGGGATAGTATTAATGCACGGGGATCGCTGGACAGCGCGGACTTGGTGGGCCAAAGGGCCTGTTTCTGCGCTATAGCTCGAATCTATATGAAACACAGTCAACAAGAGTGAACATGGTACATATGCCTCGGGAGATAGCAGTGACCAGCTGTCCCGTTAATTGAGGCTTAGAGAAGCATCACTCTTTTTTTGCTTAATGCTTCTCAGCTTAATCCAAAGGCGAAGATTAAGGATCATGATACAGGCCTGGTGCATGCGTTAGGATTTGCAGCTGTCAAGCAAATGTGTGTTCAACAAAACAGACCTGTCATGAAATTATAGCCATACAGCACAAAAACATGCCCTTCGGCCCAACTTCCCATCCTGTCAAAGACACCCATCTACACTCGCCCCAAATCCCTTAACTTTTCCTATCCATGTACCTGTCCATGTTTGCCTTTAAATGTAGTTCGTGGCAACTCTTTGCATACCTTGTGAATGGAAAGCAAAACAAAGAATTTCACCATGGCATGTCACATGTGATATTAAGTATCAATCAATGAATCAAACCTTCTCTGGCAGCTCGTTCCATACACCCACCACCCTCTGTGTGAAAAAGTTGTCCCTCGGGTTCTTAGTACATCTTTCACAATAAACCAATGTCCTCTGGTTCTCGATTCCCTACTCTGGGTAAAAGGTTGCGCATTTTTCCTATTTATTCCTTTCGTGATCTTGTACACCTCTATAAGTTCACCCCTCACCCTCCTGCGGTCCAAGGAATCAAGTCCCAGCTTGCTTAACCTCTCCTTATAGCTCTGGCCCTCCAGTCCTGGCAACATCCTCATAAATCTTCTCTGCACTCTCTCCAGCTTGACAACATATTTCCTATAACATGGTGACCAAAACTGAACACAATACTATAAATGTGGCCCCGTCAATGTCTTATACAGCTGTAACATGAGCTCTCAACTTCCATGCTCAATATTCTGACTGATGAAGGCTAAGGTGCCAAAAGCCTTCTTGACTGCTCAATCTACCCTTGATGCCACTTTGAACGAACAATGTACCTGGACTCCTAAATCCCTCTGCTCTACAACCCTTTCCTGAGCCCTGTCCTTCACTGTGTTGGTCCTGCCAGTGGTAGACTCCTTAAAATGCAACACCTCACATTTCTCTGTGTTAAATTCCATCAACAATTCCTCAGCCCACCTGCCCAACTGATCAAGATCCTGCTGCAATTTTTGACAACCACCTTAATTAGTTACTTGACTGTCATGAACTGCAGATGCTGGAATCTCCGGCAAAACATAAAGTGCTGCAGGAACTGAATGGGTCAGGCAGCATCTACGGAGGGAATAGAAAGGCGATGCTTTGGATCAGGTGCCTTCTTCGGTCTGGCTGTAGTCGGGGAGGGGGGAGGGGGGAGGCTGGAGAAGAAAGGTGGGGCGGGACGGGACAAAGCCTGGCATGTGATAGGTGGACTCGGGTGAAAGGGAGGGGTGATACCCAGGTGAGTGGAGTAAGCGAGGAAGGCTAGATGTGAAGAGGAGTCAAATAATGAGAGGAGTGAAATGTGAAGCCAGAGGGAGGGATGTGGGTGGAAGGGAAGGGGAAAGGGAGGGGAGGAAGTGGGAAATGGGGGATTTGGGGGTGGGGACGTGTGCGTGTGGAAAGGAGAGGAAAGGAGAATGGTGACAGGGGGTGGGTGGGTGACTGGGACTTAGATTAATTGAATCAACCCATAAATATCGTGAAATATATATTTTTTTATTAAAGGCAATACGAATATCACCTTATTTGATGATTATTTTATAAACCCTTTACTGGCTGTAGGGACATGTTTTAGCAAATGCAATCAACAGGAAAATTACCTCAGTCCAACGTAATCTTGTTTTAAAATCGAACATCAATGTTCTCTTGTCGTTGTTAACTGGAGTCTGTTGTTTAATTGAATCTTGTTATTTGTGAGATTATTGGTGATCAGGTACACACACTAAGATGTTTGATTAATACACAGCCAGGGTTCAATAACTCTGACATTATTTGCCTCAGGCTTTGATTTTGTTTATCCCAGTTTGTATTTGTTCTGACTCCAGTTTCCATTCAGCAAGTTTTACCTTCTTAGGGTTTACTAGGATTTGGTTTAGAGGCAGAGCACAGAAATAGAGATTGCTGCCACCTTGGTCTTGTTGCTTACGCATGGAGAATAAGCAAAGGGACAAGTGTACTAAGTATTCAGGGGAGAGAAGATGGATGGATGAGTAGATAATGGGATAAGAGAAGCAAGCATGAAGAGAGCACAAGAGAGGAAACTGTACCACCAGTATCATCCAAATCAGTTATGGGCAAAATCAGGTTAAAAATGTTAAATGTTGTTTCATCACTTCTCTGTATCTTCTCCCTGATTGCCCACTCTGTCATGTATGATTGCCTTTCAAACTGGGGATTATAGACTGAGTTTCCTGTCTCTGCCTTGTTATGTAAAGCAGCAGCACAGTGGTACAGCTTGTAGAGCTGCTGCCTCACGGCACCAGAGACTCGGGTTTGAACCCGGCCTCCGGTGCTGTCTGTGTGGAGTTTGCAAGTTCTCCCTGTGACCACGTGGGTTTCTTCCCCTCACATCCCAAAGAAGTGCGGGTTTGTAGGTTAATTGGCCTCTGAAAATTGCCCCCAGTCAGTAGGGAGTAGATGAGAAAGTGGGATAACATGGAACTCGGTGAACGGGTGATCGATGGTCGGCCTGGACTCGATGGGCCGAAGGGCCTGTTTCCATGCTGTATCTTTCAATCAATATACATCCTTCGATACAAATAAAACATATACAAATATAATGTTGGCCTTATTTATTGTTAAATGGTTCTTCAGTAGTTTTATCCCTTCATTAGATCAACACAGAATGAAAGTGTAACAAAAAGACTGGTTCTGTGAGGATAATCAATATTACCATAACTGGGTTTCAACCCAACCTCTCCACATGTCCTTTGATTCTTTCTGTGCTAAATATCCTATTGATCTCAGTGTTTTCAACTGTTGCATTAGGTAGAGAATTCCAGTGAGTCACAATGAAAAATCGAATTCTTCATAACTCAGGACATCATGTGAAAGTAAGTGTGGCTGACATTTAGAAGGGCTTGTTTGATTGATAGAAAGATACAGCAGGGAAACAGGCCCTTCGGCCCACCAATTCCAATGCTGACCATCAGTCACCCATTCACACTAGTTCTATGTTATACCACTTTCTCACCCACTCCCTTACATACAAGGGGCAATTTACAGAAGGCAAGTTACAGAAGCCAATCTGGAGCACCTGAAAGAAACCCACATGGTCACAGGGATAACATGGAGACATCAGCTGAATAAAGTAGATAATTGCAGAAAGTCACAGATCACTCTTATCTCATTATAAGAGAGATTGATCTACTTCCTCATCTATTGGGGTGCATGGTGGCGCAACGGTAGAGCATCAGAGATCCGGGTTCGATCCTGACTACAGGTGTTGTCTGTACAGAGTTTGTACGTTCTCCCTGTGACCACGTGAGTTTTCTCCGGGTGCTCTGGCTTCCTCCCACATTCCAAAGACGTACAGGTTTGTAGGTTAATTGGCTTTGATAAAAATTGTAAATTGTCTCTAGTGTGTAGGATAGTGCTAGCGTACATAGATGGTTGGTCGGCAGAGGAACGGTGGACCGAAGGGTCTGTTTCCTAAACTACACTAAACAAAATCTCCTCACCCCTGAATACTACATTTGTCCCTTTGTGCATTCCCTTGTAAGCCACAAGAAGGATGAGGCAGGAATCTATTTTCCTCTCCATCTCTTAATCTCAAATGAGTCAAGAAGGGTCTCGACCTGAAACAACACCTATTCTATCACTCCATAGATGCTGCCTCACCCGCTGAGTTTCTCCAGCATTTTTGTTACATCAGACACACACACACAGCTTCTCCCTCTCCAATTCCTCATGACTCAGTACTAAAGCATGTGAACAGAGTGCAGTTTACACTCACTGCTCTTAGAAGAAGGGGTTGGTTGTACTTCAAAGCAGAGTCCAATGCAAAGGATGGCCTGTATATTCTGAAGCAGAGAAGATGTGGAGGGAAACATTAGCAATCAGTCTCAAGAGAGGTCCCCACCTGACATGTCGCCACCCATGTCCTGCAGAAATGTTGCATGACCCGCTGAGTTAATCCAACATTTTGTGTCATACAGTGTGGAAACAAACCCTTCGCCCCAACTTGCCCACACCAACAAATGTGTCCCATCCACACTAGTCCCACTTGCCTGTGTTTAGCCCATAACACTCTATACCTGTCCTATCCATGTACCTGTCTAATTGCTTCTTGAACGTTGCGATAGTCCCAGCCTCAACTACCCCCTCCGGCGGCTCGTTCCATTCACCCACCACCCTGTACATGTGAAAAAGTTAACCCTCAGATTCTTATAAAATCTTTCCCCCTTCACCTTAAACCTATGTCCTCTTGTTCTCAATTTCCTTACTCTGGACAAGAGGCTCTGCGCATCTACCCAATCTATTCCTCTCATGTTTGTGTACACCTCTATAAGATCACCCCTCATCCTCCTACACTATAGGGAATAGATTCCCAGCCTACTCAACCTCTCCCTGTAGCTCAGACCCTTGAGTCCTGGCAACAACCTTGTAAATCTTCTCCGCACCCTTTCCAACTTAACAACATGTGTCGTTGCTTTTGTCAGCCAGCATCTGCAGTTCCTTCTGTCCACATAATCATTAACCTAATGAGTAGGTTCCAATAGGAAAGCAAATCGGGGCCACTCTGACCTGCTGACGACAATACCAGTATCTGACAAGCTATATAATCATCCCTCTTCATAATGTGTCCATTGCCCCCGCTCCAGAACAACTCACCTTGCGTCTGTCACAGCCATATTTGCTCTCAAAGGGGTTAAAACAGCAAAAAACAGGTTAAACATTGCCAAATTATGGTATTTATTTTTCTTTAATTAGTCTCCAAGGTAACCATATCAGGTTTTTTTTAAATACCATCCTTGATCTTGTTTTTGGTTTCTCCCTTATTCTGAGCATTCCTGCCGGTCACGGTGTATTTCTTGTTCTCTCTTTGGGTTGCATGTAGTTTTTCTGGTTCTTGTTTACCCCTCCACATCTTCCCCTTGTCCATCCCCCGTTACTTGCCGCCTTTGTCTCTTTTCTCCCTGTGCCGTTTCATTCGTCGCCTTTGCTTCCCACCTTTTCAATCCTGTGTGTTTGGTTTCCCCACAACCAGATGCCTCTCGCAAAGCTCACAGGCTCAAAGAACTGACTGCACACAGCCAAGAGGAGGTCCCTCGATGCACCCTCTAAAGGTTAGTCTGAATATATTTTGTCATTTTCTGCTGTTTGAGCTGTAATTATCGTTGCTTGGTTCCTAGGTAACCTCAGTCACAGCTCTAAAGCCTCTTGGCCTTCTTGTGTATTAGTGCATGTCATATTTCTAATTAAATACATATTTTTTGTCCAGGGAAGATTACATTGTTAACGGATTTGCTGCAGCCTTGACAATCATGTCCGGTCTCTATTTGTTTTAACCTCTCTATCCATACATCAAGATTCAAGAGAGTTTTATTGTCATATGTCCCAGATAGAACAATGAAATTCTTACTTGCAGCAGCGCTACAGAATATGTAAGCATAGTACATAGTACAGTGTTGAAACAGGCCCTTCAGCTCAACTTGCCTACACTGACCAACATGTCCCACCTACACTAATCCCACCTGCATGACCAACACTGACCAACATGTCCCACCTACACATAATCCCTCTAAACTTGTCCTATCCATGTACCTGTCTAAATGTTTCTGAAACATTGGGATAGTCCCTGCCTCAACTACCTCCTCTGGCAGCTCGTTTCATACACCACCATCCTTTGTGTGAAAAGGTTACCCCTCAGGTTCCTATTAAATCCTTTCCCCTTCACCTTAAACCAATGTCCTCTGGTCTTCGATTCCCCTACTCTGGTCAAGAGACTGTGCGCCTTTTGCTGGGTGCTAACCAGTCAGCGGAAATACAATACATGATTACAATCGAGCCATGCACAGTATACACATGCATGATAAAGGGAATAACGTGAATATCATAGTTAAAGAATAAAATGTTGCTGTCTGAGTGGAGATTTAAAACAGTGGAGCGATTGTAACGCGTGATTGCAGATTCACTTCTGTGACCAGCACACAAAGAATCGCCTGGCTTGGGCGCCATCTTGGATTACAGGAATCGGGTTCGTATTTCAGGCCAACTACCTTTCATCAGCACGTTGCAGATTTACAACTTTCGGAGTATTTTGCTTTTGAAAGATCATACCTGCCCTGTTGAAAGGCTGTTTCTCATTCCATACTTTGCAATGATGTGATGTGGATGCCTCAAGGAGAAAGTTTCTTCCATTCCTCTTCATCTGCTGAGGAGATGAACCTGGCGAAGTGGAGGTTCACTGCCAACTGCCGTCCTTGGCAACAACCACCTTGCACATTTGGATACCTAGCACACGTTCAATCTTGACCAGCAAGGTTGGCAGCACAAAGGCGCAGCGACACAGGTACTACCTTACAGCGTGAGAGTCCCAGGTTCAATCCTGACTTCGGGTGCTTGTCTGTACGGAGTTTGTATGTTCTCCACGTGACCTGTGTGGGTTTTCTCCAAGAACTTTGGTTTTCTCCCGCGCTCCAAAGACGTACGGGTTTGTAGTCTAATTGGGTTGGTATAAATGTATAAATGTAGAATTATCCCGAGTGTGTGTAGGGTAGTGTTAATGTGCGGGGATCGCTGGTCGGTGCGGACTCGGTGGGCCGAATGGCCTGTTTCCACACTGTATCTCTAAACTAAACTAAACTAAATCATCGCTGCTGAGTCAGAGTCTGCTTTCTTCCAGTGAGAATGAGCCACCATTTACTGCTCATCTTCAGATACAACATAGTAAGCTTTGCAGACCATAGAACATAGTTGAACCTAATTCAAGGGCTTACCACAAGAGGGTTGCTTGAGCTGCAGCGACCCCTAATGACATTGGTTCAAATCAATTGCCCTTAATCATATATCATATTGCCCTTAATCATATATCATATTTAATTTCTTAAACATTACCGTAATTGCATTACTGTGGGATTGGGATCATTACTGACCCAGAACAGGTAAGGATTCATCGATGACCTCTGTACAGAATAATATCATGGATTTACTGAGTCAAAAACCTTACCCCACTACTCAAACCTCACGTCAAAAACCTTGGCGTGATATTTGACTCAACATTGAAATTTGACAAACAAGTCAATGCCGTGGTAAAAGCTAGCTTCTTCCAGCTTCGGATGATAGCTAAAATAAAACAATTCCTCCAGTTTGACGACCTCGAAAAGATCATCCACACATTTATCTCCTCCCCCCTAGATTACTGCAACTCCCTCTACACTGGCATCAGCCAATCTTCCCTGTCCCGCCTGCAACTGGTCCAAAACGCCGCAGCGAGACTCCTGACGGGCACCCGAAAAAGGGACCACGTCACCCCGATCCTGGCCTCTCTCCACTGGCTCCCTGTGCAGTTCTGAATAAATTTCAAGATCGTTCGTTATGTTTACAAAGCCCTCTTGACCCAACCTACATCAAAAGTCTGCTCACCCACCACACCACCCCCAGGTCCCTCAGATCGGCCGACGTGGGGTTACTGAACATCCCGCGGTCGAGGCATAAGCTCAGGGGCGACCGCGCCTTTGCGGTCGCAGCTCCTAGACTGTGGAATAGCATCCCTCTTCCCATCAGAACTGCCCCCTCCATCGACTCTTTTAAGTCGAGACTTAAAACTCATCTTTACTCTCAAGCCTTTCTTGATGTCCTCTGAGGGAGGGCTATATGTATGTATTTATGTATGTACTTAATCTATGGGCCACTGTTGAAGGTTAAGGGGGGACTTGATTGAGGTCTTTAAAATGATGAAAGGGATAGACAGAGTTGACGTGGATAAGCTTTTCCCATTGAGGGTAGGGAAGATTCAAACAAGAGGGCATGACATGAGAATTAAGGGACAGAAGTTTAGGCGTAACATGAGGGGGAACTTCTTTACTCAGAGGGTGGTGGCTGTGTGGAATGAGCTTCCAGCAGGAGTGGTGGAGGCAGGATCGATTTTAACATTTAAAAGTAAAGTGGATAGGTATATGGACGGGAAGGGAATGGAGGGGTATGGTCTGAGTGCAGGTAGACTAGGGGAAAATAAATGGTCGGCACGGACTGGAAGGGCCGAGAGGACCTGTTTCCGTGCTGTAATTGTTATATGGCTATATGGTTATAACGTTAGTACCTTCACCAATGTAAAACACATTGGTCAACGAGAGTTTTTTAAAATGTGCTATAGAAATAAAAGTGACTTGAGTTGACTTGATTGATCGTGGACACAGACCTGTTGGCCCACCGAGTCTGTACAACCATCAAGTGTTCACATACACTATTCCCATTTTTCTAATTCTCTCTGGATTCCCATCACATTCTCTGTGATTCAACCTCACCTTCAATGTTTTGCACACGGCGGCATTTTATTTCATCAATTCAGGAGCAGAATTAGGCCATTCTGCCCACCAAGCCTACCCCGCCATTCAATCATGGCTGATCTATCTTTCCCTCTCAACCCCAATTCTCCTGCCTTCTCCCCATAGCCCCTGGCACCTAATTTTATTTTTAAATAAAGCAAACTCTAATTCGCAAGCTGCCATGGCGGGGCATGATCTCGAATGTGCCCCGAAACCCAATTACTTGTTGCTGGCTTCAGACACCTCCAATAACAGCCACCGATAAATCAGTCAGTTACCAGGGCTGCTCTGGTGTAATCCTGTGAATAGCAAGCTCTCTGTAATTAAAAAAAGATGCACCTCAGGGCTCAGCACTCTGGGCTTGTCAGGGGAAGGAGAGTGATAAAAGAGATGAACTGCTTCGACAGCTGGCAACCGGAGTGGCAGGGTTGCAGTACAGTGACGCACACACGCACTCTCCCGCCCTGCACCACCAGTGCTGCCTCGCACTTGCTGCATGTCTGTGATAGAATGAATGCACAAGAAGGAACTGCAGATGCTGGAAACTAGAAGGTAGGAAATAGGCAACGTTTCGGGCCGAAACCCTTTGGTTGCCTATTTCCTTCGCTCCCTACATGCTGCCGCACCCGCTGAGTTTCTCCAGCAATTTTGTCTACCTTTGATTTTCCAGCATCTGCAGTACCATAGAATGAATGCAGCCTGGGATAGAACAGATGCTTCTGCAAGCGGTGACATCCGAGGACTGGTGCAAATGTAACGATGCTGCAACCAGGCATTTCTGGGTATTCCTGACCAAACACAATGTGAATGGGTGCAATTTCAGAATCCTGGACCACCGAGATGCAGGAACAATGTTCCCAATGTTGGGCGAGTCCAGAACCAGGGGCCACAGTCTTAGAATAAAGGGGAGGTCAGTTAAGACTGAGGTGAGAAAAAAACGTTTTCACCCAGAGAGTTGTGAATGTATGGAATTCCCTGCCACAGAGGGCAGTGGAGGCCAAGTCACTGGATGGATTTAAGAGAGAGTTAGATAGAGCTCTTGGGGCTAGTGGAATTAAGGGGTATGGGGAGAAGGCAGGCACGGGTATTGATGGGGGACGATCAGCCATGATCACAATGAATGGCGGTGCTGGCTCGCAGGGCCGAATGGCCTCCTCCTGCATCTATTTTCTATGTTTCTATGTAATCCTGTTTAGGTTTATTATGGTCACGTGTACCGAGGTACAGTGGAAAGTGCTGTTTTGCACGTTATTCAATCAGATCAGACAATACCGTACATAAATACAATCAGGTCAAACTCCAGTACAATAGGCAGAGCGAAGGGGAAGATACAGAGTGCAGAAAATAGTTCTCAGCATTGTCGCGCACCAGTTCCACAGACAAAGTCCAACGTCCTCAACGGTGTAGAGGTGACACTGCTTATGGAAGGACCCTAGCTTACGGAAGGACCCTTCAGAAGCCTGATAACAGAGGGGAAGAAGCTGTTCCTGAGTGTGGTGCGGGGAGGGGGGGAGAGAGGGGGGGAGAGAGGGGGGGGGAGGGGGAGAGAAGGGGAGTGGGAGAGGGAGAGAAGGGGAGAGGGAGAGGAGGGAGGGAGGAGAGAGTTGCAGAGAGGGGGGGAGGGGAGTGAGAGGGGGAGGGGAGAGGGATGGAGGGGAAGAGGGAGAGAGAGAGAGAGGTGGGGAGGAGAGAGGGAGAGAGAGATCGGGAGAAGGCAGGAACAGGGTACTGATTGGGAATGATCAGCCATGATCACATTGAATGGCAGTGCTGGCTCGAAGGGTCGAATGGCCTCTACTCCTGCACCTATTGTCTATTGTCTATTGTACTTTCAAGATTCTGTACCTTCTGCCAGACGAGAGCAGGGCGAAGAAGGAATGACCGGGGTGGGACAAGACTTTGATTATGTTGGCTACTTTCTGGAGGCAGATGGTAAATGGTGGGATGTCCGGATTGTGTGGCAGACTGGGCTAGGTCCACAGATCTCTGCAGTTTCTGAAGATAGACAGAAAATGCTGGATTAACTCAGCGGGACAGGCAGCATCTCTGCCTGTCCCGCTAAATTACTCCAGCATTTTGTGTCTGTCTGCAATTTAAACCAGCATCTGCAGTTCCTTGCTACACATTTCTCTGCAATTTCTTGTGGTCTTGGGCAGAGCTGTTCCCAAACCAATCTGCAAATAGAACTGAAATGAGGCAGACGTCTCGACCCGAAACGTCGCCTATTCCTTCGCTCCATGGATGCTGCCTCACCCGCTGAGTTCCACTTAGAAAATGGTTGCTTTCCCTGGGAAGTGGTTGTATCTTCTAGACACATTTTTGGATGCGGCATCGATGCTGTTTCATATCCCTTGGAGAAGATTAAAAACATGATTCACCTCCATATAGCACCTTTAAAGTAGGAATACATCCTCATATACTTCATTGTTATTCAGTAGACTTTGCAATATAACTGGGAAAACTGGCTACACCTAAATGGTCTGACCTGAAATGGGGAAAGGTGGAAGGAATTAAGAAGAGAAGTCATGAGTTTATGAAGTAGGCAGTCCAATTTCAAAGAATTTAGAACATAGAACAGTACAGCACAGGAACAGGCCCTTCGGCCCACAATGTCTGTGCTGAAGATGATGCCGTTAAACTAAATTCCATCTCGGTCTGTGGAATTCTCTACCTCAGAGAGCGGTGGAGGCCGGTTCTCTGGATGCTTTCAAGAGAGAGCTAGATAGGGCTGTTAAAAATAGCAGAGTTAGGGGATATGGGGAGGAGGCAGGAACGGGGTACTGATTGGGGATGATCAGCCACGATCACATTGAATAGCGGTGCTGGCACAAAGGGCCAAATGGCCTACTCCTGCACCTATTGTCTATTGTCTATTGTTTATTGTCTATTGTATCTGCCTGCACATGATATGATACGATATGATATAAAACTTTATTCATCCCAGGAGGGAAATGGGTCTGCCTCCATGATCCATATTCTTCCATTCCCTGCATATCCATTTGCCTACCTAAAAGCCGCTTAGACACCACCATCGTATCTCCCTCCACCACCACCCCTGGCAACACGTTCCAGGCACCCACCGCCCTCTCTGTAAAAAATGTGCCCCGCACATCTTTGCTCCTCTCACTTTAAAGTAATGCCTTTTAGTCTTTGACATTCTCACCCTGGGCCAAAGGTTCCGATGGTCTACCCTATTTATGCCTCGGATTTGGATCTACTTCTCTCAGATCACCCCCTCAGCTTCCAACGCTCCAGAGGAATGAAAATCATAGATGTGCCAGAATTAAGCGATGACAAGAAACCTACAAGACCAGCAGTGTTGTAGGTGTGGGGTTACCAAGGTTTTGGAAAAAGAGTGGCACAGCGGTGAAATGGCTGCTTCACAGCGCCAGAGACCCGGGTTCGATCCAGGTTACGGATGCTGTCTGTACGTTCTCCCCGTGACCAAGTGGGTTTTCTCCAGGTGCGCCAGTTTCCTCCCACAAAGACGTACAGGTTTGTTGGCTAATTGGCTTCAGTAAAATTGTTAACTTTTCCCTCGTGTGTAGGATAGTGCTAGTGTGCGGGGATCACTAGTTGGCGCAGACTCGATGGGCCGAAGGGCCTGTTTCCGCGCTGTATCTCTAAAGTCTAAAGTCTAAATCTCAGAGGGTTAAGAGGCTGGAGAGGCAATGGAGAGGGTTGGAGTCTTGAAGGTGGCGACAATGGTCCACAAAGCAGGACTGTAGTGAACTTGATCAAAGTAAATACTGAAGCAATAGGAGACTAAAACCTTTAAATCAGAATCTGCAGTTCCTTGCAACACATTTTATGAACACTAGCTGTCTGTTGGTTATGGGAGATTTAGAGTTCAACAGTTTCAAAACCCTCATCACTGGGCTTCTGCTCTTATATTTTTATGCTGATTAATATTTAAGTGCATTTACAGTATACACCTTCCCTTATGTTCACATAAAAATGTAGGAGCTGGACAAATGAGCCAAATGAGCCTTGTAAATCGACATTTTGTTTCTCTGCGGCAAAGTGTATTTTACACTCACAACCTCCTGCAAGACTTCAGTGGGGTTTACATTCGTTGCAGAATGCATCGGCGGGTCTTTTACTGCTCTTTGGACTCTTTGTCCACCAGCTATGATTTTAAAATTTAAACTCTTTCTCTACCATCTTTAGGAAGGCATGCATTGTGTGTGTGTTCCTCCGTAGCTTTCCTCGACGATGATTCTCTCAGCGGCTGTCTCTTTGTTCATTTGCTCCCACTCTTTTGATCAAAACACTTATTTCTCTGTTATTCACGCCCACAATAAAATGCAGTTATCCTTCTTTTGTGTGTGTGTAGGAGTGGTGTGTGTGTGTGTGTGTGTGTGTGTGTGTGTGTGGATGTGTGAGTGTGTGTGTGTGTGTGTGTGTGTGTGTGTGTGTGAGTGTGTATGTGTGGTGTGTGAATGTGTGTTCGTATGTGTGTCTATGTGGTGTGTATGTGTGGTGTGTGTGTGTGTGTGCGTGTGTATGTGTGTGCGGATGTGTGAGTGTATGTGTGGTGTGTGTATGTGTGTGTGTATGTGTGTGTATGTGTGGTGTGTGTGTGTGATGTTTTGCTGTGTGCTTGGTTGTATGTGGGTGTGAGATTGTGTGCTTGTGTTATTTTTCCTACTGACATGATTTTTGCTGAGTGTGTGAGTGTGTGGTGTGTGTGCCTCACGAGCATTTATGACTCTTGCCCTGTGTGTCAAAGCCTCATATAGTCTCATATATTCATGATTTTCACTTTGTGTTTGTTTGTCTGTGTGTGAGTGCATGTGTTTGTGGATGTTGACATGTGCATGTTTACATGTGTATGTGGTGTGTGTGTTTGTGTATGTGTGGTGTGTGTGTGTAGATGTGGTGTGTGTGTGTTTGTTTATGTGCAAGTGTGTGAATCTGTGTGCATGTGTTTGCATGTGTGTGTGTATGCATGTGTGTGTTTGCATGTGTGTGTGCATTGTATGAGTATTAGTGTGTGCATGTGACTGAATGTGTGCAAATGTGTGTGGGCATAAAAGCTTTCTGGCTGATATTAACAATGTTTTGCTGTGTGCTTGGTTGTATGTGGGTGTGAGATTGTGTGCTTGTGTTATTTTTCCTACTGACATGATTTTTGCTGAGTGTGTGAGTGTGTGGTGTGTGTGCCTCACGAGCATTTATGACTCTTGCCCTGTGTGTCAAAGCCTCATATAGTCTCATATATTCATGATTTTCACTTTGTGTTTGTTTGTCTGTGTGTGAGTGCATGTGTTTGTGGATGTTGACATGTGCATGTTTACATGTGTGTGTTTGCGTGTGTGTGCTTGTGCGTAAGCCTCATGGATATTTATAATTCTTACACTGTGTCTATGTCTTCCTGATATTGACGATTCTTGCTTTGTTAAAATGTGGGTCTGTGCCTTATTGCTATTTATGATTCCTACTGCGTGTGTGTGTTCATGTGTGTGTGTGTGTGTGTGTATGTGTGTGTGTGTGTGTGTTCATGTGTGTGTGTGTGTGTGTGTGTGTGTGTGTGCATGTGTGCGCGCGTGTGTGTGTGCGCATGTGTGTGTGCATGTGTGTGTGCGTGCATGTGTGTGCCTGCATGTGCGTTGGTGTGCTGTGAATGCGTGTGTGCATATGTGCGTGTGTGTGTGCATGTGTGTGCGCATGCGTGCATGTGCATGTGTTTGTGTGTGCATGCGTGTGTGCGTGTGCGTAAGTGTGTGTCTCACCTCTGACCATGTTTCCCCTGCATCTTTCTATATCAATGTGCTCCTTAATTCACTTCCATGCGGCCACTGCTCATACTGTTTATATTGAACTACTGCAGATATTTTACAGCAGAGGTATCGGCGTTCACCCAGCGAGTCTCTCCCGACACCTCACATGAACGTCCCTCCTTGCTTCACCTACAATTCTATGAACATGTCCTCACATCCAGCTTTCCCACAAGTGCCCATCGAGATTACCTATAGTGCAGCAGCTCCAAGAAGGACCTCAATCCATCCTGTTGTAGTTTATTTTAGGTTTTAGTTTAGTTGTGATAGATGATGAGAAACACTGGGCAGGCTGTGTGCGGCGGGACACTTTGCATCTGCCGCAGGCTGAGACTGACACCTCAGGCACGGGTCACAACTGCATTGGGATTTAGTCTCTGCACAAACTCTTTTTCACTGTCGAAGGAATTTCGCTGAAAGCAGCGCCAACTGGCAGATTCCCACCACGGTAAACAGAAGCATAAGACACGCAGCATCTGTGGAGAACATGGATGGGTGACGTTTCACAGAGTGCTGGAGTAACTCAGTGGGTCAGGCAGCATCTGTGGAGAAAATGGATGGGTGACGGCTTGGGTTGGGACCCTTCTTAAGACTGACTGTCGTAATGGGGTGGGGGGAAGCTGGGAGAGAGATGATGGAAGGATATAATTTGGCAGATGTGGGGGAGTTTTGAGGGACAGGTGGTTGGACAAAGGAAGGAGCGGCGTGGGGGGGACGGCCGTGAAGACCAGTGGACAATGGGGACCCGGCATGGGGGGGGGGGGGGGCTGGCGTGATGGAGGGGGGGAGGAACAAAGGGAGACCTGGTGCGGGGGAGGATTTGTAACGTTGCCAGTGCCCTTCATGGGCGACTATTTGAACACCTTGGCAACAAGCAAAGAATTTCACTGTGTCTCGTCACATGTGACAACAGTTTTTCATTTATTCAAAGATGAAAATGAAAAGACAAAAAATGTGAGATAAAGACATAAAGGATAGATGAGAGTGAAATCGGAAGCTAGAGGAAGGAATATAGATGGGGGGGGGGGAAGGGGGAAAAGGAGAAATGGGTGCACATGCAGGTGGGGGGCAGGGAAGAGAGGGGGGAAAGGAGAGGTGGGAAAGGCAGGGAAGCTGTCTGTTGGTTAGTTACTTAAAATTGCAGAATCCAATGTTCCTACCACTAGGTTGTAAACTACCCACAGCAATTTGAGGTGCCACCCAGTCGCCACTGACTAGCGATCACTATCCTACATACAATTAGGGACAATATACATTTTTACCAAGTGAATTAGCCTACGAACATGTTTGTATTTAGAGTGTGGGAGAAAACCAGAGCACCTGGAGAAAACCCATGCAGAGCGTACACACTCCGTTCAGGCAGCACCCGTAGTCAGGATCGAACCTGGTTTGCATGTGGCCTCATTTTGCCAGACTGCCTATCTATGTTCCAGAGAAGCAGAGATGCTGCCTGACCCACTGAGTTACTCCAGCACTTTGTGACTTTTTTTTGTAAACCAGCAGCTGCAGTTCCTTGCGTCAGTAAGTGGGAAAGAATGTTGTTCAATCTATCTTCAACCTGCAACGAGGTGGAAACCGGAGTGAATGGGCTATGTGTCCAGCTCAGTAAAGCCACAGAGATTGTTGCCTAATCTGTAGTCAAGTCCTTCCTGCCCACAGGAACGTTAGCTGTGGCATTTCATTAGGGTGCAACTTGCTACCTTTTGTGGGTGCTATTTGGGGTTTAGTTTAGAGACACAGAGCAGAAACAAGTTCTTCGGCCCACCAAGTCTGCACTGACCAGCGATCCACACACATTAACATTGCCCTACTCACACTAGGGACAATTTTACATTTACACCAAGCCAATTAGCCTACAAACCTGTACGTCTTTGGAGTGCGGGAGGAAACCGAAGATCTCGGAGAAAACCCACACAGGTCACGGGGAGAACGTACAAACTCTGTACAGACAGCCCCCTTAGTCAGGATGGAACCCGGGTCTCTGGCGCTGTGAGGCAGCAACTCTACCGCTGCGCCACCGTGCCGCCTGGTGTGGGTGGACTATGTATAAAATGACAAAATAAAGCCAGATATGATTCTCAGCTGAAAACTCTGGAGAAAAATAGATCTGGTTGCCTGGGTCAGTGAATAACCATAGTTACCGGGTGAGAACGCTTATTGTTGGCGTCAATATAATTATTTCTGATCACTATTCTTCCCGTCATGCCGGCTCCACACACCCGAGTCCAGGTCCACTGCCTCCGATTGTGATCTGTTGAGCTTAAAAATTCATTATTCATGAAGATGTGAAGGTAGACCGTGCCGCGTTTGAGAGGCACTTTGAAAGATACAAAGGTGTGTTGCTTGGCAAAACGCTTGTTGCCTTGGTAACCGACTCACCAGTCTCCATGGGTTTAATAAGCAACTGTAAATACCCGACACACAGCAGTGACACACGGCCCACTCTCTCTCTCTCTCTCTCTCTCTCTCTCTGGTTTCCATCTCGTTGCAAGGTGATTGGTTGAGGGATTAACCCTTCGCTGGGCCGTCCCTTGGCAAGCATCCACTGTCGGTGCTGTCATCTTAAAGATGGACACAAGAGGCTGCAGTAACTCAGCGGGTCAGGCAGCATCGCTGGAGAAAAGTAGTGCATGACAGACTTGAGACACCACCCATTTTCTAAAGAGATGTTGTCTGAGCTGCTGAGTTGTTCCAGCACTTTGTGTCCATCCTCCTGTTACTTAGATAACATTGTATACATGAGTGGAATCAAGCCACAGACACGCACAGCAGGCAGTGCGAACGGAAAAATACCAGAGTGCAGAATATAGTGTTGCAGCATTAATTTAAAGAGAAAAAGTGCATGCAAGGCCCACAATGAGGTAGGTTGGAAGATCAGGCCTACACCCTGGCTTACAGGAAGGCTATTCAGTAGTCTGATAACAGCTGGGAAGAAACTGTTCCTGAATCCGATGATATCCTTCTGACGAGACCCTTCTTTCATCTTGAATGCCGCATCTGGTGCTCAGACGAAAGTGCCGTCCCAAAGTTATCAGCTCCACCATCCACCTTTCCCTTTCCAAAGGACGTTCAGTGAACATTATCAGTTTAGGGCACCACCTTCTTCATCAGCAGTGGTGATACCGCCGAGTGTCCAGTGGGCCTCAAGCTCTCCACGTCCAAATGAAGGCAGTGCTAGACTGGAGGAACTGGAGGTACACTTTGTCACGTGGACAGTGAAAAGCTTTTGTTGCGTGCTAACCAGTCAGCGGAAAGACAATTGAGCCATTTACAGGGTACAGATACATGATAAGGGAATAATTTTCAGTGCAAGGTAAAGCCAGTGAAGTCCGATCAAGGGTCACCGGTGAGGTAGATAGTAGTTCTATTGTCTAGAAAAACAGGAGCATCCGGAAATGAAACTGTCCTGGAGAAGGCCAGTTAGAATGGCACTGCAGCGCAGCTAGAAGAGCTGCAGCCTCACAGTGCCAGAGACCCGGGTTCGATCCCGACCTCGGGTGTTGTCTGGGTGGAGTTTGCACGTTCTCCCTGTGACCACATGGGTCTCCTCCCACATACCAAAGATGTGCAGGTTTGTCGGTTACTTGCCCTCTAGCATGTTGAGGCCGATTAATTGCCCCTTGTGTGCAGGGAGTGGATGCAAAAGTGGGACAACATAGAACCAGTGTGAACGGGTGCCCGATGGTGGGGGTGGACTCGGTGGACTGAAGGGTCTGTTTCCCAGCTGCATCTGAAATAAAAGACACCGTTTATTTGACCTGTGCAATAATAAATAGAAACTGAATGAAAGCTGGTGTGGATGACAGATCTACCTCCCGCCCAAATACAGCTCATCCTGACAACTGTACCAAGTGGACAAGGTTCGCTGTCTCTCTATGTAGGAAGGAACTGCAGATGCTGATTTACACCGAAGGTAGACACAAAAGGCTGGAGTAACACAGGGGGACAGGCAGCATCTCTGGATAGAAGGAATGGGTGACATTCACTGGAGTCTAAGACTGAGGTGAGAAAAAACGTTTTCACCCAGAGAGTTGTGAATTTGTGGAATTCCCTGCCACAGAGGGCAGCAGAGGCCAAATCACTGGATGGATTTAAGAGAGAGTTAGATAGAGCTCTAGGGGCTAGTGGAATCAAGGGATATGGGGAGAAGGCAGGCACGGGTTATTGATTGGGGACAATCAGCCATAATCACAATGAATGGCGGTGCTGGCTCGAAGGGTCGAATGGCTTCCTGCACCTATTTTCTATGTTTCTATGTTTCTATGAGTCTGAAGAAGGGCCTCGACCTGAAACGTCACCCATTCCTTTTCTGCAGAGATGCTGCCTGTCCCACTGAGTTACTCCAGCATTTTGTGTCTATCTTCGTCATAAACCAGCATCTGCAGTTCCTTCCTATATATAGATTGAGTGCAATATTTATTTCCCTCCAGTCTAGCACTGCCTTCATTTCAATGTGGAGAGCTTGAGGCCACTGATGGACCACAGCTCATGAAGATGGTGGTGCCCACGGAATTATTTGTTGACTGATCATTCCGAGCGTTCTCTTCAATACACACCATCTCCCCGCAGGTGTTACTGGGTCCTGATCCGTCATCTCAACTTTGGTTGAACATCTTTCCTCACCAGCCTTGGTCAACTGTGGCTAGCTGAGATACAGACAATAAATAATACATGGATTGCCTCAGACCGTTCCATCACTTGAACCTGCACAGCCAATGTCATAGAGTCATTGAGTCATACAGCATGGAAACAGGCCCTTCTGCCCAACTCGTCCATGCTGACCAAGATGCCCCATCTAAGCTAGTCCCATTTGGCCTGTATGCCTCTAAACCTTTCCTATCCATGTACTTGTCCTCGTGATTAATAAAAGTTGTGATAATACCTGCCCAACCACCTCCTCTCGTTCCATATATCCACCACCCACTGAGTGAAAATGTTGCCCCTCAGCTTCCTATTAAATCTTGTCCTCTCACCAGGGTGGCACGGTGGTAGATTTGCTGCCTTACAGCGCCAGACACCTGCGTTCAATCCTGACTATAGAAACATAGAAACATAGAAATTAGGTGCAGCAGCAGGCCATTCGGCCCTTCGAGCCTGCACCGCCATTCAATATGATCATGGCTGATCATCCAACTCAGTATCCTGTACCTGCCTTCTCTCCATACCCCCTGATCCCTTCAGCCACAAGGGCCACATCCAACTCCCTCTTAAATATGGCCAACGAACTGGCCTCAACTACCTTCTGTGGCAGAGAATTCCACAGATTTCATTGGGTGCTGTCTGTATGGAGTTTTCCCTGTGACTATGTGGGTTTTCTCTGGGTGCTCTGGTTTGCTCCCACACTCCAAAGATATTCAGGTTTGTAGGTTAATTGGCTTTGATAAAAATTCTATATTGTGTCTAGTGTGCCTTGTGGATAGTGCTAGTGTACGGGGATCGGCGCGGGCTCGGTGGGTCGAAGGGCCTTTTTCCATGCTGTGTCCCGAAGCTAAACTAAACTAAACCTCAAGCATATGTCCTCTCATTTTTGATTGCCCTACCCTGGGTAAAAGACGCTGAGCATTCATCCTGTCTATACCCCTCACTGACTGATTGGTGTCAGCTTCCATTGGGGCAAGGTTCCACCATGCTGCCTCACTGGGAGCCAGTGGCTGATATTTGCCCGATCTTCCATGTCAAATCCCAGTGGCAATTGATCTACATGTGCTGGTCTATGTCCTTCACCACTGAATGATTTGAAATTACTGGGCAAACGCAAATTGGAGGAACAGCACTTCGTATTTCACTTGGGCAGCTTACAACCCAGCGGTATGAATAGTGATTTCTCTAACTTCAAGTAACCCTTGCATCCCCTCTCTCTCCATCCCTCCCCCCCCCCCCCCCCCCCCCCGACCCCCACCCTAGTCATCGCACTAGTTTCACTGTCGTCCTGTTCAGTTGTAACTCATTATCTCCGAGCCCACAGCCAACAATGGGCCATTCTGGGCTCCAACTTTCCATGATCATCGTTGCTTTTGGCATATCTTTCATTCATTTGTCCTATGTACCGTCTATATCTCTCGGTTCCCATTCCCCTGACTCTTAGTCGGAAGGAGGGTCTCGACCCGAAACATCATCCATTCTTCTCTCCAGAGATGCTGCCCGACCCGCTGAGTAAAGGGCTTGTCCCACTTTCCCAAGTTACTCACAAATTCTCCCGAGTTTTCCCCTTGGTTCAAACCGTAGGAACTCGGGGCTATATTTTTACTCGTGGACATTTTTCCTCAGGCCGAAAAAACGTCCCGGCTTACCTGATGCCCCGAGTACCCCTACAGCTGGCATAACGAGCCACTACGATATATCTACGGACTCCTACAGGCTCGTTATGAACATTTTGCGAGTTTGAATCAAGGGGAAAACTCGGGAGAATTTGTGAATAACTCGGGAAAGTGGGACAGGCCCTTTACTCCAGCATTAATTGTGTCTATCTTTGGCTTAAACCAGCATCTGCAGTTCCTTCCCACACTAAATGATTTGATGAGCAGGTTTCAATTAAGTTACAAGCAAATGTCATTTTCTATTCAGCGTTCTTCATTTTTTTACTGACAAATTCAAACAATGCCGTCGAGTTCCCGACAAAAGCTCTTTTCAGTCGACGTGTCGTTGTCTAAAAGAGAGCTGTCTGTCGAAGCTAGGTCCTTACAAAAGACTCGCTGTGAAACCCGATGACTCATCCATTGTGGCCTTGTCAGGAAGGCTTGACGAGGTGCGATCGTGTGCTGGGTCGCCGTGCGGCAGGTGAAGTGGTGACTTTAGGTTGGTCTCGCGGGCAGAGTCCCTCACGACTCGGCACGATTCAGGGCACGACGCACAGCGTTACCGACTGAGCCCGAGTCTCAATCACACGAGCGATGGGTTAAAAATAGACGCGCCTGCAAATCCCATCCGTGGCAAACATCTCTCTTCAGAGAAATGTCTACGGACTCAGTTAGCGCCCAGCACGGATGTGGAGGCTTTGGTGAGGGAGCAGAAGACCGTTACCAAAACGATGCCTGGATTTTCATTGCAGGTACTGTCATAACGTTTAAAAGACATTTGGACTGGTATATGGATGGGATGGATTTAGAGGGATACGGGCCAAACGCAGGCTGGTAGGATCAGTGTAGATTGGGGCATGTCGGTCGGCATGACATGTTGGGCCGAAGGGCATGTTTCATGCTGTATGACTGTTTGACTATGACTCTATTCAAGGGTATTAGGTATAAGAAGAGGTTGGGCAGAATTGGATTTTTTCTCTGGGGTGTCGGAGCTCGTGAGGAGACCTGATAGACGTATACAAAATGATGACAGGCCTACAGTTAGGGTAGACAGTCAGAACCTTTCTCTGGATGGAAAAAACAAAGACCAGAGGGCATAGCTTTAAGGTGAGAGAGGGGCAAAGTTTAAAGGAGATGTGAGGGGTAAGTGTTTTACACAGTGGGTGGTGGGTGCCTGGAACACACTGCCGGGGGTGGTGGTGAAGGCAGCTGCAATAGCGGCATTTACAAGGCTATTGGATCGTCAGAAGGATATGCAGGGAATGAAGGGGCATGGATATTGTGCAGGAAGATTCTGGCATCATTTTTATTATAAACATTATGAATAGGTTTATTGGCCAAGTATTCACATACAAGGAATTTGCCTTGGTGCTCCGCCCGCAAGTGACAACATGTCATACAGTGACTGTTATGAATGACACATAAAATATTAAACATTAATAATAAAACATTGTCAATTAAACATGTGAATTAAATAAAATACCAGAGCAAAAGGAGGCTACAGATTTTTGGTTATTGAGTAGAGCTATTTTACTCGTGGAAAAAAAGCTGTTTTTATGTCTGGCTGTGGCAGCATTGACCCTCTGGAGTCGCCTTCCAGAGGGAAGTGATTCAAAGAGTTTGTGGCCAGGGTGAGGGGGGTCAGAGATGATCTTACCCGCTCGCTTCCTGGCCCTAGCAGTGTACAGATAGTCAATGGATGGAAGGTTGCAGCCAATAACCTTCTCAGCTGATCGGACGATTCGCTACAGCCTCCGGATGTTGTGCTTGGTGGCTGAGCCAAACCAGACCATGATGGAGAAGGTGAGGACATTGTGAGCCGAAGGGTTTGGTCTTGCGCTGTGCTGCTCTATGTTCTGTTCTATGTTTTTGACTCAACAAGTAATTCAAGATGCTGAGAGTGGGGGCAGTTAATCTGCAAGTCGAATCGGTAGTAAAGAAAGCAAACTCAATGCTAGCATTTATTTCAAGAGGGCTTGTGATGTAATGTTGAGGCTCCATAAGGCACTGGTAAGGCCGCATTTGGAATATTGTGAGCAATTGTGGGCACCATATCTGAGGAAGGATGTGCTGGCTCTGGAGAGGGTCCAGAGGAGGTTTACATGAATGATCCCAGGTTAAACTATGATGAGCATTTGTCGGCACTGGGTCTGTACTCGCTGGAGTTTAAAAACATGAGGGGGGACCTCATTGAAACACACAGAATAGTGAAAGGCTTGGATCGAGTGGATGTGGAGAGGATGTTTCCATTATTGGGAGAGTCTAGGACTAGAGGTCATAGCCTCAGAATTAAAGGACGTTCTTTTTGGAAGGTGACGGGGAGAAATTTCTTTAGTCAGAGGGTGCTGGATCTGCGGAATTCTTTGTCACAGAAGGTTGTGGAGGCCAAATCAGTGGATATTTTTAAGGCAGAGATAGATAGATTCCTGATTAGTACAGGTGTCAGAGGTTATGGGGAGATGGCAGAAGAATGGGGTTTAGAGGGAGAGAGAGATAGCTATGCTTGAATGGCGGAGTAAACTTGATGGGCCAAATGGCCTGATTCTACTCCCATTCCTTATGACCTTATGAGAAAATGATGAGTCAGCAAGATGCAGATTTACCAGGACGTTGCCAGGGTGAAATATCAAGAGTCATGAGTCAAGAACGTTTTATTGTCATTTGTCCCAGATGGAACAATGAAATTCCTACTTGAATGTTTCTGAATGAAACATTTTTAAAATTTGTTAAATTAATGTTTCATTAATGAGGAAAGATTGGAGAGACAGGGTTTGTTTTCTTGCTTTTGCAAAGTAGTCGAGGTGTGACCTGACAGAGGAATATAAATTTATGAGAGGCTTAGATAATGGGGTTAGTAGGAAACCTTCCCCATGGCAGGGGTTTCATCGACCAGAGGGGATAGTTTTAAGGCTGGAATAAGAGCTTTCGAGAGGATTTGAGGAGGAATCTGTTCACCCAGAGAGTACTTGCAGTCTGGAAAGCAGTGGTTTAGTTTAGTTTAGTTTAGAGATACAGTGCGGAAACAGGCCCTTCGGCCCACCGAGGCCGTGCCGACCAGCGATCACCCAGCACACTCACAGTATCCCACACAAACTAGAGACAATTCATGCATACACCAAGCCTATTAACCTACAAACCTGTACGTCTTTGGAGTGTGGGAGGAAACCGAAGGTCTCGGAGTAAACCCACGCGGTCACAGGGCGAACGTGCAAACTCCATACAGACAGCACCCCTAGTCAGGTTTGAACCCGGTTCTCCAGCGCTGTAAGGCAGCAACTCTACCGCTATGCCACCGTGCTGCCCTGAGTGGTCTGGAGAGTGGTGAAGCAGCTTATTCCCACAACATCTAATAAGCATCTAAAGGCTGGATCCAAGATGGCGGCCAGGACAGGCGCCTATTTGTGTGCTGGTCATCGATGTGGATCTGCAATCACACATAACAATCGCTCCACTCTGTGAAATCTCTACTCCGACAACAGAATTTATTACTGCGGGCGGCTCGATTTGGCACATTGGCCGTCATCAGTCAGAGTATTGAGTATAGAAGGTGGGAGGTCATATCGCAGTTGTATAAGACGTTGGTGAGGCCACATTTAGAGTATTGTGATCAGTTCTGGGCACCGTGTTATAAGAAAGCTGTTGTCGAGCTGGAGTGGGTACAGAGAAGATTCACGAGGATGTTGCCAGGACTAGAGGGTCTGAGCTACAGGGAGAGGTTGAGTCGGCTGGGACTCTATTCCTTGGAGCGCAGGAGGATGAGTGGTGATCTTATAGAGATGTATAAAATCATGAGAGGAATAGATCGGGTAGACACACAGAGTCTCTTGCCCAGAGCAGTTGAATTGAGGACTAGAGGACATAGGTTTAGGTGAAGGAGAAAAGATTTAATAGGAAACTGAGGGGGTATCATTTTCACACAAAGGGTGGTGGGTGCACAGAACAATTTGCCAAAGGAGGTAGTTGAGGCTGGGACTATCCCAACATTTAAGAAATAGTTACAGGTACATAGATAGGACAGGTTTGGAGGAATATGGACCAAGTGCAGGCAGGTGGGACTACTGTAGATGGGACATGTTGGCTGCTATGGGCAAGTTGTATCACTCTATGACCAGACTGTATCACTCTATGTCTCTATGATTGTAGTCATGCATTGTCTTTCCGCTGACTGGTTAGCACGCAACAAAGGTTTTCACGGTACCTTGATCCACGTGACAGTAAACTAACTGAACAAGCATGTGAATCACCAAAGCACCACAAGCAATGAACAAGTACTGGCAAACAGGGTTAGTATTGTAGAGGGAAAGAGTGTTTACCAGAGCATACTGCTAATGCCTTCAATAAACCGACTTGTTCGATAGACTCACCACTGATCTATGAGCTGTTTTATTTTGTGTTTGAGCTTATCTGAGCAATGCCAGATACAGAGTGCAGGTAGGGCACAGCATTCCCCTCTACAATATACATATGGTTGGCATGAATGTAGTGGGCAGAATGGCTTACAGTATGCCGCTGCTGTGTGACTAACATTTTGCTGTTATTAGCTGTTATCAGGCAACTGAATTATCCTACCACAGCCGGAGAGTGGTGCTGAGCTACCATCTATCTCTTTGATGTCCCTCGGACTATCCTTGACCAGACTTTGCTGGCTTTACCTTGCACTGAACGTTATTCCCTTATCATGTATCTATACGCTGTGAACGGATTGATTGTAATCATGTATTGTCTTTCTGCTGACTGGTTAGCACGCAACAAAAAGCTTTTCACTGTACCTGGGTCCATGTCACAATAAACTAAATGGAAACTGAAACAACACCAATGCCAGCAGTGATCTGGGGGTCACAATCTTTACATGAGGTGGAGGAGACAGATGCAGTGTGAGCTGTGGAAATGGTTGCAGCAGAATGAGCAGGGGCTGCTGTTCTCTTCACAGAGGCCGCTGCTGGAAGATCTCCACATTTGGGAGTTGTGTAGCAGCACGTGCGGCGGCTGGGAGCAGGGCCCACCTTGGTCCCCTCACCCCGAGTCAGTCCCCAGCGCTCGGGGAGCGAAGCGTCGGCCAGTGGCCCTGCGCTGAGGGAGTAGGCGAGTTAACGTGGAGGAACGGTGGAGCTGAGAAACACTTCACACCACCTATGGCGGCTCAGTCACAGTGAGTGGACAGTGAGTGTCACTTTACTGAGCAAGGACTGCTTCAGTCTGTAATTTATCCGTCTTCAACTGTGAGCGCTTGCAATTCACGTTTGACAAGTTATAGGAGTAGAATTAGGTGATTCAGCCCATCGTGTCCACTCCGCCATTCAATCATGGCTGATCTCTGCTTCATAATCCCTTAATCCTGCCTTCTCCCCATAACCCTTGACACCCGTTCTAATCAAGAATTTGTCTATCTCTGCCTTAAAAATATCCTCTGACGGCCTCCACAGCCCTCTGCGGCAATGAGTTCCACTGATTAACCACACACAAGAAGTTCCTCCTCATTTCCTTTCCAAAAGAGCGCCCTTTAATTTTGAGGCTTTGACCTCTGGTCCTAGACTCTCCCACCAGTTGAAACATCCTTTCCATATCCATTCTATATGTGCCATTCATTATTCTATAACATTATTTTAATCAAATGTTATGTATTTTTATGCTTTGCAAATTTGATTATCTTTCCCACAGCCCCTAACAGGATAGAAACCTTTTGCATAATGTCACACTTTTTTGGAGTGTGTTCTATCGTACCAAAGTAACTCTTTTTTTTTCTTCTTGCTCTTTCAATCTAGTCTTTCTCTCTCTCTTTCTCTCTCTCTCTTTCCCTTTATCTCTCACTTATTCTTTCTCTATTTATTTTATCCATTGTTCCCTGCAGACAGACTTGCAAGATGTAGGATGAACACTGAGCAAGAAATGGAGCAATAGCAAGCTTAAAGAGCCTGTCCCACTTAGCGACTACGGGCGACTAGGCTGTAGCCACATGGTTGCAGGGTGACGCCTGTATGGTCGTGAGTAGTCTCCTCAAGTCGCCTAAAGAGTTGTAACGATTTCCTGGTCGCCGCTGGGATTTTGAAATGTTCAAAACTTTTTGGCGACTGTTGGCTTGACGTAGCTTGTCTTCTCCTGTCGTAGGTGCTGTTGTAGGTTGTCGCCAGGATAACGCAGGTTGTCACCAGGTGACGTAGGTTGTCGCTGGTGCTGACTTTGGTGAATTCCACTGGCGACAGGCACCGGCGGCTGAATTATCTTCAGTTGTGTTCAGTTGTCGCCGACAGGGTTGTTGCTTGTCGTAGCTTGTCGCGGGTGGACGTAGGTTGTCATAGGTGTGGTCGTAGGTGGACGTCCTAATGGGTCGCCGGTTGTCGGCAGCTTGCCGCAGCTGGACGTCGACTAGGAGGTAGGTTGTCGTAGACATTGTCATGGGGGGGTGGGGGGTACAGTCGCTGCTTTCCCGGCGACCTGCTACGACTGTGACAGTCACCGGTAGTCGCCGATAAAAATCGCCTAAGTGGGACAGGCCCTTAAGGGATTCAATGATTCAGTGATACTTTATGGGCACATGTACCTAGGTACAGTGAAATGCAATGCACAAAGTACGCAAACAATATCTGGCACCGAGAAACTTATTTCTACTCACAAGCGTTTCTTGAGGGCCTCTGAGGGAGCGCTGCATGTATGTATTGTTAGATCTATGTACCACCGTATGTAGCACGTTAGTACCTGCACTGATGTAAAGCACTTTGGTCAATGATAGTTGATTTTAAATGTGCTATAGAAATAAAATTGACTTGACTTGACTTGAGAACGCAAATTTCTATAACACAAGGTTGCTGAGGACAGTAACTATCAGGATATAGCAGATCTATCTGATTTTGGGATAGTTAAGTCTGTGCTCCATCGGATATTCTGAGTAAAGGTCTAATATTGGGAATGAATTTGTGGTCTCTCATTTGTCCTGCACTTTCCTAGTCTTGTCTGGCATAATGGTGAGCTGAATTTGAGATCAGCCATGATTGAATGGCAGAAAATATTTTATGGGTCGAATGGCCTAATTCTGCTCGAAGAAGTCATGAACTTATTGTGAATATACGACAGATTCATCAATGAGGTCGGCAGTAGTGGGGATAGTGCTGATATTCAATAGAAAAAGTTCCGTAGTATTTTATTGTCACGTACCGAGATACGGTGAATATTTTTGCTTTGCATATACGGCACGGTGGCACAGCGGTAGAGTTGCTGCCTTAAGGGGCTGTCCTAATTGGCAAGTTTAGAAGAGTTTAGGGGAGTTTGAAAAAAATGTCATGTTGAAGACCTCCTTCGCCTTTGTTGAAGACTAGCTACGACTAGCTACGACTAGTTACGACTAGCTACGACTAACTTCGGGAAAATTGGACTCCGAATAGTGGAGAGTGAAGACGACCTCCTTCGATCTGCTTCGACCTCCCTTCGACTATGATGAAGACTATCTACGACTACCTTCGACTACCCTCGACTACCTACGACTAACATGCCGACCTACTACGACTAAACCTATGAGTAAAAAAAGTATCGATTTTTTCCATGGCGATCTTTTTTTACTCGCGGGCATTTTTCAACATGTTGAAAAATACGCTGCGACCTAGCTGAGGCCTCAAGTACGCGGAGACTACGCTCAAGCATGAAGGAGAGTTACGAAGACCTCCTACGACCTCGTGTTGACTATGCTGTGAGTATGAGTTGAGGGCAAACTAGCCAGAACTCGTGGATTATGTCGCCCAAGTGGGACAGCCCCTTTACAGCCCCAGAGACCTGGATTCAATCCTGACTACAGGTACTATCTGTACGGAGCTTGAACATTCTCTCCGTGATGTGCGTGAGTTTTCTCAGAGAAGCTCTGGTTTCCTCCTACACACGAAAGACATACAGGTTTGTAGGTTTGTGCGACTTAGGTGGGGGAGGGATAGAGAGAGAGGGATCCCGACAGTCCTTTCAGGTTAGGCAGAGGTTCACTTGCACCTCCTTAAACCTCATCTACTGCACCCATTGTTCAAGATGTGGACTCTTATACATCGGCGAGACCAAACGTAGACTGGGCGATCGTTTCGCTGAACACCTTCGCTCAGTCCGCCTGAACCAACCTGATCTCCCAGTTGCTAAACACTTTAATTCTCCTTCCCATTCCTACACAGACCTTTCTGTCCTCGGTCTCCTCCATTGTCAGAGTGGGGCTAAACGCAAATTGGAGGAACAGCATCCCATATTTCGCTTGGGCAGCTTACAGCCCAGTGGTATAAATTTTGATTTCTCTAACTTCAAGTAACCCCGGCATTCCATCTCTCTCTAACCCTCCCCCACCCAAGTCTCGTTTCACCCAACCAACAGCTAACAATGGCCTGTTTCCTTTATCATTGTTACGTTTTTGCATATATTTCATTCATTATTCTTTATCTCTCCACATCATCATCTATATCTCTTGTTTTACTTTATCCCTAACCAGTCTGAAGAAGGGTCACCCATTCCTTCTCTCCAGAGATGCTGCCTGTCTTGCTGAGTTACTCTAGCTTTTTATGTCTATCTTCGGTTTTAATCAGAATCTGCAGTTCCCGCCTACACAAGTTAGGGAGATGAGTTTAGTTTTGTTTAATTTTGAGATACAGCGTGGAAACAGGCCCTTCGGCCCACCAGGTCGTGGCAGATCCTATCCTCAATTTAGGGGTAATTTACACTTATACCAAGGCAATTAACCTACAAACCTGTACGTCTGTGGAGTGTGGAAGGAAACCGATCTTGGAGAAAACCCACGCGGTCACGGGGAGAACGTACAAACTCGGTAGAGACAGCACCAGTAGTCGGGATCGAACCCGGGTCTCTGGCGCTGCAAATGCTGTGAGGCAGCAACTCTCCCGCCGTGCCACCATGCCACTCCTTCTGTCTTTGCATTTAATGAACTTCCACGACCACACTTCTTAGTGAACTATGGTGGCAAATTGCACCTTTTCTAAATCTGTTTTAAGATGACGACTACGGGTGCTGCCTGTACAGAGTTTGTTCGTTCCCCGGGACCTCAGGTTTCCCCCACACTCCAAAGACGTACAGGTTTGTTGGCTAATCGGCCTGGTATAAATGTAAATTGTCCCAAGTGTGTCTAGGATAGTGTTAGTGTGCGGGGATCGGAGGTCGGCGTGGACTCGATGGGTTGAAGGGCCTGTTTCCGCTCTGTATCTCCAAACTAAACTTTTAAAAATGACACATGAAAATGATCAATTATGAGAGGAGGAATGTGGCATTGCAAGAACCTTCTTCTTTATCATGCCCACTCTGGTCCCCGTCCTTACACTCCCCCCTCCGCGCACTACTCCCCCTCCCCCCACCTCCACACTCTCACTCCCCCTCCTCCCCGCTCTCATACCACTCAGGGAAGCAGAGTTGCATTTTTTCCCGTACGTCTGTTCATTCTGTGATTCTAACCTGCTTGTATCAGTCAGGTGAGAAAATAAGGTGGCAAATAGCTTGCGGAGTTAGCTGACATTTAATGTGCTAGGCTCATTAGCTCCACTCAACCTAAAGGGCCTGTCCCACTGTACTAGGTAATTCAAGATTTCTGCCGGGTTTTCCCCTGATTCGAACTCGGAGAATGTCCGTAGCACGTCCGTGGATGTCTCGTAGCGGCTCGTATGAGTAAAAAGTAACATTTTTTTCATTATGAGTATTTTTTTACTCGTGGACATTTTACACAGTGTTCAAAAAACATCACGAGTTTACCAGATTTCCCGAGAACTCTTGAATTACCTCGTACAGTGGGACAGGCCCTTTACTCTTTAAACCTTCTACCACCTCGATTCTGCTGTGCAAGAGTTTCAGCTGCTCCAGAGAAAATTAAACCTTCCCATACAGAGATGTCTGTGATGAACTAAGCCCAAGTCAGTGGGAGACCATGAAGGTTGGAGAGCGTGGGAGGCAAGGAGCAGCGTTTGTTCAGTGCTTCTTCCTATACCTAATATTATCACTAAGACAAACACATGTGAAGTGAAGTTTACCATGACCAAAGAAAAATATAGATTATAGGTTTCAGGTGAAGGGGAAAAGATTTAATAGGAATCTGAGGGGTAGCTTTTTCACAGAAAGGGTGGTGGGTGTATGGAACGAGCTGCCAGAGAAGGTAATGGAGGCAGGGACCATCCCAACCTTTAAGAAAAAGGTAGACAGGTACATGGATAGTACAGGTTTGGAGGGATATGGACCAAACGCAGGAAGGTGGGACTAGTGTAGCTGGGACATTGTTGGCTGGTGTGGGCAAGTTGGGCCGAACGGCCTGTTTCCACACTGTATCACTCTATGACTATGTCTCTATAAAATTATGTTAGCGTTAAATATTTGGCTCTAATGCATTCAGTGTGTAAGGAGAAACAAATTTTTGAAGCCAAGCCAGATTTAAAAAATCTGAAAAATGCAGGCCAAATTAGTTGTGTCTTCTCTACCTGGTATCCATTTTGAAGTCAGGAGCCATTTTGTTTGATGGTACAGTCAAGGCTCCTGTAAGTATAGATTCTGTGCCATATTAAAGGTAGTTCAATATTTTTTAATTCCCAACCCGAAACGAAGTAATTGTATCAAATTGAATCAATATTCCTTCAGTCAATAATAAATATTATTTTAAATAATGCATTCATAGCAAATAAATCAAAGCAAAGCAAGTTCTGTCTCCTCTATTTGACTGTATCTCTTGTGTTTTACTGTTAGTCACATATGTTTCTTTCATTAAACATAGCTTGGTTTCTCTCTTTGTCTTCTGTGAATATCCAACACTCTTTGATTGTCTCTGCAACGCCATTCTAAGGCTTTAGGTTCTTTTCTCATTCTCTCCCCTGATTTTCTTTTAAACATAGAATGGAGAACAATATAGCTCAGAACAGGTCCTTTGGCCCACGGTGTCTGTTCTACACATGATGCCAAGCTAAACCAATCTCATCTGCCTGCTCCACATGATCCATATCCCTCCATTCCCTGCATATCCATGTGCCTACCTAATATCCTCTTAAAAGTCATTATCGCATTTGCCTCCACCACCACCCCTGACAAAGTGTTCCAGACTCTCCGCACCAACTTTATTAAAATCTTGCCCTGAAATTCTCCTTTAAACTTTGTCCATTTCGCCTTAAAGCAAAGACCTCTATTCTTTGACATTTTCACAGTGGGAAAACGGTTCTGACAGTCGACCCTATCTGTGCCTCCCATCATTTTTATATACTTCTGTCAGCCTTCCCCTCATCCTCCGACACTCGAGAGAAACCAGTGCGCTGTCTTGTTAAATTGTGTTAAATTAGTTATGACGTTTAATCAAGTGGTGAAATTGTCTTCATACAAGTGTTCTGCATAGTGTTGAAGGAGACTGTGTGACATAATGGAGAAATGAGTGATTCACAGTGTTGCTCCCGACTCCTTTGAAGCTTGAGTTGGATTTAGAGAGTTGGATTTAGCCCTTAGGGCTAACGGAATCATGGGATGTGGGGAAAAAGCAGGAATGGGGGGGGTACTGATTTTGGATGATCAGCCATGATCATATTGAAAGTCTTGAAGGGCCGAATGGCCTACTCCTGCACCTATTTTCTATGTTTCTATGTTCACCCAATGCTGAAGATGACTGTGAAACATGAAGTGAATTTGGGGAAATCTGAAGCCGTTCATTTGCAGACGAATACTTTCAAATCTGAGCTCCCCAGGAAGAAAATGAGGTGCAGGAATTTGGATTTTATTTTTCTTCCTAACACAAAGCTGAAACCAATGAGATAAGACAGCTCAGTATAAGACTTTCAAAAGAAAATAATCATGGAATCTCCCGGTTGCCAAACACTTTAACTCGCACTTCCCCTCCTATTTCCACACTGACCTTTCTGTCCTGAAATATGAGGTGCTGTTCCCCCAATTTACATGTTGCCGAACTCTGACAGTGGAGGAGGCCACACGCATCTCATATTTTGCTTGGGCAGCTTACAGCCCAGCGGTATATTGATTTTTCTAACTTCAAGTATCCCTTGCATCCCTTCTCTCTCCGTCCCTCCCCCACCTTAGTCGTCGTACTAGTTTCACTGTCGTCCTGCTGAGTTTCCCTGTATCATTCGTTATGACTTTCCCCACAGCCAACAATGGATCATTGTGGGCTCCACCTTCCCTTCATCATCGTTGCTGCCTTTGATCTGTCTTTTTGCACATCTTTCATTCATTTGTTCTGTGCACCTTTTCATATCTCTCTGCTCCCTCTCGCCTGATTCCAGTCTAAAGGGTCTCGACCCGAAACGTCATCTATTCCTTCTCTCCAGAGACGCTGTCTGACCCGCTGAGTTACTCCAGCATTTTGTGTCTACCATCATGCTCTCTGTCACTGTCCAGGCTCAGTCCTGTTGACTTTAAGGACTGACCTGCTTGCTTTTAACAAATGTTGTGGAAAGCTCATTATTCTAAAGATTGAGTATGTGCTGGAGCTGATACTGATGAAACGATCTTGCTGCAAATGTTCTGTATGCTGGGGTGTTTGGTGGCTGCTGCAGAACCCGAGGTTGTTGACACATTTCAACGATTGACTGGAAGAATCGTTGAGTAATTAACCTTTGGCCACAGCAGGATCACATTAAACTGAGACTCCTCCAGGCTGCAGGAAGTGAGTTTTACTAATTGGCAACGAGATGCAACCGCCTGCACTAAAGTGATTCCAACAAAGGGAAGGAGTTTGCACTATCCTTAGTTAGATGTCATGGGTGCAGAATCTGCTTCAATTAACAGAACAACACGGGCAGCTGAAGTAGTTGTGTTGAAAATCGATCTTTTGAATAACTTACACTCTTGTATTAAAAAAAATCTAATTTCTCTTTTTGGTTTAGTTTTGTTTAGTTTAGAGATACAGCGCAGAAACAGGCTCTTTGACCCACCGGGTCCGCGCCGACCAGCGACCCCCGCACACTAACACTATCCTACACATACGAGGGACAATTTACAGTGCATGGGTTTTAGTTCACCATTCAAAACCAATAGTTCATTATGGAAGTAACTGATTCGTATACTATTTATCCTATATTGGCAATGTTATGTCCACATTGTTAAATGTAATGTAACCTCCCCATATATCGTGTCTTGTCTGGCCAGAATCATAGTTTAGTTTAGAGATACAGCACGGAAACAGGTCTTTCGGCCCACCAAGCCTGCGCCGACCAGCGATTACCCCGTACTCTAGCACTATCCTACACACTCGCAGCAATTTACAATTTTTACCGAAGCCAATTAACCTACAAAGAAGGGTCTCGACCCGAAACGTCGCCTATCTCCTTCGCTCCTTAGATGCTGCTGCATCCGCTGAGTTTCTCCAGCTTTTTGTGTACCCAACCTACAAACCAGTATGTCTTTGGAGTGTGGGAGGAAACTGGAGTACCTGGAGAAAACCCGTGTGGTCACGGGGAAAGCATACAAACTCTGGACAGACAGCACCCGTAGTCAGGATCTAACCAAGATCTCACCCTGGTCACAAACTCTTTGAATCACTTCCCTCTGGAAGGTGACTCTGGACTGTCAAAGCTGCCACAGCCAGACATAAAAACAGCTTTTTTTCCACGAGTAGTAGCTCTTCTCAATAACCAAATATCTGTAACCTCATTTTGCTCTGGTATTTTATTTAATTCACATGTTTAATCAATAATGTTTTATTATTAATGTTTAATGTTTTAAGTGTCATTCCTACTGTCACTGTGTCATGTTGGCACTTGCGGGCGGCAGCACCAAGGCAAATTCCTTGTATGTGAATACTTAGTCAATAAACGTATTCATTCATTCATTCATTTATTCATTGTAATGCAGCAACTCTATCACCGCACCACAATCCCACCCTCTATCCAAATAAGACTTTACCCATCTATTTAATTTCAACCATAGCTCATGAACTTCTACCCACTTGCTGCTGCTCCCTAATCTACTGATCCATACTGCCATGTATAAAATTCACAGTTCCAAAAGCACCAATTCATCTTCATGACTGTAACGTCTTATTCTAGTCAATTGACATCTTCAGGCCATTCTCCCCACAGCCATTTATTTCAATTTTTTTTGCAACCAGTTGAAGCTCATTTTTTTGAAAGTGTCTTAACCTGTTTTAGTCAGGGATCCCATTCACTTTTCACGTGCAAATACATTTTCAAAAGCCACCCAGGGTAGAGGAATGAAGAACTAGAGGGCATTGGTTTAAGGTGAGAGGGGAATGATTTAATCCAAACCCGAGGGGCAACTTTTTCAAGCAGAAGGTGGTAGGTAGGAACGAGTGCCTAAGGATGTCGTTGAGGCAGGTACTATAACAACACTTGAATAATACTTAGACAGGTACATGAATAGGTCACTTTGGCATATTGGTTGTAGTTCTGGTTGCCCCATAACTGGAAGGATGTGGAAGCTTTGGAATGGGTGCTGAAGTAGTTTATCAGAATTACAGGATTACATAGATACATAGACAAAAGGTGCAGGAATAGGCCATTCAGCCCTTCGAAGCAGCACCGCCATTCTATGTGATCATGGCTCTATGCCCATGGAATTAAGTATGAAGTGCAGTAGAGTGATTTTATGCACAGACAGCACGTTTAGTTTAGTTTATTGTCACGTGTACCGAGGTACAGTGAAAAGCTTTTGTTGCGTGCTAACCAGTCAGCAGAAAGACAATACGTGTCTACAATTGAGCCATCACAGTGTATAGATACATGATAAGGGAATAACGTGAATAATCTTTAGTGCAAGATAAAGTCAGTGACGTCCGAGGGTATCCAATCATAGAATCATAGAATCATAGAAATTAGGTGCAGGAGTAGGCCATTCGGCCCTTCGAGCCTGCACCGCCATTCAATATGATCATGGCTGATCATCCAACTCAGTATCCTGTACCTGCCTTCTCTCCATACCCCCTGATCCCTTTAGCCACAAGTGCCACATCTAACTCCCCCTTAAATATAGCCAATGAACTGGCCTCAACTACCTTCTGTGGCAGAGAATTCCACAGACTCACCACTCTCTGTGTGAAAAATGATCTTCTCATCTCGGTCCTAAAAGACTTCCCCCTTATCCTTAAACTGTGACCCCTTGTTCTGGAGTTTCCCAACATTGGGAAAAATCTTCCTGCATCTAGCCTGTCCAACCCCTTAAGAATTTTGTAAGTCTCTATAAGATCCCCCCTCAATCTCCTAAATTCCAGTGAGTACAAGCCGAGTCTATCCAGTCTTTCTTCATATGGAAGTCCTGCCATCCCAGGAATCAGTCTGGTGAACCTTCTCTGTACTCCCTCTATGGCAAGAATGTCTTTCCTCAGATTAGCAGACCAAAACTGTACGCAATGAGGTAGATAGTTGCTCTCCAATTTAGTTCATATTAGTTTAGTTTAGAGACATAACCTGCAGAAACAGGCGCTTCAGCCCACCAAGTCCTCGCCAACCAGCGATCCCCACACATTAACACTACCCTACACACATTAGGGACAATTTTAATTTTATACAAAGCCAATTAACCTACAAACCTGTACATCTTTGGAGCGTGGGAGGAATCCGAATATCTCGGAGAAAACCCATGCGGTCACGGGGAAAATGTACAAACTCTGTACATATAAGCACCCGTAGGCAGGATCGAACCCTGGTCTCTGGCGCAGTAAGGCAGTAACTCTACTACTGCGCCACCGTGCCGCCTCAAAGTTGTGATAGGATCCCACTGATCTCCAGCCTGCTTACAATTGTTACTTCGTTTTAGCCAGGCTGTTGCGACAACATCTGAAGGAGCTAGGCCGCTCTCCTGATTCCATTTCCACCCCCGTGCCTGGCCAGCTGCTCCCGGCCTCTGGGTGCCTTCGTTATTGGTGCAATCAGTGGTTTTCTGGCACAACCTCGCCACACAGGAAAAGGTGAGATCGACCCTGACAGCAATTAGTATCTCCACTAACGCGAGCCAACCAGCGTTCCTGGACAAACGCCCATGCTGGGAAGGGAAGGGAAGGGTGGCGGCAAGAGTACCAGAGATTCCCGCTGCACCGCCTGTTATCTCAGAAGGAAAAGCTTATGCCTGAAGCAAAAATAACATCTATTTCATCAGACGCAAGCCTCTGTGTGGTCATGACGATCACAGAATATTCTCTGCTAATTGCTTTTGTTGATTTAGTTAACATCGAACGTAGAACAGTGCAGCACATGAACAAGCCCTGCGGCCCACAGTGTCTGTGACGTACATGATACCAAGACTAACACCTGCACATAACCCATTCCCTGCATATCCATGTGCTTATCTAAAAGCCTCTTAAATGCCACTGTCGCATCCGCCTCCAGCACCACCCCTGGCGAAGCGTCACTCCGTGTGTGAAAAACTTACCCTGCACATCTGTTTTAAACTTTGCCCCTCTCACCTTAAAGATATACACGCTAGTCTTTGACATTTCCACGCCGGGAAAGAGTATCTGACTGTCAAGGCCTCTCATAATTTTATAAACTTCTATTGTGCTTCTGAGAAAACAGTACAACCTCTCCTTATAGGTAATACCCTTTAATTCAGGCAGCATCGTGGTGAGCCTCTTCTGCGACCAGAACTACACACAATATTTAATGCTTCCATTTCTCCATCCAACAAAAGGGGCCATTTTGGTCCATGGCTTTTGGTTCACTGTACAGAGCACTCACATGCCACCACTAATTTCCCCTGTGAGTTACTGTCCCCACATTCCCTTCAACCCCCCTCCGCCATCCAGATTCTACCCCTCACTTACACAACTGGGGCAAATTAAAACGGCTTATTAACCTGCCGACCAGCATGACTTTGGGATGTGGGATTAAACCGCAGTACACTGGGCAAAGTAAGAACGTCTCTGGGGATGCCTTTTTTAAAAAGTTTTTTAACCAGCATGGAACAGGCCCTTCAGCCCACTGAGTACATGCCAACCGCTGATCACCCATTCACATGTTCTGTGTTATCCCACTTGCTCATCGATTCCCAACACAATAGAGCCAATTTTCACAGTCAATTAACGTACAAACCAATATCCCTTTTGGATGTGGGAGGAAACTGGAGCACCCGGGAGAAATCCACATGGTCACACGGAAAACGTGCAAACTCTGCACAGACAGCGCCCGAGGTCAGGATCGAACCAGGGTCTCTGGCACGGTGAGGCAGCGGCTCCGCCAGCTATGCCAATGGGGTTTCAGGCAACAAACCAGGTAACAAACCAGCAACAAGCAGAGTTTGCACCTCCAGTTTAAAGGAATTGGATGGGTACATGGATAGGAAAGATGTTGAGGGATATGGGCCAAACACGGGCAAATGGGACCATCTTAGATGGAGCATCATGGTCAGCATGCATGAGTTGGGCCAAAGGGCCTATTTCCATGCTGTGTCACTCTATAACTGATGACATTTGATGACTGGTGATAATATTTCCAAAAACATTTTAGAAATGAACAAACAATACTGGCCGTTTGGTTGTTAAGGTAGAACTTACAGATTGCTTGACTTCATTCAAAGACAAATGGAGAGCTCTCCAGGTAGACTAATCATTAGTGTTGTATACAAAGTGGCTGGGACAGTTGTCTTTATAACAATCATAAAAGCTATTTGATATCTGAAGCACTTTTGAATTATTGAGTTGTGATAAAGTCCTTCAAAAATATAAATAATACTTTCTTTGGTGATATTGACCTATTTGAAGAATTTATTGACTGATTTTATTGTAAATGTTCTATCTTTGTGGGAAAAATTAAATCAGAAAACATTTCTTACTTACTAGGGAATGAGATGAGACTGTCATTTTCGTTAGCATAAAGTTTAGAGTTTAGAGATGCAGCAAGGAAACAGGCCCTTCGGCCCACCGAGTCCGTGCTGACCAGCGATCCCCAACACAAACACTATCCTACACACTAGGGACAATTTACAATTTTCACCAAAGCTAATTAACCTACAAACCTCTTCGTCTTGGGAATGTGGGAGGATAGAACATGTAAGATTATTAAGGGTTTGGACACACTAGAGGCAGGAAATATGTTCCCAATATTGGGGGGAGTCCAGAACCAGGGGCCACAGTTTAAGAATAAGGGATAAGCCATTTAGAACAGAGACGAGGAAACACTTTTTCTCACAGAGGGTTGTGAGTGTGGAATTCTCTGCCTCAGAGGGCGGTGGAGGCCGGTTCTCTGGATACTTTCAAGAGAGAGCTAGATAGGGCTCTTAAAGAGTCAGAGGATATGGGGAGAAGGCAGGAACGGGGTACTGATTGGGGATGATCAGCCATGATCACATTGAATGGCGGTGCTGGCTCGAAGGGCCGAATGCACCTATTGTCTATTGTAACCGGAGCACCCGGGAAAGCCCACGCGGTCACGGGGTGAACGTACAATCTCCGTACAGGCAGCAGCCGTAGTCGGGATCGAACCCAGGTCCTTGGCGCTGTAAAGGCAGCAAATCTACCTCTGCGCCACCGTGCTGGCAAGTGGGAGAATATTACTTCAATTTGATTTACGCCACATTGTTTGTGTGCAGAGAAATCCTAAAAGGCTTTTTGTTTTGTGATTGATTTGTCTTCAGAATGACTCGAGTATTACAAGAGGCAGCAGGAGGCCAGGTGAGGACAGCACGGAGATCCGTGCATCAACCTGTCACTGCAGTCAGGAAGTGTGGAGGGCTTTCGTGGAGGGGAGGGTGGGGGGGGGTGAGGGGGAGGCACAGCGGGAAATGAGATGGTGGCAGAAATTGATGGTCAGACTCTATAATTAAGAAGTACGCGTCAGCAATGGCATTCATTCCTAGTGGTTACTGGTCTGCAGTTCACTGTCTCAACAAGTGATGAAGACAGAGACACTGAGGGCTTTCAGCAGCAATTGGTTGGGCTAATGAGACATGATAATTTGCAGAGCTACGAGGAAAGAATGGGCAATGGCGCTGAATGGATCTCACTACAAAAAGCCGGGTTCGAGGGGATGGCGGAATCGACCTCTTCTGTGACACAACCATTGAATCGTCCGATGAAAAGGAGAGTGGTGGCATAGAAACATAACATAGAAACACAGACAAAAGGTACAGGAGCAGGCCATTCAGCCCTTCGAGCCAGCACCCGCCATTCAATATGATCATGGTAGATCATCCAAAATCCGTACCCTGTTCCCAGGGCCATCGTAACAGCAATATAGGCCCCCCGGGCACAGCAGTGCACTGGGGCCCCTGCCTACACAACCACTCACAGGAATAAAAATGTCAATAAAATTAAAGCCCGTTCAAACGCTGCTGCCCCATTGTGTTGCAACGCTGATTTTTTATAAGTTTCAGTCTTGAAAATGAACGTTCTCCTGCACATTTGGTCACCACTATGCATGTGAACACTCTGGGTGCAATTTCAACATTGGGTAACACAGATTTCAAGTTGTCCAAAATTATTTTGATCCTCTTCTTCTGATCCGTCATATCTAGTAAGATGCACACTTCGCTTTCGTTCCCGTTTTTTCACATCGCTATAATCTTCATCTGGACACTTACTCCTGGCTTTCAATTTGTATTCACTAAATTTGTCTCTAATTTCCGGAAGATAGGTTTTCAGAGTCTCAAGAAGATTCATGGCAACAAGTATGTTCACATCCTCTGACTGCAGGACCTTGTTTGTTTTGTTCACTCTTTCAATGTCATTACAAAGAATTGTGAGAAAGATCATTTCCAGGTTCTCCATTTTCCTGCTCAATCCTTCTGCCTCATGCCTTGTGTTCACTTCCTGTTCAGTGCCAGCTGATACAGAGTCCAGTGTACATGATAAGGGAATAACGTTTAGTACGAGGTAAAGCCAGCAAAGCCCGATCAAGGATAGTCTGAGGGTCACCAACGAGGTAGATAGTAGTTCAGCACTGCTCTCTGGTTGTGGTAGGATGGTTCAGTTGCCTGATAACAGCTGGGAAGAAACTGTCCCTGAATCTGGAGGTGTACATTTTCACACTTCTGTACCTTTTGCCTGATCAGAGAGGGAAGAAGAGAGAGTGGCCTCGATTATGCTGCTGGCCTTGCCGAGGCAGCATGAGGTATAAATGGAGTAAGTAGAAGGGTGGTTGGTTTTTGTGATGGTCTGGGCTGCGTCCACAATTCGCTGCAATTTCTTGTGGTCTTGGATGGAACTGTTCCTAAACCAAGCTGTGATGCATCCTGATAAATGCTTTCTATGGTGCATCTGTAGAAGTTGGTGAGAGTTGAAGGGGACATGCTGAACTTTCTAAGCCGTCTTTGTAAGTGGATGAGGGCATCAGAACTGTCACTGTGATACGACCTAAAGGGGAGTGACAGCAAAAATGCCTGATAATCAGACAGCCTTTGTAATAGATTGCTTGTGGAATTGGAGGTGAAACAAGTGAAGCATGAACAATGAATTCTCCAGTTTAAAGTAACACCTCCCCCCTCACCCCTTTCTCTTTCCTCTGGAAAGTTTACTCCGGAGTTTCCTAAGTTTACCCCGTCTCACTAGTGCCACCCATTCCTCCCATTATCCCACCCAGGCATGGTGGCGCAGCGGTAGAGTTGCCGCCTTACTGCGCCAGAGACCCGGGTTTCATTCTGACTACGGGTGCTGTCTGTATGGAGTTTGTATGATCTCCCCGTGAACACGTGGGTTTTCTCCAGGTGCTCCGGTTTCCTCCCACACTCCACAGATAGATCAGCCACGATTGAATAGCAGAGTAGACTCGATGGGTCGAATGACTTAATTCTGCTCCTATGACTTAAGAACTTAAGAAGGGGGAATGGAGCAGGAGGTGTTGGATGCTTAAGAAAGCTCAAATGAAAGCTTAGTTAATGATAATTTATTTATGTATGCTGATGTAAAACTATTATGAAGCTAATTGTTATTGTCTTAGTCAAAATGTTAGAGTTTGTGTTAAACAAATGCTGACAACGTGTGTAAACAATTGTATCTCAACTGGATAGAAAATCACTTCATGCAAGAATTATTCTAATCCCAATTCAGATGTTGTGAGGAAGGTGCGACATTTTGGGTTCCTCAATATCCTGAAATAATTGATGTTGGAATGAAGTCTTTTCCGTCTCACTGAAGATGGACAACCCTGCGAGCTGTTGTACCCAACACCAGCACGGTGCTTCACAAGGTGTGTAGGAAAGAACGGCAAAACAAAGAACTTCACAAGGTATGTTTTTGGCACAAGGTGCTCCGGTTTCCTCCCAAAGTCCAAACATGTACAGGTTTGTTGGTTAATTGGCTTCTGTAACTTGTAAATCATCCCTAGTGTGTAGGATGGTGTTGTTGTGCGGGGATCGCTGGTCAGTGCAGACTCGGTGGGCTGAAGGTCCTGTTTCTGCGCTGTATCTCTAAAGTCTAAAGATAGGGACACAAGGGTGATAACAGTTGAACTAATAGGCCAACTAGGGCGGGGGAGAGGGGAGAGAGAAGGGGGTAGAAAATACTTGAAATCAATATCCATACTACTGGATTTTAAGCTGCCCAAGTAAATTATGAGATGCAGTTCCTCCAATTTGTGTGTGGCCTCACTCTGGCAGTGAAGGAGGTCCAGGACAGAAAGGTAATTGCAGGAGTGGGAAGAGTTATTTTTGTTTGGCAACTGGAAGATTGTGTAGGCCAAAGCTTCTGCTAAGTGTTCAGCGAAACGATCGCCAAGTCTACTCTTGATCTCGCCGATATATAGGGGCCCACACCGGCAGCATCAGAGTCAGTCTCATATCTGACCCTTGCTGCAACAGAGCCCATTGTAGAATTCTGACAACATTTCTGCACCAATTGTGACATCCTGCTGTGAATATAGCCGCATTGGGACACTTCTGAAATTGGATTAGAGAACAGAAGTCCCCAGATTACAAAAGGGTTCTGTTCCTCTGTTCCCGGAGAACTGTTAGTAGCCCGAACAGTTGGCGACAAACAAAAACAAGTTGTGGGAGAGGATCACCGAAACAGCTGTGACGGAGAGTGAGCGGGGGATGGGGGTAGTCTTGCCGACTCACTGAGTGAGGAGTGGGTCTGCTCAGCTCCACCCAGCCTCCAATTCAACAAAGAACATGAACGGGCCCTTCAGCCCACAATGTCTGTGGCGTGCACATTGCCAAGACTGTCACATATACTCCTGTATGTGATCTATATCCCTCCATTCCCTGCATATCCAAAAGTCTTTTAAATCCCTCTAACGTTGCTGCTTCAACCATCACCCACAGCAGTGCGTTTCAGGCACCCACCACCCTCTGTGCAAACATATTTGCCTCGCACAACTCCGTTACATTTTGCCCCTCTCGCCTTAAAGCTGTGCCTTCCAGTATTTAATTTTCCCACCCGGGGCGAAGGTTCTGACTGTCTATCCTACCTATGCCTCTTGTTGTGGCTCAGAGGGTGGGGGCAGGGGGTTGTGGGGGCAGAAGGCACACAGAAGTGCCCCGTCCCTACCCGTAGAAGATGCCTGGGCAATTCCACCCCATCCATCCCACCCATCCACCATACGCTCGCTTGTATGTGTAGGGAGGAACTGCAGGTGCTGGTTTCAACTGAAGATAGGCACGAAAAGCTGAAGAAGAGAAGAAGGAGAGAAGGAATGGGAGAGGACTGAGGTCTCGACCCGAAACGACACCCATTCCTTCTCTCCAGAGATGCTGCCTGTCCCGCTGAGTTACTTCAGCTTTTTGTGTCTGTACTCACTTGTACGGGCGCGGGTGTCTGTAAGTCGAGTGTTTGTAACCTGGGGGTGACATGTGCAGTGAACTAGAGCAGGGTGGACTTTATTCCAAGGGATGATTTTCTAAATGTATATAAAATCATGCACGGATAGATAGGGCGAATGCGGTCTTCTTACCCAGGGAAGGGGAGTCAAGAACTACAGGGCATAGGTTTAAGTTGAGAGGGGAAAGAATTAATAGACACCTCAGGTGTAAATTTTTCACACTCAGAGGGAGGTGGGTATCTGGACTGAGCTGTCAGATGAAGTGACATCAGGGGAAGCACGGTGGCGCAGCGGTAGAGGTGCTGCCTTTCAGCTCCAGAGTGCTCGGTTCAATCCTGACTACGGGTGCTGTCTGTACGGAGTTTGTACGTTCTTCCTGCAACCTGCGTGAGTTTTAACCCCAACCTCCAAAGACGTACAGGTCTGTAGGTTAATTGGCCCCGGTAAAATTGTAAGTTGTTCCCGAGCGTATAGGATAGTGCTAGTGTACAGGGATCAGTGGTCGGTGCAGACTCGGTGGGGCAAAGGGCCTGTTTCTCCACTGTATCGCTGAAGTTTAAAGTGGTTGAGGCAGGCACAAAAGCAACATTTAAAAGACATTGGGACAGGTACATGGATAGGAAAGGTTTAGAGGGATATGGGCCAATCGTAGGCAAGTGGGACCAGCTTAGATGGGCATCTTGGTCGGCATTGGACAAGTTGGGCCTCAGGGCCTGTTTCTGTGGTTCAGTGACTGTGCAATGATTAAATATTAGCAATATCACTTCATTTTACCCGAGAGCATCAGATGCATGTAGCTGAGAGAGATTTGCTCTGCAGTTTGGTCAATAGACAATAGATGCAGGAGTCGGCCATTCGGCCCTTTGAGCCAGCACCATCATTCAATGTGATCATGGTTGATCATCCACAATCAGTACCCCATTCCTGCCTTATCCCCATATCCCTGACTCCACTATCTAGCTCTCTCTTGAAAGTATCCAGAGAACCGGCCTCCACCGCCCTCTGAAGCAGAGCATTTTGAAGATTTACATTGAAGAGAATTAAATGGTTAGATAAAATGTTGATGGCATTAATTTCTCTTTAATTAAATGTGTAATGGAAATAACGGTGGAAGGTTAGGCAGTATTTATACCTGTGTTGGTCTAAACAAAGCTTAGAAGTTAATTGCGCAAACAGACAGAACATTGGACAGGGCTGGGAAAAGCTGATGAGCAGTGAGTTATTGAATTGTTCATGGCTGGGGAAGAATGCATGGACTGGCAGGAACGTGTTGAAGAGGGAAGAACGAGGGCAGAGCGGAAGCCAATCATGTTGTATAATTATTTTAAAATGTCTTCATTCTTTTGGATTGCTTAACCTGTTGCAGACCTTTACAAAATCGTTAGTTTCCAGAAGCTTTGAACATACTGGACATCTGCCGGCACATCAAGAAATGTCTGGGAATATGAAATATTCCAAACGCAGGAAACACTCCGCAGGCCAGGCAGCATCCGTGGAGAGAGAAACAGAACTTTCTGATGGCTGGACGTTAGATGCCTGACTGTCTTCAATATATTGGCACAAGGCGGCACAGTGGCACAGCTGGTAGAGCTGCTGCCTCACAGCGCCAGAGATCCAGCTTTAATCCTGACCTCAGTGGTCCTGTGGAGTTTGCAGATTCTCCAAGGACGTGAGGATTTGCAGTGTAATTGGCCTTTTTAAAATTGCCTCTCGTGTGGAGGGTGGATGCAAAAGTGAGATAATGTAAAACTGGTGTGAACAGGTGATCGATGGCTGGTATGGGCTTGTTTCCATGTTGTATCTTTAATTTCAATTCAATTCATCTGAGTCAAGACTCAGGAGTGAAACAAAAAATACATTTCTGCAAGCTAAGGACACTTTTTTTAAAAAAATCGATTCTTATCTTTAATCCTAAAAATGCCATGCTGACACTTTCAGATTCAGTGTTGAGAAGGCAGAATGTGTTTGGATTTCTCAGCAATGGATGGGAAGTACTGGTGGCCTGGTTCTATTCGCTGTACTGTTGCCAGACCGTGTGGAGATGATATTTCAGCTTCTGCTCACCCAAGCTGCTGATAGGATCAGACTTGGCCTTTGCAGTCTAAAAGTCCCGCTGATTTCCATTCTGTACACTCAGCGTGAATGAAGCATGGTGGTGCAGCTCGTAAAGCTGCTGTCTCACAGTGACAGAGACCCGGGTTGGATCCTGACCTCGGCTGCTGTCTGTGTAGAGTTTGCACGTTCTCCCTGTGACCATGAGAGTTTTCTCCGGGTGCTGTGGGTTCCTCCCAATCAAACATGCGGGTTTGTAGGTTAATTGGCCTCTGAAAAATTGCGCCTTCTGTGTAGGGAGTGGATGAGAAAGTAGGATAACAGAGAACCAGTGTGGCCGGCATGGACTCGGAGGGCTGAAGGGCCAGTTTCCATGTTGTAGCTTTTAATCAATCAATCTGTATGGAGTTTGTACGTTCTCCCCGTGACCTGTGTCGGTTTTCTCTTGGAGCTCCAGTTTCCTCCCACACTCCAAGGGCATACAGTTTTGTAGGGTAATTGGCTTGGTGTAGTTGTAAATTGTTCCTAGTTTGTGTAGGATAGTGCTAGTGTGCAGGGATCGCTGGTCGGCACGGTTTCGGTGGGCTGAAAGGCCTGATTGTACCCTGTGTCTCTAAACACAGCTCAATCAATCAATCAATCAATCAACCAATTCATTAATTAATGGCGGCACGGTGGCGCAGCGGGAGAGTTGTTGCCTTCCAGCACGTGCAGCACCGAAGACCCGGGTTCGATCAAGTCAAGTCAAGAGAGTTTATGGTCATGTGTCCTAGATAGGACAATGAAATTCTTGCTTGCTGCAGCACAATAGATATTGTAGGCATAAATACAGATCAGATCAGTGTGTCCATATACCATAGAACATAAATATATACACACATAAATAAACAGATAAAGTGCAATAGGCTGTTACAGTTCAGAGTTTGTTTGAAGTTGTGTTTAATAGTCTGATGGCTGTGGGGAAGTAGCTATTCCTGAACCTGGATGTTGCAGATTTCAGGCTCCTGTACCTTCTACCTGATGGCAGCGGAGTGATGAGTGTGTGGCCAGGATGGTGTGGGTCCTTGATGATGCTGCCAGGCTTTTTGAGGCGATGGATCCCCTCGATGGTGGGGAGGCAGAGCTGATGATGGACTGGGCGATGTTTACTTATTGCAGCCTTTACCGCTCCTGGACGCTCATGTTGCCGAACCAAGCCACGATGCAACATGCAGTCAGCATGCTCTCTACTGTGCACCTGTAGAAGTTAGAGAGAGTACTCCTTGATCTCCGTAATCTTCTCAGGAAGTAGAGGCGCTGATGTGATTGCATCAGTGTTCTTTATGATTGCATCAGTGTTCTGTGACCAGGAGAGATCTTCGAAAATATGCACACGCAGGAATTTGAAGTTCTTGACCCTTTCCATCATCGACCCATTGATATAAACGGGACTGTGGGTCCCCATCCTACCCCTTCCGAAGTCCACAATCAGTTCCTTGGTTCTGCTGGTGTTGAGAGCCAGGTTATTGTGCTGCCACCATTTGGTCAATCGGTCGATCTTACTTCTATACTCTGACTCGTCCCCATCAGTGATACGTCCCACAACAGTGGTGTCGTTGGCCAACTTGATGATGGAGTTTGCACTGTGTCCAGCTACGCAGTCATGAGTATAGAGTGAGTATAGCAGGGGGCTGAGCACGCAGCCTTGAGGCGCTCCTGTGCTGATTGTTATCGAGGATGACACATTTCCACCAATACGGAGAGACTGTGGTCTGTGAATGAGGAAGACGAGGATCCCGACTACGGGCGCTGTCTGTATGGAGTTTGTACATTCTCTCCATGACCTGCATGGGTTTTCTCTGAGATCTTTGGTTTCCTCCCACATTCCAAAGACGTACAGGTATGCAGGTTAATTGGCTTGGTGTATGTGTAAAATTGTCCCTAGTGTGTGTAGGTTAGTGTTAATGTGCGGGGATCACTGGTCGGCGTGGATTTGGTGAGCCGAAGGGCCTGTTTCTGCGCTGTATCTCTAAAAACTAAAAACAAATCGATCAATAAATAAACTAATCAATCAATCAATCAATCAAAGTGCTGAGTTACCCCTGAGGATTTTTTTGTTTTGTTTACTTTAGAAATACAGCGCGGAAACAGGCCCTTCAGCCCGCCAAAGTCCGTGCCGACCAGCCATCCCCACACATTAACAATATCCTATACACACTGGGGGCAATTTTACATTCATACCAAGCCAATTAACCTACAAACATCAATGTCTTTGGAGTGTGGGAGGAAACCATAGTTCTTGGAGAAAACCCTCACAGGTCACGTGGAGAACGTACAAACTCCATACAGACAGCACCCGCAGTCAGAATCAAAGCCGGGTCTCTGGCGCTGTGAGGCAGCAGCTCTACCGCTGCGCCATCATGCCGTCCAATTTATACCACAATTTTCAATCGGAATGGAAAATAGAAAAACAAAGAGGGAGAAACCTCCAGTTGCCTCCAGGCAGAAGGAGCCACCTCCACATTGTTGATGCATGCCGAACACAAAGTGCGAAACATTTTACATCCCAGGTATTCCACAGAAGCAGCTTCATGGGCTTTGCATGACCCTTTTGCAGAGTTTGTTCAGCCGCTCTCGAAGTGCGTTTCTCATCATCAGTCTTCACTTTTATCTTATCTTTGTAAACATAAGCCCTAATTAAGTGATATGAATTCATAAATGTCCCATGAACAGGGCAGAATCTGCTCACACATCTCACAGCATTTATTATGGCACAGCAGTAATTGCAAATTCAAATTCATCTCATTTTCCAAATGTCAAGTGCCTTCCCATTCTTAACCTTCCCTCATTAATAGAAGTCGGTTAATCCACTGCCTTAGCCTGTGGCTCTTAATGTATTTAATTTCCATTTAATTCCAAACCTTCAGCGAAAGAGCGGTACCGCACGCAGCGAGATTAGAGTGGCTCAGACAGAGGTCACAGGCTGACAGGCTCAGGCCAGCTCAGCGATTTGGCAGTGGGTGCCAAAATTAACTGCCGAGGAGCACAAAAGGCATTAGTGTAACATCTTCTCTCACACTGCCTGCTATTAAAGTGCATTATCAACAGATCAATCTGGCTGGCTCAGACATCTCCCTTCTGCACAGAACGCCACAAGACAAACAAGACGTGTCGAGCACCGGCCAATTTTCTGCCTTAGTGCAAGAACATAAGTGTGCCTTTAATGAGACAAATCTGCAGAGGAACGGCTTCTGCCTTTGGGGGACAAAGAACTTTCTCGCTGGCTGCAGAAGTCACGGCTTCACGCCCAACAACTGTCAGCCTCTTGCTGCGTGCACAGTCTCGTTAATTCACCAAATTTCTATTTTCAAAGAGTTGTCATAGTTAATTGTCCTTGGTTTATTCACAGAGCTGCGCAGCATAGAAACAGGCCCTTCAGCCCAGCTCATCCATGCTCACCATGGTCACTATCTACACTCATCCCATTTGCCCATAATGGGCCCGTACATCTCTACTCCTATCCCAGTATCTGACCTTTTCAACTGTGTCATTCTCTAGCAGCTCGTTCCACATAACTACCCCTCCCTGTGTGAAAAACCTGCCCCTCATATCCCCTTAAACTTTCTCACTTCTTAGGTTAACCTATGATGAGCGTTTGTCGGCACTGGGCCTGTACTCGCTGGAGTTTAGAAGAATGAAGGGGGAACCTCATTGAAACATACAGAATAGTGAAAGGCTTGGATAGAGTGGATGTGGAGAGGATGTTTCCACTAGTGGGAGTCTACGACGAGAGGTCATAGCTTCAGAATTAAAGGACGTTCTTTTAGGAAGGAGATGAGGAGAAATGTGTTTAGTCGGAGGGTGGTGAATCTGTGGAATTCTTTGCCACAGAAGGCTGTGGAGGCCGTCAGTGGATATTTTTAAGGCAGAGATACATAGATTCTTGATTAGTACAGGTGTCAGAAGTTATGGGGAGAAGGCAGGAGAATGGGGTTAGGAGAGAGAGATAGATCAGCCATGATTGAATGACTGAGTAGAAGATGGGCCAAATGGCCTAATTCTACTATTCCTTATGATCTTATGACCTCACGTTCACCTTTAGACTTTACTTCAGAGATACAGCACAGAAGCCCCATACACAAGCACTATCAATCATACTAGGGAAAATGTACAATGAACAGAAGACAATCCACCTGCAAACCTGTACTTCTTTGGAGTGTGGGAGGAAACCGGTGAACCTGGAGAAAACCCATATGGTCACAGCGAGAAAGTAGTAAATTCCGTACAGACAGCACCTGTACTCAGGATCGAGCCCGGATCTCTGGTGCTGTAAGGCAGCAACTCTACCGCTGCGCCACCGTGCCACCCCTTGAGTGAACACTTTGTTGTACAACCATGCTCACCATGAATGGAAGGACATGAAATGCTGGAGTAACTCAGCGGGTCAGGCAGCATTTCTGGAGAACGTGGATAGGTGATCCTTCTTCAGGTCTGCAGTTCCTTGTTTCTAATGTTCTTACCATACATGGTACAGCTCAACACCATTAAACATTCCCCTTCAATTCTAGATCCTGTAAAAACCATGGTATTTGACAGTAGTTTGAAGAGATGCATGAAGTGGCATTTCCCTCGGTGATTCTGTGGCTTAGTTACAGTATGATGGTCAAACTTGTGATATCTGGTCGGCTGGTTCTTTAGAACCAGGTCGTATCTCACCTCATTATTGCTTTCTCCTGAATAGGGAACTTCTGAAGATTAACAATATAATGCTGGGGAAAAGTATCTGTCTGCATGTGTTCTGGAACCGAGAGAGGAAATTATAAGGTCAGTGAGACTGAAAATCTGGAAGAGAAGCAAAAGCGATTCCACTCTGATATCCAACACAATTTCTTTCATGTTATGGAGACACAAGGAACTGCAGATGCTGGTTGACAAAAAAGGACACAAGTGCTGGAATAAGTCAGCAGGTCAGGTAACATCTCTGGAGAACATGGATAAGTGACTTTACGGAATGGGATTATTCTTCCCTATCCCAAGGCTGTACATGTTTAAGATTGGTTTATACTTTTTCAGTAATGCAACAAGTAGAGGGGAGACCTGACAGAAGTATTTAAAATTCTGAGAGGCATAGATAGGATAGAACGAGTCTGTTCCCTTGCGAGGAAATGTCAAGGATTAGAGGACATAGCTTTAAGGTGAGAGGGGCAATGTTCAAAGGAGATGTGAGGGGCAAGTTATGCTGAGAGTGGTGGGTGCCTGGAACGCATTGCCAGGGGTGGTGGTGGAGGCTGATACTACAGTGGTATTTAAGAGGCTCTTGGATAGGCACATAGATATGCACAGAGTGGATGGATATAGAAACATAGAAACATAGAAATTAGGTGCAGGAGCAGGCCATTCGGCCCTTCGAGCCTGCACCGCCATTCAAGATGATCATGGCTGATCATCCAACTCAGTATCCCGTACCTGCTTTCTCTCCATACCCCTGATCCCTTCAGCCACAAGGGCCACATCCAACTCCCTCTTAAATATGGCCAACGAACTGGCCTCAACTACCTTCTTTGGCAGAGAATTCCACAGATTCACCACTCTCTGTGTGAAAAACGATTTTCTCATCTCGGTCCTAAAAGACTTCCCCCTTATCCTAAACTGTGACCCCTTGTCCTGGACTTCCCCAACATCGGGAACAATCTTCCTGCATCTAGCCTGTCCAACCCCTTAAGAATTTTGTAAGTCTCTATGAGATCACCCCTCAATCTTCTAAATTCCAGCGAGTACAAGCCAAGTCTATCCAGTCTTTCTTCATATGGAAGTCGTGCCATCCCAGGAATCAGTCTGGTGAACCTTCTCTGTACTCCGTCTATATGCATGTGCAGGGTGAGGAGATTAGTTTAATTTGGCATCATGTTCGGCATGGACATTGTGAGCTGAAGGGTCTACTCCTGTGCTGTAATTAAAAATGTCTTGCGCACCAAGTGAATCAAAGGGTAAGAATATTGGGTAAGTAAGTAAGCAAGTCAGTAAGTTTATTGGCCAAGTATTCACATGCAAGGAATTTTCTTTGGTGCTCCGCCCACAAGTAACAACATGACATACAGTGATAGTTACGAATGACTCAGAAAACACTAAACATTAATAATAATAAAACATTAATGATTGACGATGATTGATGAAGAAAATTGACAAATGGAAAGTCCACCAACAGTAAAGTAAGATCGAGGTCTTTTTCTGTTTAAGAAGGAACTGCAGATGCAGGAAAATTGAAGGTAGACAAAAATGCTGGAGAAACTCAGCGGGTGAGGCAGCATCGATGGAGCGAAGGAAATAGGCAACGTTTTGGGTCTCACCTATTTCCTTCGCTCCATAGATGCTGCCTCACCCATTGAGTTTCTCCAGCATTTTTGTCTACCTGAGGTCTTTTTCTGCTTCTGCTTCTTACACTACTCTGCACTATGGAAATAGTTGCCCCTTCCTTCCGCCTAGATAATGAAGCAGTAACCCTATTATTCCCTCATTAATCCCTTACACTTTAGCAATCAGCAATCTGCCAATCTCCGCTTGAAAAATATACAATGACTTGGCCTCCACAGTCATCTGTGGCAATGAATTCCACAGATTCACCACCCTGTGCCAAAAATAAATTCCTCATCTCCTTTCTAAAGGTGCGTCCTTGTATTCTGAGACAGTGCCCTCTGGTTCTTGACTCTCCCACTAATGGAAACATCCTTTCCACATCCACTCTATTGAAGCTTTTCGCTATTCAGTACATTTCAATGAGGTTCCCCCTCATCCTTCTAAACTCCAGCGAGTACTGGCCCAGTGCCGTCAAACGCTCATCACATATTAACCCAATCATTCCCAGGAACATTCTCGTAAACCTCCTCTGGACCCTCTCCAATGCTAACACATCCCTCCTCAGATATGGGGCCCAAAACTGCTCACAAGGCAGTCTAGTGCCTTAAAAAGTCTCAGCATTACATCCCTGTTTTTATATTCTAGTCCTCTAGAAATAAATGCTAACATTGCATTTGTCGTCTTTACTACTGATTCAACTTGCAAATTAACCTTTTGGGAACTCTGTGCCAGCACTCTCAACTCCCTTTGCACCTACAAAAATGTACTCCTGCGAGATTATTCTCAGTAGACAAAAGTGCTGGAGAAACTCAGCTAGTGCAGCAGCCCGAAACGTTGCCTATTTCCTTCGCTCCATAGATGCTGCTGCACCCGCTGAGTTTCTCCAGCACTTTTGTGCACCTTCGATTTTCCAGCATCTGCAGTTCCTTCTTAAACAGATTATTCTCAGTGATGGCTCAATCAATGCATTATTCTGACTTGCTGAAGGTGAGGAGAGTTTGGAGATAGTCACTGTATTTAACAGCTGCAGGTCAGTGCTGATTGAAGTGTACAACTTGAGAGCAGTGACTCAGCTAACTGCTTCTGGAAACCAGCGACCTTTAACAAAGGGACAGATTTATTTTAGCGTGCGCCCCAAGGTCACTCACATGGTGACATATTTGACCGGTTCACTTACATGCATCCGCACCGCGAACAAAATTATTAACTGAAAGAAAGGATGGCCAAATCCTCAGTCTGAAGAAGGGTCTCGACCCGAAACGTCACCCACTCCTTCTCTCCATAGATGCTGCCTGTCCCGCTGAGTTACTCCAGCATGTTGTGTCTATCTTAGATGACCTAATTCAGCAAGCTTGCTTCCAGAAATGAATTCACTACAGTTCATTTACAAAAAAACATTCACGCAGGTTTTCAGTTTTCATTTTTAATCCAAATGTAATCACACGGAAACAAATAAATTGCATATTTATAGTAATCGTTTAGGGAACGTTTTTTTCCTTTGATCTAATTTATGTGGAGCTTTATTCGTTCTGGATTCCGCTGTATCTCTAAACTCAATCAATCAATGAATGTTAGACCATAGGATTTTTTAGTTTAGTTTAGAGAGGCAGTGTGGAAACATGCCCTTCAGCCCACCGAGTCTGCACCGACCAGTGATCCCTGCACACTAACACTATCCTACACACACTAGGGACAATTTACAATTTAACTGAGACAATTAGCCTACAAACCTGTACGTCCTTGGAGTGTGGGAGAAAACCCACTCAGGTCACGTGGAGCTCGCACAAACGCCATACAGACAGCACCCATGGCCGGAATCGTACCCGGGTCTCTGGCGCTGCAAGGCAGCAACTCCACCGCTGCGACACCGTGCCGCCCCACGTTCCATTGGGTATTCCTCATTTTGTTGCATATAAAGAGCTAGTTTCATATATAGAGCTTTACAGTTTCAGCTATTTTTTTTACAAAGAATAGCAAATGAGAAGTGATGGGCTTTGGATTTCTAATGTGTTTGTCAAAGGAAATTATGTTTTATTTGTATTTTGTTCGTTTCATACCCTCAGCCAATGGTAAGTATTAATTTTATATCGTGCATTATTGAAACATATATGTGTTCTCTGATTAATCTTTCTCAGTCTACCTCTTATTTTTTCCCCACAGACTTTGTATTGGTCTATTATTGTCACGTGTACTGAGGTACCGTAAAAACCTCTTGTTATTGTGCTATCCAAGCAAATCAGACAATATTATATGTTAAAGTACAAGAGAAAAATACCAGAGGGCAAAATATAGTTTTCCAGCATTGTAGCATAATAGTTCCAGAGAAAAAGACTAAAGTCTGCAATGAGGTAGGTTGGAAGAATTGGACTGTACCGCACTTATGGAAGGACCGTGCAGAAGAGTAGCTACTTTACAGCACCAGAGAACCGGGTTCGATCCTGACTACGGGTGGCTGTCTGTACAGAGTTTCTGCATTCTCCCCGTAACTGCGTGGGTTTTCTCTGGGTGCTCCAGTTTCATCCCACAGTCCAAAGACAAACAGCTTTGTAGGTTAATTGGCTTTGGTAAAATTGTAAATTGTCCCTAGTGCATAAATAGTGCTAATGTACTTTATAGATTGCTGATGGGTGCGGACTCGATGGGCAGAAGGGTCTGTTTCTGTGCTGTATCTCCACAGTCTAACCTCTGGTAACAGAGGGGAAGCAGTTGTTCATGTGTCTACTGGTATGTAACTACACATACATATACATAGAGTTGTCTCTCCTGTTATACGCATGCCTCTCATTGTATCTAAGGCTTGCCTATCTGTCTCACATTTGCATAAATTGGTAGATTAATCATTCAGTAGATTAATTATTATGTCAATCATGTTAGAAATATGTTCCAAATCATAGGCCGTTGGTTCCCGTTAACCTTTGATATCTCCGCATAACCGCAGCGAGACCAGATGGTTAAAGGTCAAAGAGTGTGAGTCTTGCTTTGGATGGTATCGATCGTCTGGCACCTTGTGGAAGACTAGTGATTTTGTTGTTGTAGAATGAGACTTGACAACAAATCACAGTCTACCGCACAGCTCCAGACACAGGCATCTGATTGGGTAAACTGAAGCCAGGCTCCGCTCACAGTGTGTTGCACCCCCCGAACACCTGAAGTCCAGAACACCGAGCTTTGTCACCACTCTGGAGAAAACAGAGGGATCAGAAGGTCAACGACGTCCCTTCTCAATTCAGATTGTGCCGACATTTGCAGCAGCAGTTCCAATTCCCATTCCATACGATACAATAGAACTTTATTCATCCCCGGAGGGAAACTGGTCTGCCAACAGTCACTACGCACAACAAGGTACACAAAAACTTGAAATTAAAATTAAATTTAAAGTGAAAAAAAGAAAAAGACAAGCGACTGTTGGCCGGCTGCCGTGTGCACAGCGCCTTCACCGGAACGAACGAACGAACAAACAAACAAACGCAGGCCTATCTCCTGGGCATTCTGTGTTTTTACTGATTTTCAATCATGTTCGTAAGTTGTGGGAACAGAATTGGGCCGTTCGGCCCATCAAGTCTACTCTGCCATTCAATCACGGCTGATCTATCTCTCCCTCGCAACCTCACTCTCCTGCCTTCTCCCCATAACCAGATACCTGTACTCACCAAGAATCTGCTTGGAGCACTCGAGGCTGAGGGGTGATCTTATAGAGGTTTGTAAATTCATGAGAGGAATGAACAGGGTGACTGCACGGAGTCTTTCACCTAGGATAGGGGAATCATGGAGCAGAGGACGTAGGTTTAAGATGAGAAGAGAAAGATTTAAAAGGAATCTGAGAGGTAACTTTTTCACACAGAGGGTGGTGGGTGTATGGAAACGAGCTGCCAGGTGAGGCAGGGACTGTTAAAAAATAATAATTTAAACACAGATAGAAAAGGTTTGGAGGGATACAGGTCAAACACAGGCAGGTGGAACTAGCGGAGATGGGCCATCTTGGTCAGCATGGACAAGTTGGACCGAAGGGCCTGTGTCCGTGCTGTATGTCTCTATTCCATCAGTCTGAAGAAGGGTTCTCCTGCGATGCTGCCTGACCTGCTGAGTTACTCCAGCACTTTGTGTATTTTTTAAATTGTAAACGAGCATCTGCAGTTCCTTGCTTCTATGAGTTATTCCTCTCTCTAAGGAACAGTTTTTGCCACTTCATGGATGTGAAGGTATAATCTCATATGACTCCCCTGTGTATTAACACCCATTTTAGGACTTGCAAGCACACCATTGTATAGAAATTTTACCGGTACATTTAAATAAAGGTCAGCTGTAAAATAAATTGAGAAAATGGTTTATTTCCTAATCCAAGAAAGTGAGACGAAAAGATCCTCTGTGAAAGGGGCAAAGTTTAAGGGAGAGTTTTTTTTACACAGAGGGTGGCAAGTGCCTGGAGTGAGCTGCTGGGGTTGGTGGTTGAAGCAGATATGTTAGTGTCATTTAAAAGACTTTTGGATAGGCACGTGGATATGCAGGGAATGGAGCGATATGGATTATGTGCCGGTAGATAAGTGATGGTCTTTGGGATGTCAGGCCAGTTCTTGTGCTGTTCTGGTCTATAGTCTGTTGAAGAAATTAAATCAAATGGAGAACCTTGTTTAATTTAGTTTAGTTTCAGTTTATTATTGTTACCTGAACCGAGGTACAGTGAAAAGCTTTTTGTTGCATTCTGTCCAGTCAGCAAAAAGACTATACATGATTACAGTCAAGCTGTCCAATATGTACAGATACAGGGTAAATGGAATAACGTTTAGTGCTAGATAAAGTCCAGTAAAGTCTGGTTAAATATAGGTCAAAGGTCACCCATGAGGTAGATGGTAGCTCAGGGCAGCTCTCTAGTTGGTGAGAGGACGTTTCAGTTGCCTGATAACAGCTGGGAAGAAACTGTTCCTGAATCTGGAGGTGTACATATTCAAACTTCTGTACCTCTTGCCTGATGGGGGAGGTGAGAAGAGGGAGTGACCAATGTGAGACTGGTCCTTGATTATGCTGCTGGCCTTGCCGAGGAAGCATGAAGTGTAGATGGAGTCAATGAAGGGAGGTTGGTTTTTGCGATGGTCTGGGCTACATCCACAACTCGCTGCAATTTCTTGCAGTCTTGGATGGAGCTGTTTCTCAACCATGCCAGGATGCATCCCGATAAAGTGCTTTCTACGAAGCATCTGTAGAAGTTGGTGAGGGTTGTTGGGGACATGCCGAATGGCCTCAGCTTTCAAAGTAAGTAGGTGTGGGTGCTTCCTTGGCCGTTGCTTTGATGTGACTTGTCCAGACCAGACTTCTGGTGATACTTATCCCTAAAAAATGGAAGCGTTCAACCATCTCTACTTCAGTGCCATCAATGTACCTGTGTGTACCTCGTCACTCCTGAAATCGATCACAATCTCCTTTGTCTTGCTGATGTTGAGGAAGAAGCTGTTGTCCTGGCACCAGGTGACGAAGTTCTCTATATCCTTCCTGTACCCCATGTGTCATAGAGACTGCAAATGCTGGAATCGGGTGCAAAATACAAACTGCTGCAGGAACTCAGTGAGTCAGGCAGTGCCTATGGAGGCACGGTAGACGTTTTGGGTTGAGACCTTGCATCAGGACTTATGTCATGTTGGATCCCTGTCTTGCAGAAACAAGGAACTGCAGATACTGGTTTACACAAATGGACATGAAGTGCTGGAGTAACTCAGCGAGTCGGGTAACATCTCTGGAGAACGTGGATAGGTGACGTTTAGGGTCAGGATCCTTCTTCAAACCCTTTCTTGATTACTTTACTTGAAAGCCAGTTCCTTCTCCTCTCCCCACAGCCAGCTAACGTCTTGTACACGTCTTATCACCTCACTAGGCACTTAATTATCACTTTTACTCAGCTCGTTAAAGTGCTGGATTAATCTAACTGAGTCGGGAACATTATGGCATAGAAAGTGTTAATCGGCACCTAGCGTCTAAACGGATTCTTTGAAAGGAGCGCCCAATATTATAAGTAATAGCCCTGGAACATTTTCTTAAGTATTCGTACAATAATTCAATGCAATTTCTGGTGTGCATGTGAGTTACATTCTGCAGCACACCATAGAACATAGACATGACAGCGTATCAACAGCCCCTTCGCCCCACAATATCTGTACTGAACACAAAGCTAATATAAACTAATTTCCTCTGCCTGCACATTTACTTGCAAGTTAATTGTTTGAGGCAGGACAAACAGTCACAGCAGATGTCAACACATAGACACGAGGAACTGCAGATGCTGGTATGCGAACAAATGACACAAAGTGCTGGAGTAACTCAGCGGGTCAGGCAGCAGCTCTGGAGAATATGGATAGGCGACGTTTTGAGTCAATTTGAAAAAGGGCCCCAACTCGAAATCTCACCTCCCCATGTTCCCCAGAGATGCTGCATGACCCGCTGAGTTACTCCAGCACTTTGTGTCTGTTCCAGCAGATGTCAAACTGGGCCATAATTTCCAGGGCATCAGGTCGCAGTGGGGCGACATCACTAACATCTTGCACCTTATCACCAGTTATGTTCTATTCATCACACTGGCTTCTCCTTGGTCTCGGCAACTCATTCCTTCCTGCCTGTGGAAAGGGCATGGGCTCAGAAAATTCAATCCCCTCCATTCGCCCCCTTGCCCCCAAGGCACCCACCACCCAAACCAGATCACCACACCCTCAGGTTTTAGATGTAATAGGATGCAAGGCGCTGCTCCTGCTGTAGCTCACTTTATCTTCTAACTGGAAAGCATTGTGCATGCTTGTGAGCTTGTGAACTCATTGCTGATTGAAGCAAAGGACAGTGACATTACTGCAGATGTCCAAGGGAAAAGCAACATTGCAACGGTCAGACAAGTGGTAATGCATAAGTAGACATGTCACAAAATGGAGGATGGTCATATATGATCTTACAAAATGGAGGACGGATGTGAAATTATGGACACCTGTGATCCCATTGACACAGCTAAATAGCTGGGCCTCCCCTATAACACTGGGTCAGTTGACGTGGATACACCACTTGCTAGGGATATAGAACACAGAACAGTTCAGCACAAGACCAGGCCCTTCAGCCCACAATGTCTGTGCCAAACATGATGCCAAGACCAGCACTTGTCTACATGCGCGTAACGAACAACCCTCCACTCCCTGCATGTCTATTCAAAAGTCTAAAAGTATTTTAAATGCCACTAACTTAACTGCTTCAACACCCACCTCCAGCAGCGCATTCGAACCACTCACCACCTTGAGTATATACTTCTCTCACCTTAAAGTTATGCCCTCTGGTATTTAATGTTTCCATCCTGGGAGGAAGGTCTGACTGCTAACCTATCTATGCCTCTCATAATATTACATACTTTCAACAGGTCTCCCCGCAACCTCCGGCGCTCCAGAGAAAACAATCCATGTTTGTCCAACCTCTCGCTGTGGGTACTACCAACTAATCCAGGCACCATTCTGGTAAACCTCGTCTGCACCCTTTCCAAAGACTCCACATCCTTCCTGTATTAGACCGACCAGAACTGGGAACAAAGAAAAAAGTGTCTTGTAAACATCAGGACCAAGAGCAACTGACCAACTGTCCATGAGCGGGTGGAACCACCCCCTTACATTGTAAACATCTAGGCAAGTATGTGTATAATACATACTCAATTGTTAATATTATTGGTTTTAAAAACTGCAAAGAACAGAGAAAGGTATAATAATGGATTTTTCCGTTTGCTCGGCAGTTAGCGCGTGAGATTTTAGTTTTTTTTTCTCTTCCCACTGGTGCACGTGTGTATATATTGAAAATTGCATAAACAGTATATAAAATAAATCTTTGGCATTTGAAAAATCGTGGGTTCCGTGTGATTCTTCAATCCCTTGTTTCCACTTACAACATCCATGTAGGCCCATTGTTACTGCATGCTCTTTACCCACGGAACCTATCTACTCATACGTTGACTCTGCCCTACCTCCCCTCGTTTAGTCCCTTCCCACCAACATCTGGGACACTTTATATATGTTCATTTATTTTGACAACTTCTGAATCACTGGCCCCCAATACCTCATCTTCACTGCAGCGTCTGATCTTTATACCCCTTCATGGGAGGATATAGGACCCATGTCGTCACAGGGAGAATGGGTTAATACATTCCCAGCTGCTTCCGGGGTCAGGATCGAACCTGGGTCCCTGGAATAATGGAAGCGCAGAATTATCCTGTTTTGGCTCAATCAACATCTACTGCCAAATAAGGCATGCATCAAATAGCATCTTCATCAAAATGGACACAGAGTGCTGGAGTAACTCAGCGGGTCATGCAGCATTCCTGGAGAACATGGATAGGTGACATTTCAGGTCGGGACCCTCCTTCAGACTGGTTCACACTTATTTCTACAAATATCTTCATCGGTCTGAAGGTCCCCGACCTGAAACATTGCCTGTCCTTTCCCTTCACAGATGCTGCCTGACCCGCTGAGTTTGTCCAGCACTTGTCCAGCATCTGCAGTTCCTTGTGTTGCCACACATGAAATAAATTAAACAAAACCCTTTTCTACATTATAAAATGTCCATTGGCACAAAATTAGGTCCTTCTAGGTAGAAGTAGTCATCTAACTTTTCACTTTGTTGCTGTCTCATGAATTTAGGCTAATTTATGAGGTGGCCTCTCTGGTTGCCAGAGATCACAATATAATGGTAGAACTTAGATTCAATAGTTTAGTTTAGTTTATTGTCATGTGCACCGAGGTACAGTGAAAAGCTTTTGTTGCGTGCTAACCAGTCAGCGGAAAGACAATACATGATTAGAATCGAGCCATCCACAGTGTACAGATACATGATAAAGGGAATAATGTTTATTATTACCCATATCTGAGGTATGCTTTCACAAAATTGTATTCCCTTCGTTTTTACTGCCAGCAGGGGTAACAGGGGAATATTTTCTTGTATTCCCCTTTCTTGCGAACGCCTATGGACTTTACCTGTTAAAACAGCGGGGAATATAGTCATTCCCCTGGTCTCACATCCGGGACTTGGCAACGTGACGGCAACGTGACGCTGCGTGGGAAATTTAGAATATTCAAACGGCAGACCTGTCGCGTCCATTTTGGTTAAATTTTACGTGGAAGTCCGCCGAGCTGAGATGTTCAAATTTTCCTCTAGATGTCTGATATGGGTAATAATAACAATATTGACTGTCCTCTTTCGGGAGATACGACATATATTGCCCTCACTAGATCCATATTGCCCTCGTCTTCGACTCGGGCAATATGAATCTACTTCAGGCAATATATGTCGTATCCCCCTCAAGGCCAGTCAATAATGTTTAATGTAAGATAAAATCCAGTAAAGTCCGATTAGAGATGGTCCGAGGGTCTGATATTGCTCAGTCTTCTGCTTAATAAAACATACATTGTCAAATCCTCGTGCCTAACCCCTAGCCTGGGGCAACTGATTTCCTGATAATCAGATATGAATGCATGTATGATACTTTATTGTCACATGTTCTTAGGCACAGGGAAATGCTTTGTTTTGCATACAGCCCAGGCAGGACACAAGTGTTGCCACGTTTTGGTGTCGACGAAGTTACAAAAGTTCCGAACGGTCCAATCTACTGCCAGCCGCTACCACTTGACAGCAGGCTCCCCCACCCAGTGCCCCCTTCCTTCTCCCTTTCCGCCGTTGTTTTGTTTCCAGTCTCCCCCCACCGCCCCACCAATCCCAAGTAGCTCCACACAAGGGACACTAAAGAGGCCACTTTATTGTTAATCCTCTCTCCTGTTGCCGCTATTCCAGGCACAAAACCATAAAGCAGATACACAGCCTGCCGGGGAGGAATGGTCAACTTCTCACTACTCTGAGGACGAGACAAAAGATTGGGAGGTGCTGCATTTACTTTGGCAGCCTCCGTTTTCAGCTAGCACAGTTCAGTCAGTCATGTCAAGTTTAGTCGTCACATACGCATACGAGATGTGCAGTGAAATGAAAAAGTGGCAATGCTTGCGGTTTGTGCAAAAAACCTACAAACAGATTGGAACAGAAACACATATTAACATATTACATATTTGTGGGAGGAAAAAAAAAGAAAAAAACAGCAATTTTAAAAAGACACCACACAACAGTAAATTGACACAGTAAGTGAGTCCCTGGTGAGATAGGAGTTTACAGTCCTAATGGCCTCTGGGAAGAAATTCCTTCTCATCCTCTCCGTTTTCACAGCATGGCAACAGAGGCGTTTGCCTGACCGTAGCAGCTGGAACAGTCTGGTGCTGGGGTGGAAGGGGTCCCCCATGATCTTGTTGGACACATATCTGCAGCTGAATCAGTTGTGAAAGGTGGATTTTAATCCATGGTTTAGTTTAGAAATGGAAGACCCTTTGGCCCAGCGAATCAACACCGACCGTCTATCACCCGCTCACACTAGTTCTATCTTATCCCACTTTCACATCCACTCTCCACGCACTTGACATTGCAGAAAAAGGAGTTTCATTTCAGACACCTGTTGTTCTCAACAATTTTGACAGCTACATGGAGGGACAGGTTTCGTGGGATATGGGTCAAACGCAGGTAAGTGGGACTAATGTAGATGGGACATGTTGGTTGGTGTGGGCAAGTTGGGCCGAAGGGCCTGTTTCCCCGCTGTATCACTCTAGGACTCCAAGTATTGAATTGAAGTAACTGGAAGATACGATGTGGAAACAGGCCCTTTGGCCCACTGAATCCATGCTGACCATCCATCACATGTTCACACCAGTTCTCTATTATCCCACTTTCTCATCCATTCTCTACTCGCTCGGGGAAATTTACAGAGAACTATTAACCCACAAACCCTCATGTCTTTGGGATGTGGGAGGACACCAGAGCACCCGAAGGAAACCCACGTGGGTCACAGGGAGAATGTGCAAACTCCACACCGACTACACCCAAGGCAGAATTGATTGTGAGGCAGATTGTGAGGCAGTGGCTCTATCAGTCGTACGTACTCTATATTGTACCATCTATCACCCGCTCACACTAGTTCTATCTTATCCCACTTTCACATCCATTATCTCACTGGACCAGCAGCTGGTTGGAAGCGACAGTTTAGACTTTATTGAGTTGCAAAGGGACAAACGAACATGTTTTGTTCCTCAGACATGTTGAATAAGTTTGACCTGCAGATGGGGGGCAGGGCTATTGCCATCCAGCGTCCCTGGGTTAGGATTCCTGAGTGATATCCCGTGACCACTACTGCCACACCTCATGTGGCCAATTGAGGAAGTGACCAGATTGCACTTCATTCTGCCGAGCTCCGAGATTAACACAAATGAGTTTAGTTTAGAGATGCAGCGCGGAAACAGACCGAGTGCGCACAAGCGATCCCCACACATTAACACTAGGGACAATTCACATGTATGCCAAGCCAATTAACCAAAGATCTTGGAGAAAACCCACGCGGTCACAGGGAGAATGTACAAACTCCGTGCAGACAGCACCCGTAGTCAGGATGGAAGCCAGGTCTCCGGCGCTGCAAGTGCTGCAAGGCAGCAACTCTACCGCTGCGCCACCGTGCCGCCCAATTGTCAGAATGATTGTGGATTCACCTGTACAGTTCTCATTCACGTTTCATTGTTGTGCAATCTTTGTAGTGTGAGAGATGGAACAAGATCATAGCAGCTTAACTCTGCTTGAGATACTGCGATTGGATGGAGGGCGGTTTTCTCTGCATCTCACACACATCACTCGACTGGGAAGAATGCAGAAAGAATTCCATTTTGCATCTAAGGCATATTTTAACTTTTCTAGAAGTACTTTGGGGCAGCACAGTGGTGCAACTTGGAGAGCTGCTGCCTGACAACTCCAGAGACCCACCTTCGTCCACTATATGTTGTACCCTTTATCCTTTTTACCTGTGTACTGTGGATGGTTTGAATATATTCATGCGTAGTACTTTTCTTGACTGGATGGCATGCACACATAAGCTTTTCGCTCTACCTTGGTACACGTGACAGTAATAGTAAACTAAACCAATGAATCAATGATACGTTATTGTCACATGCACCTAAGTAGAGTGAAAATCTTTGTTTTGCGTAGAATACACAAAGAGTCGCCCATGTTTCTGGTGCCGACAAAGTTACAAAAATGCTCATTAGAGTCATGTACAACTGCTCCCCCTTCTGCCATGGGGTAGACTGTTTCCCCCTGCCTCCCCCCACCCCGCTCCGCACCCGTTCACTTTGGTCTTGGTCGTCTCCACCACACCGGGTCCCTCTGTGTTCTCGACGGCGCAGCCCAGCTGCTCTCTCCACGGCCCTTCCTCAGTCCGACCGCCGGGTCCGCTCTCGCACGGCGCCACGGACGGCTCCCGACGTTCACCGCAAACTTCCTTTCCTAAACCCGGGTGCTGATGGTGTGGAGTATGCACGTTCCCCCGGTGACCACGTGGATTTCCTCTCACATCCCATGGACGTGTGGTTTATTGGTTAATTGGGCTCTGCAAATTACCCCTACTGGACAGGGAGTGGATGAGAGAGAGCGATAACATGGGACTAGTGTGATGCACTCGGTGGGCCAAAGGGCCTGCTTCCATGCTGCATCTTTCAATCAATTAAATTCAATACTGGTTGAGGATACTGCGTGTTTCAAATGGAATTCTTTCCTTTTCCTGCACTAATGTCCTCCACCCATTAAACATTAAAGGTGCACACACATTATTTTACTGATAACATAGTCAGCAAACAAAGAAGCGTTCTCTTTGCTTTCACAAAAAGCAGGTGCAGATGACAATCTCTTCATTAATCGAGGGCAGTGGCTTACAGGAGCAGAGGTGATTACCTAATGGCAGGCAGCAGGCATGGAGAGAAGCAGGTTAAATCGATTAGCTAATGGGATGAAATCTATGCAGCACGTACTGCTCCCAACTCAGTCCATTGTCAAGTAGCAGATGATCGCTCATGCATTGCGAGCAGCACTAATAACTACTGCAACTAATTAAAACAAGTACTTAACCTTCTGTTCTTCAGCTTAAAATATTCCTGACACTAAAGGTTAGTGTTGAGATTCAAGTCGCACAACTTTAGTTTTGCGATACAGCGCGGAAACAGGCCCTTCGGCCGACCGACCAGCGATCCCCGCACACGAGCACTATCCCACACACACTGGGGACCATTTTTCAAATTTACCGAAGCCAATTAACCTACAAACCTGGACGTCTTTGGAGTGTGGGAGGAAACCAGAGCATCCGGAGAAAACCCACGCGGGTCACGGGGAGCACGTACAAAGTGTAATGCCACCGTGCCGCCCTACGATAATTTAGTCACGGAGACACAAGGAACTGTACAGGTACATGGATAGGAAAGGTTTTCAGGATATGGGCCAAACGAGGCAGGTTGGACCAGCATAGATGCGGCATCTTGGTCGGCATGGGAGAGTTGGGATAAAGGGCTTGTTTCCAGGCTATATGACTCTATACGAACTGTAGATGCCAGAGTCTTGAGCAAAACACAAAATGCTGGCGTAACTCTGCGGGTCTGGCACCATTTGTGGAGGGATTGGACAGGAGACAGGTCGGGAACCTTTCAAGCCGTGACCCTTCTTCAGACTGATTGTGGGGCGGCAAGAGAAAGCGGGAAGAAAGCAGACACGGGTGAGTTGAGTTGAATTGGCAGATGGGTGAAGTAAATGACAAGGGAGACAAAAGGAGTCAGATGAGGAGAAAGAGGAGTGAAATGTAAAACCAGAAGAAAGAATATACTTGAAAGGGACAGAACAGTCCCAGACAGAACAATGACATTTTTACTTGCAGATTCACCACATTGGCTTCAAGAATCTGGTGTCATGCCTTAACGGAGATCGAGCCATTGTAGCTCCCTAAGAATGAAATGTAGAGTTGGCTCATTTTGTAAACTCTGTTCTTTAAAGCAAAACTTCATAAAAAAATTAGAGGAAATCAAATAGAACAAAAATGCATTGCCCTCATACAGATTTTGGAGACAACAGCAATTATCACAAAATTGGGAGAACAGTCAGAACCCTTTACCCAGGGTGGAAATGTCCAGGACTTGAGGGTATAGCTATAAGGTGAGAGGGGGAAAGTTTAACAGAGATGTTTGGAGCAAGCTTTTTGTACACAGAGGGTGGTGGGTGCCTGGAGCGCATTGCCAGGAGTGGTGGTCGAGGCAGAGATGATAGTGGTGTTTAAGAGGCTCTTAGGTAAACACATGGAAATGCAGGGAATAGAGGGACAAGGATCATGTACAGGCAAATTAGATCAGTTTAACATGACATCCTGTTTAGCACAAACATTGTGGGCCGAAGGGCCTGTTCCTGTGCTGGACGGTTCCATGTCCTATACAGCTCCACTGATTTGAATTCATTCTTGGAGTACATCCTTTACCACAGGCACAGGTTCACTTCACAGGGAAAGGAACAATGTCCTGGCCATTTTTACTATCCACCTTAGATGTAGAGTAGCACTGACAAAAGCCTCTAAGATGTCATAGATCCAGAAAGAGCCAGGATGAATAAGAGGCGGAGCATGGCTCAAGAAAGGAGCATAATTATCAGATTTTAGCACAAGCAGCAAAGGGATGCATTAACCCAACCCTGTACACTCATATCTGCCTCACAGCTCCCACAAGCTTGGTTCAGTCCTGACCTCAAGTGCTGTCTATATGGAGTTTGCACGTTCTCCCCGAGACCAGTTTCCTCTGGGTGCTTCATTTCCTTCCTATAATACAAAATAGTAGGAGTTGGCGGACTAATTGATCACTGTAAGATGGTTAAGGGTTTGGACACGCTAAAGGCAGGAAACATGTTCCCGATGTTGGGGGAGTCCAGAACCAAGGGCCATAATTTAAGAATAAGGAGTAAGCCATTTAGAACGGAGATGAGGAAACACTTTTTCTCACAGAGAGTGGTGAGTCAGTGGAATTCTCTGCCTCAGAGGGCGGTGGAGGCAGGTTCTCTGGATGCTTTCAAGAGAAGCTGGATAGGGCTCTTAAAAATAGCAGAGTCAGGGGATATGGGGAGAAGGCTGGAATGGGTACTGATTGGGGATGATCAGCCATGATCTCAAATGGCCTACTCCTGAACCTATTGTCTATTGTCTATTGTAAATCGCCCTCAATCTCAAGAAAGGACCCGACCTTAAACGTCACCTATCCATATTCTCCAGAGATGCTGTCTGACCCGCTGGATTACTCCAGCACTTTGTGTCTTTTTTCTATAACCCAGCATCTGCAGTTCCTTGTGTCTACTGTAAATTACCATCACTGTCTTTGGGAGCAGTAGAAATCTGGTGGGAGTAGGGAGGAGAATCGGGTGTGTGGAGAGAATGAGTTAGGGTGGGACTAGTGTAAAAGTAGGTTCAATAGCCGAGGGGTCCTGTTTCTGTTCTGATTGCCTCCAGGATCCGACGAGGGCAGGTCACGTGCAGAATGGGAACTTTAATTGCTGCGTCTGTCCTTTGTCAAACTCTCACAAAGGTGAGCCAGCAGATGGATGTTGGGGATTTATATCCCAATGTGAACTGATGCCTTCAGCACTGTGAAGACGGGAAAACTCGAGAAAGACAATTTGATTCATCGCCATTGTTGAATAACACAGCCAAAGGCATTTTCAAAACCTTTGCAATTCTTTAATGTGCTTTGTTAGAAGGCTGCGGCAACTGAGTAATATTATTGGGTTAATGAAAGCAGCATGCATATCTTCTTGATTTAGTGATATTTATTCAGGTAGAGAATGTTTCCAAGGTGACTGTGGGATTATGGCAACCTTTACTCACCTCCGTCATTCATTTTAAGAATAGGCTGTGCAGCGCAGACTCCAATCATCAATGCAGTGGAAATGCAGGTGAATATTGTTACTGCCAATAAAACCCCTCAGCGGGGTCTTCAACAACAGTGGTGCAGCTGGTAGAGTTGCTACCTCACAGCGCCAGAAACCCGGGTTCCATCCTGACTACGGGTGCTGTCTGTACGGAGTTTGTACGTGACCTGCGTGGGTTTTCTAATGGTGCTCCGGTTTCCTGCGGCTTCCTAAAATTGTCCCTACTGTATAGGATAGTGTTGGTGTACGGGGATTGCTAGTCTGCGCGGACTCAGTGGGCCAAAAGACTTGTTTCTGCGCTGTATCTCTAAACTAAAGAGATAGAGTACATTGAAATAATGAATTGCAAAAATTAATAAAGTCACATGAGACGGTATTACGGACATATGAGTTGAGGCAAGGATGGATTCTACAAGTGCTGCAGATGGGGAAATTACACAGATTACACAGATACAGAGTCCAAAGTTCAGTGTGCTCAAATATGACACCAAAGTGTGAATAGTCTAAATCTGTTTTGGCCGTTGCCATGGAGAGAGATGGAATCAGTGGCTGAGCATTGATGTTTATTTTTGAGACCAAAGGCAATGGCTTTAATCTCTCCTTTATTTAGCTACAGGAGATTTCTTCTCATCCATTACTGTATGTTGGACAGACAATCATATATTCACATCGTGGGATCATCTTTAGTTTTATTCCGTGCATCAATGTTTTTTAATTGTTCGTGAACACCCCTTGTGAACTTCTCAGAAGAAACTGCAATTAAAATGAATTATGGGTGAGGCAAAGTTTGAAGATATACACATGCAAGATGCTGGCTTGCGAAAAAAAGACACAACGTGTTGGAGTACTCATTCAGTCAAGCAGCATCTCTGGATAAAATGGATAGTTCATAAAATATTGGAGCACAATGAGACCATTTGTCCCATCGTGCCTGCTCTGCCAATTGATCATGGCTGATCTATTTTTCTCCTGCCTTCTCCCTGTAACCTTTCATACCCTTACTAACCAAGAACATATCAATCTCCACTTTAAAAGTACCCAGTGACTTGGCCTCCACTGCAATCTATGCAATAACTTCTATCCTCTGGCTAATTAAATTCCTCCTCATCTCCATTCTATTATCCTGAGGCTGTGTACTCTGGTCCTCGACTCTACAGGAAACATCCTCTCCACATCCACTCGAAGGAGGATAAATACTGATAGGTGACATATCAGGTCGAAACCCTTCATCAGACTGCAAGTGCAAGGCAAGTTCTTTTTTACACAAAGCACAGTGGATGCCTGGAATGTGCTGCTTGTGGTGATGGTGGAAGCAGATATAACAGTGGTGTTTAATATAGGCCAGTGGATATGGAGGTAATGGAGGGAGATAGATCATGTGCAGGCAGAGGCGATGAGTTTATCTTGGTATCATGTTTGGCACAGCCACTGTGGGCTAAGGGGCCTGTTCCTGTGCCGCAGTGTTCTGTTAAATGTTTTAATGGGGAGATTGAGTTTAAATTTGAAAAAGGCAATATTCAGATGTAGGTTGCAATTTAATACAGAGCTTCAGATGATTTATCGGCAGTGATAAATAGGTATGTTCCGAGTTGAGATCTTGCCGCAGATCTCGGGTAGGATGGATAAATGTCTGAAGCTACTGGCTTGAAAGTGACTGATGAAAGTGGGAAATTATGTAATATGGAGGAAGAAATCAGATAATGGCTGGGTGTAATGAAGAAACCAATTCATCTTTGAACAGTAAGCTCAGAATGTGCACCAAGCAACTTTAATCGGGGTGATTTGTGGCAGTGAGTAAGATAGTTTTAACATTCCCAATGTTGCTCAACAGAAAATTACATTTAAAACTTTAGTTTAGTTTAGAGATACAGCATGGAAACAGGCCCTTTGGCCCACAAAGGTCCACACCGACCAGCGATACCCGCACACTAACACTATCCTACACATACTAGGGGACAATATAAATTGTTACCAAAGCCAATCAACCTACAAACCTGTACATCTTTGGAGTGTGGGAGGAAACCGGAGCACTTGGAGAATCCCACGCAGGTCACAGGGAGAACATACAAATTCCGTACAGATAGCACCCGTAGTCAGGATCAAACCCGGGTCTCTGGCATTCTAAGGCAGCAACATTGCCGCTGTGCCACCGTGTCGGCCCTAGGATCTAACATTGGATCAGTCAGTCAGATGGAATATGATTCAAAACTGCTTTTGTACAACTGGAATTTCACCGCACAACCCCCTGAAGAGAGAAAAAAAATACAGGATTAAAACCTTCGAACAAGAGGAATAGAATGACTCCATTGAAATGGGAATGAAAGAAGCATTAAAAAAAAAACTATGGGGATATAATGCAATAAAAGTCATTATAATTAATAGTAACAAAGATTGCAGAACGTTTAAATCAGTGCTTAGTGGGTGCGGGAGATTCTGTACATGTGGTAAAACATGGTAAAGAAAGTTAAAATAACATTCGAGAGTCACCCAGGGGTGGAAGATGGCAAACTTCACGTGGTCCGCCCTGTTTTGACTAATGCAATCAACTCGACGTGCACAAACAGAAGATCGAATGTCCTACAACTTTAGACTGTGCACGCCACACGAAAGAAGAAGAGTCACCCACTTGAACAACTTCAGAAAACTTGAACAACTTTGTAGGACATTGTAGTAAAGATAAAAGATTGGTGCTTTCAACCAAGATATCTGAGATACCCTCTGATATTGGGAACGCCTTTAGCACTGATTGAGAAGGCTGAGGATCTCTATCACGCAACATGGACTAGACTTGCAGATTAGGAAGTCTCGTCCTCCAGCTGCCTAACAGCGAATTGATAAACGTCTTCACCAGTTAAACAATATCCATTCTATATTTAGAGATTAGGCCTTTTTTTTTTTAAGTGTCTCATAATCTCATGGTTTGGAAGAAATTACAAATATTCTCTCTTCCTGTACCATTTCAAACATTTAAAAAATTCAACACACAAACATAAAATGTTAATTATTAATTCAGCATGCAATCAACAACAATGGTTTTAAGGTAATCTAACAGTGATCAGAGGGCTATATTTGTTTAATATGAGATCGTATCCGTGTATTTCCCGATTTAATCTAGTAAACATGAAATTAAAAAGTGTGTTTTCTCATGAGTGCAATCGGATAAAAAAACGTAATTAAATATTTTTACAAGACAAAAGCTGATACAGGTAGTCTGCTAAAACACATGTTTCCTTTATATGTTGCCTTTAACATGATTGATGAGTTAGAGAACACTATTAGTATTATGTAGGCCAATTCAGTTATAAAGCGATTTCTAACAGGAACCAGAGAACCACTTAAAAGTTAATTTAACATGCAGAAGAAAAATTGAATCCAGGGATTAAAAAAAGTTTCCATGTATCCTCCCTGTAGAAATCAGACACTATTGTCTCTTAAGAACACGGTTCATCATGGGGTGAGCATGAAAATTGACGAGTCTTCCTTTGAAAGATCATGGGAACAGATTCTTCGGCCCACCAACCCATGCCGACCATTGATCACCCGTTCACATTAGTTCTATGTTATCCCACTTTCTCATCCACTCCCTACACACTACAGAGGTCAATTAACCTACAATCCCACACATCTTTGGGATGTGGGAGGACACCGGAGGGCCTGGAGGTAAACCTACTTAGACACAGCATCACCTGGGGTCAGGATCAAACCCAGGTCTCTAGTGCCATGAGGCAGTAGCTCAAGAGAGAGTGTTTTATCATCAGAGCTTTTGCATTTTTCAGCTTGAAATTGTGCAATCTGGTGCATACTGTAGAGAGCCTTTAAACTTACACTTGAATGCAACATTTATGCTTTAAATTGGATTAGCCATGAATAAGGTTAGGCTAAATTACATTCCTAATTGCAATCCACAGTAGAGCCAGGGTCTGATCAACAGGTGCAGCACATGAATGATCTTTGTGTATTCATGTATGGAAATCAGATTATAATCAAGCATTTGGACTATGTTGACCAACCTGGGTCTCACTGCACACCTGGTACTACTCCTGACCCTGACTCCAGGAGCATACCTTCTCTCATTCCTGACCCTGAGTCCAGCCTTACACCTGCCACCCTATTCTACCCTGATCATAGCTGCTTATCTGCTTAGGCGCCCGGTGCTGAGCACTCCCTTTGTCCTAGCTTTGACTGCACACCTAGAACTATTCCAGTTCTTGACTCTGGATGCACATTTGGCCTTGCTCCTAGCATCTCTGCTCTGACAATATATCTGGCCCGCACATAAAGCCCCATAGCTGAACCCCTGGACTTAACCTATTATGTTCAAGTCCACAGGTGCTTATCTAATGCGGTAATCTTTTATAGGCACTTTACAGACCAAATTTTGTATAACAAAATTTGCTACATCCATTGGCTTCCTTGTTATTTAACATGCTAGTTACTTTGTCAAAAAAGTCATCAATTGGTTGAACAATTTAATTTTTTTTTAAATATATATCTTTATTAGAGTAGGTAAGCAGTGAATTAGCAAACACATATTATGGTAGCAATATTTTGTGTACAACAATCATACATTATTAATATTATCAAATGAATCATTTTGTCTCTAATAATTTTTTTTTAATAAAAAGAGAGAAAAACAGAGAAAAAAATAAAATAAAAATCAAAAAGAAATCATAAAGAATGGAATAATTTACCATTAATACATCATTGGAGATAAGATCAAGGAATATAGAATATAACTTTTCATCTAATCCTGAGTCCAAGTTTCAGTTAGGGTTCCCTGCCGAACCGATCTACCCTTTTAAGTAATCAATGAAAGAAGACCATATTCTAACAAAAACTTCTTGTTTGTCCATTAGGGCAAATCTGATTCTTTCCAGGTGTAGGGTCTCCGACATTTCCGTAATCCACATTTTAATTGTGGGGGATATAGGGCCTTTCCAAAATTTTAATATTAATTTCTTCCCAATTATTATACTGTAATGTAGAACATTTCTTTGACTTGTTGTAAGTGTTAAATATAATTATGGAGTGAGTTTCAATATAATTATGGAGCGAGTTTTCAATATAATTATGGAGCGAGTCTAGAGTGGAGATTTTTGATTGGAGAAAGGCTAACATGCGTGAGGATTTTAAAGGAGTGAATTGGGACACGTTGTTTCATTGTAGAAGAGAAATGGAGGACATTTAAAGGGGAAATTGTAAGAGTACAGAATCTTTATGTCCCTGTTAGGTTGAAAGGAAATAGTAAAAATTGGAAAGAGCCATGGTTTTCAAGGGAAATTAGACACTTGTTTCGAAAAAAGAGAGATATCTACAATAATTATAGAGGCATGGAGTAAATGAGGTGCATGTAAAAAGAATCTTAAGAAAGAAATTAGGAAGGCTAAAAGAAGATATGAGGTTGCTTTGGCAAGAAAGGTGAAAGTAAATCCAAAGGGTTTCTACAGCTATATTAATAGCAAAAGGATAACGAGGGATAAAATTGGACCATTAGAGAACCAGAATGGACAGCTATCTGCAGAGCCAAAAGAGATGGGGGAGATATTGAACAATTTCTTTTCTTCAGTATTCACCAAGGAGAAGGATATTGAACTCTGTGAGGTAAGGGAAAAAAGTAGAGTAGCTATGGAAACGATGAGATTCAAAGAGGAGGAAGTACTGACACTTTTGAGAAATATAAAGGTGGATAAGTCTCCAGGTCCTGACAGGATATTCCCTAGGACATTGAGGAAGTTAGTGTAGAAATAGCAGGAGCTATGACAGAAATATTTCAAATGTCATTAGAAACGGGAATAGTGCCGGAGGATTGGCGTACTGCGCATGTTGTTCCATTGTTTAAAAAGGGTTCAAAGAATAAACCTAGCAATTATAGACCTATTAGTTTGACGTCAGTGGTGGGCAAATTAATGGAAAGGATACTTAGAGATAATATATATAAGCATCTGGATAAACAGGGTCTGATCAGGAACAGTCAACATGGATTTGTGCCTGGAAGGTCATGTTTGACAAACCTTCTTGAATTTTTTGAAGCGGTAACTAGGGAAATTGATGAGGGTAAAGCAGTGGATGTTGTCTATATGGATTTCAGTAAGGCCTTTGACAAGGTTCCCCATGGAAGGTTGGTTCAGAAGGTTCAATCTTTGGGTGTTAATGTAGCAAGATGGATTCAACAGTGGCTGAATGGGAGATGTCAGAGAGTAATGGTGGATGGCTATTTGTCAGGTTGGAAGCCGGTGACCAGTGGGTCCTCAGGGATCTGTGTTGGGTCCACTGTTGTTTGTCCAATGATCTGGATGATGAGGTGGAAAATTGGATAAGTAAGTATGCAGATGATACTAAGATAGGTGGTATTGTGGATAATGAAGTAGGTCTACAGAGAGATTTGGGCCATTTGGAAAAGTGGGCCCGCTACATCCAAAATAGGACGTACATGGTTGAGAATGCTGTTCTAGGAATAACTGTGCATAGTTCCCTGAATGGAATCGCATGTAGATAGGGTGGTAAAGAAAGCCTTTATAAATCAGAGCATTGAATATTTGTTAAGACCAATTCTGGAGTATGTGTACAATTTTGGTCGCCATGTCAACAAAATAGAGAGAGTACAGAGGAGATTTAGAATGTTGCCAGGGTTCCAGCAACTATTACAGAGAAATTGAACAAGTTAGGAAGGGGGGACTTGATTTCTTTAAAATGATGAAAGGGATTGACGTGGATAAGCTTTTTCCCCTTTTCCAGCAGAGAGGCAGGATCGTAAAAGTTTAGGTTTAGATGGGACTAGGGGAAAAACAAATGGTTGGAAGGGCCGAGAGCTGTAATTGTTAATATGGTTATATGGTTAAATTTTGTTCTGATATTCCAAGTATTATTAATTTTGAATCCGGATCCAATTTAGGTTTAATAACTTCAGAAGTTATTCTAAAAACCTCAGTCCAGAAATTCTTAATTTTTGTACAATTTGCAAAAGTATGTGTTAAATTAGCCTCTGGATGCTGACATTTATCGCAAATAGAGGAGACCTGTGGGAAGATTCTATTCAATTTAACTTTTGAGTAATGTAATCTATGTAATACTTTAAATTGTATTAAAGCATGTCTGGTATTTAACGAGCATTGGTGTATATATTGCAAACTTTTGTCCCATATATCTTTCGTTATGGGTTGGTTTATTTCATTTTCCCATGTATGTCTATATGATTCCGTCGATGGTATCTCGCTATCTAAAAGGGTATTATAAATATAAGTTGTTAGTTTTTCTGTATTAGGATGCTTATTCAAACATTCATCAAGGATTTCTGGTTCCTTATTCCTATAATCTTGTGTATTTGATTTAACATAATCTCTGAGTTGTAGATATCGAAAAAAAATATTTGAGTGTAATTCATAAATCTGTTGTAATTCCTGAAATAAAAGAAAAGTGCCTTTCTTATAAAGGTGTTCCATCTTTTTGATTCCATAGTTTTTCCATTGTGTAAAACCTTTATCCAGCATGGAAGGTTTGAATAAGGGATTGTATACAATAGGAAGGCAGAGTGGTATATTATCCAATTTTAAAGCCTTTTTTAGTTGTTTCCAGATTCGTGTACCACTATCTATTATAGGGTTTTCCCTATAGGTTTTTTTGTGCAATTTTGTCGGTGCAAATATAATCTCAAATTCAAAAGGTAAACAGTCCTCCTTTTCCATCCTTAACCAGTCTGGTTGTTGATCCATTTCTTCCAGCCAAAAATTCATGTTTTTAATATGGACTGCCCAAAAATAAAACAGAAAATTTGGTAGAGCTCCATTAATCTTTGATTTACATAAATGTTTTTTTATTTATTCTATGATTCTTGTAATCCCAGATGAAACTTGTAACAGTAGAGTCTACTTTTTTTAAAAAAGATTTTGGAATATATATCGGGATTGACTGAAATAAGTACAATAATTACGGCAGAAAGATCATTTTTATAGCATTAATTCTACTGAACATTGAAATAGGAAGTGTTTTCCAGTATTGAATATTCTTATTTAGTTTCTTCAGTAATAGGTGGGAAATTTGATTTAAATAAAGAAGTATATGCCTTAGTTACATAAATACCTAGATATTTAAATTTTTCCACAACGATTTTAAAAGGTGATTGTTGTAGTGTATGTAAATTGAGTTCCGTTATTGGCATGATTTCGCTTTTATTCCAATTAATTCTATATCCTGCGAAACTGACCGAATTGAGTTATTAACTTTAATAAATTTGGAATACTAATTTCTGGCTTTGTAATATATATTAATACATCATCTGCATGTAGAGAAATTTTGTTCGTTGTATTAGTATTATACCCATGTATTTCTGGATTAGATCTGACATTTTCTGCGAGTGGTTCAATTGCTAAAGCGAATAATAATGGAGATAACGAGCATCCTTGTCTACAACCTCTAGAAAGATTAAATTTAGTTGATAACATTTGGTTTGTTAGTATTCTAGCTGTTGGGTTAGAGTATAAAAGTTTAACCCATGTACAGTACTTCTCTGCCAGTTGAAATTTTTCCATCACTGAGAATAAATATGACCATTCTACTTGATCAAAGGCTTTTTCAGCATCTAGCGAAATAATTGCTAGATCTACATTAGCAATTCTATTGGAGTATATAATATTAAATAATCATCTCAGATTGTAAAATGAGTGACGTTTTGGGATAAAACCTGTTTGTTCAGGGTGTATTAATTTGTTAATCACTAAACTCAATCTATAAGATAGGATTTTAGTTAATATTTTCTGATCAGTATTTAATAGAGTTATTGCTCTACATGAGGCCGGATCTTCCAGATCCTTATCAGTTTTAGGTATAAGTATTATTGTAGATTCGTTTAAAGTTTCCGGGAGTTGCTGTTGAGTATAAACAGTGTTTGTAAGCGTGGAGAAATCAAATCATAATTTTTTAAAATAAAATTCAGAGCTTAGGCCATCAGGGCCTGCGGCCTTTCTATTTTTTAAAGATCTAATTGACTCTTCAATATCTTTTGTCGTTATTTCAACTCCTAATAATTCTTGCTCTTGCAAATCTAAGCCTTTAAGGTTACATTTCTGTAAAAATGCTTCCATTCCTATTGATTGTCACTTTAGTTGAATAAAGATTTTGATAGTATTATGAAAATCTGTCATTAATATCTTTGGGGAGTGTTAGTATTTCTCCCTTATCTGATCTAATCTTATGAATCGTTATTTCCCTGTCCAATTTACGAAGCTGGCGTGCTAATAGTTTTTGTGGTTTATCACCAAATTCAAAATTTAATTGTTTTGTGTGTTGATAAAGTTTTATTACTTGGTCAGAGTATATTTTATTTAACTTATATTTCAGTGCTGCAATTTTGTTATGTTTTGCCAATGAAGGTGCTCCTGCATTTTCTTTGTCTAATTGCCTTATTTCCATTTCCAATGTCTGTTGTTTAGCTCTATTATCTTTATTAAGAAATGCCTGAGAGGAGATTAATGCCCCTCATATAAATGCTTTAAATGTTTCCCAAAGAAGGGAAGCAGAGATTTCAGGCTGGTCATTGACCTCGAAAAACATATTAATATGTTTTACAAGATATTCACAACATACCTGTTCATTTAAGATTTGAGGATTAAGTCTCCATTGTGCCTGTTTCTTGTCCATTCCATTTAGTTTAATCATAAACGTTAATGGAGCATGATCCGAAATTATGTTATGATATTGTGACTTGTAAGTAAATGGAATTAGACGCTAGTCTACTAAGAAATAGTCTATCCTTGAATATGTTTTATGCACAGGTGAGTAAAATGAATATTCTCGTCCGGATGGGTTTTCAATTCTCCAGACATCCTTAATATTGGTATTGGTTATATATGAGTTTAAAAATTCACTTGACAGAGATTTTGATTTTCTTTGAGTTGATGATCTATCTAAATATGAATCTAGTGTACAATTTAAGTCTCCACCAATTATTAAATTATTTTGTGCGCATTCCGGAATAGTATTAAGTATTCTCTTGAAAAACAGTGGACTATCAGAATTTAGTCCATATACATTAAGGAGAGTCACTTTTTTTGAGTATAATTTGCCTACTACTACCATCAGTATCTTTTATAGTTGATATATGTTTGAAAGGTATACCTTTACAGATTAAAATTGCAACCCCTCTAGATTTATATGTGAATGAGGAATGATACGTTTGAGCAATCCATTTTGTTTTCAATCTATGTTGCGCTTCCTTTTTAAGGTGAGTCTCTTGGAGGAAAATTATGTCTGTTTTAAGCAATTTTAGGTGAGCTAATACTTTGCCTCTCTTAATGGGTTCATTAATTCCCTTAACATTCCAACTGCAGAATGTAATTCCTTCACCCCCATTTTTCACTTTTACGTCTTGCATCTTATGATTAGGGTGGTCTATAATGGAGCAGATGATTCAGCACGTTAAACCATACCTTACACCCGGACCTCAGATAGGTGAATTTTAGATCTTGTAGGTTTTCTTCTCGGTCATATGTCCTTAAATAATAATTATAATTCCATTCAAAATAACGGTTATACTGATTATAATGTACTATAAAATAGAAAAGATAAGAGATTATTATATTAGTAAAGTGTGAAAGAAAGAAAAAAAACTACATCTATGATTAGTGCAGTTAGTGATAGCCATCCTAATGTGGCTAGGCATCTAAGGACTTTTGGTTAAAAAAAAGTTACTTTCCTTGAAGGAAAAACTTCAAATTCAACAAAGAAAAACATTATACGGGGGGGGGGGGGGGGGGGGGGGGGAATAAGGTTATATTCCAATAGTGGAATAATTAATAATCTCAAAGTAAGTAAAATATTAGTTTCATATGACAAAAGTATTAGTCCATGATTAGTCAAAATAGTATCAAATATCAAGGATTAAACCTCCATTTTCTATTTTAACCAACTTATGGTTCATCCGTTTAACTAATTCTGAATTAATCCAATAAACTATAATTGATGATAATTAATAATTATGATTAATAATGATTAGTAATAATTAGTACTATAATATAAAATATTATATAACAATAATCAATTTCATTCTAAATTCATAACAGTCCTTGAGTATAGTAATTTAAAGTTCAGTTTCTTCGCAGTAAAGTACCGAATCCAATATCATCACGTATATATTTAGTGTTAAGTATTAATCCTCATTGTCCTCTTTTTCGCTCTCGCTCTCGGTAATTTCAATATTCTCAGTGTTCTCAATGTTCTTTGCAAATTTAAAGGCCTCTGTGTGGTTGGTGAAGAAGAATCCTTTCTTGTCGTAGGTGATTCTCAATGTTGCAGGGTACATCAATCCATATCTCAGGTTCTTTATATTCTTAAGTATTCTTCTTGTGTCTGTAAACAATGCTCTTTTCTTGGCAACCTCCGCCGGGTAGTCTCGAAATATGCTGATCTTGTCTCCTTCAAATTCAAGATATCTGCTGCAAACGATTTTCTTCATCATGTCATCCAAGACATGGTCATATTGCACCTTCACTATCAGTTGTCTTGGAGGGGTGTCCGCCCCTGGACGGCGTCTCAGTGCTCTATGTGCCCGAGCAAGTAAAGGTGCTTGATCCAGATTTTAAACTTTCTTCAGTAGATCTGCAGCAAATTCACGGGGGTCACGGTTCCCCTCTCTTCCTTCCCGGACGCCAATAATTCTTAGATTCTGGCGTCTCTGTCGTCCCTCCAAGTCAATGCATTTTTCAGTTATTTTATGCAATAAGTCCGATAAACGCTTGTTCTCGGAGAGAAGCTTGCTTATAGTTTTAGAGCTTGTTTCAGCGATTTCCTCTAATTCAATTACAGATTTATGTTGTTGTTCTAGTGCCTGCGAGATGGGGTCCAACTTCGAAATAAATACGGATTCAAGCAGTTTCAATTTAACATTTACCTCTTCAATCTTTTGATTTAGATTTTCTTCCAAGGTCAGCTTCCAGGAATCCAGTTGTTCCTGTTCGATAGCAACAATATCTTTCTTAATTTCTTCTTTAATTTCTTTTTTAAAAGTTTTCAACTCATCTGTAAAGTCATGTTTGAGTTTTTTAAATTCTGCCATTATTTTTGAAATTTCTAAAGCGAGAAAACTTCTTAATTCTTCCACATCTGACTTTTTTTTCCTTTAGATTTCTTCTTGGGACGCTGTTAAACCTGAGGCCGAGGCTTGGGGGGGGGGGGGGATGTTGTGGAAACATACCGTCGGTTTCGTCGCGCGCCTGATGACGTCACAGGCTTACTGCAATCAGTCGGTAGCGTTGTTGAGCAGGTAAGTCCCGATTTTTCCCCCCATTTTTATTTCGGATTTTCGGAGCTAAATGGCGTGAGTCTGCCTACTCCATAGCGCCACCGGAAGTCCTGAACACAATTTCTCATCCATAAAATTATACTCACTCAGCTATATAAGTATTCTGTTACCATTTCCTTCATTTTCCTGACAAACTGTCGTGAAGTCATTTTCACCCCCAATATTTTCATTATTTTGCTGTCTTCCTCTCACCTGGGACTTTTCCGAAATGCAAAGTCTAATAACAATATATATTTAAGCAATAACATTCTATTTAATATGATCTTGAGAGTGCATAATATTTTCTGTGGTATTCATAACACAACAATGGTAAAAAGATACTTGTTTTGATTGCACCTACCAACATGCATACATTATTATACTGCAGTATGTACCGAGGACAAATTTTTGTTCCAATATTCTCCATTCCCAATTACTGTTACAGTGAAGTGATTGAAATCCAAGTGAAGTTTAATAGGCATCAGAAAAATAAAACCTCCAGCATGGATGATATTCATTACGTGGTTGGTTGGAGTCAGTATCAGCACAATTACTATATCAAACTTTGAATCTTCAGATATCCTGGCTCAAAGTAAAACTAAAAACAAATAATAACTCCTCTTACATTCCCCTGCAAGAATCTCTGTCACTCCTTTAAAATATGCCCCTTCTTTGAACAAGCTCTTAAACATCACATCTGATTACACTCCTTGAGGATATTCATCTATGTTTTCAATTAATAAAAGGACGAGATTGGGGACATTTCTATTCAACCTGTCAAAGGAATTGGGTGGGGGGGGGGGGTGTTGTTTAGAAATAGTCAGTAAGGTAAACAAACATATTAGTTGAGTGGCAAATGACAATAGTGCTATCTTCCCAATATTTAACTGAAGGAAATAATGGGTTATCGGGGCTGTATGTTGTGACAGACAGCCTGACACCTTGCATGTTATTTTAATATTACACTTATCCCCCCCCTCCCCCATATTCAGATGAATAAATTAAGGTTTTGTCAACTAATTACAAATCAGGCTCATTACAAATCAATCACATTAGCCCACTCCAAAACACGAAGCGCTGAGCATTGGGATCCGGACATCACGGACAACTGGCCTCAGTTCCCTGCTAACGTCTGGCTGTGCTGTCTGCCTGAATACCTCTCTCCTGCCGCTCATGTCAGCCGCTTTCCGCAAATCATTAAATTCCGACTGCCGCCGGGAGCAGGACATGTCCTCACTTGCTGCGCTGGGTGACACTGCATGGCATTCACTGCCCGGTCCGTGTCTTTCAAAGTAAATTTGCATGGGGACATGGTTTGGAGGTTGGCAGTTGTCGGTCAAGTGAGAATAATAGAGACAATAAGAAATGCTGCTGTCTTGTCAAAAGATGCGCACACAAGCATCTGGTTTCCAGAGGGGTAGTATGGACATTGTGGGCTGAATGGATTCTTGGGCTGGCGGCTCAGTCACTCAAGCCTGTTGTGGTGGCAGCTCACTCACTCAAGGCTGGTGGGCTGGCAGTTGACTCATGGCTATTCCTTGAAATTCCATTTCAAGCAGGGTGCAAGGCCACGAAATTCAAGTGCAGTTTCTTACCACTTCAAGCAGGGTGCAAGGCCACCAAATTCAAGTGCAGATTCATACCATTTCAAGCAGGGTGCAAGGCCACTAAAGACAGTGAGACGTGACCTCTCCGTCCTCCATCTTGCAGAGATCGAGCCACGCCCACACTTCTGGGTTTTATAGTCCCTCCCCCCATTAGAAGGGGCGTGGCCTTCATGGCGTGATTGACATGAGAGATAATCTCAACATTTTTAAACACTAATAACTGAACACTTAATAATCAGGTGCCGAGGATTTTTTCCATCGATGAAGACTAAAAGTTTTCGCGGCGGGGGACTGAGTAAGATGGCCAAAAATCACAGCTATATGTTGTAGCGTTTTTTTCTAAAATCAATATAAAGCGCAAACAGGAAGTGGTCAAGATTAGACTTTTAATTCTATAGAAGGCATGGCAACTTTAATTAGGCATGGCAACTTTAATTAGACAAGGCACCTTTAATTAGGCAAGGCACCTTTAATTAGTCAACACAGCTTTAGCATTTCCAAACTAAAGGCAACACAGCTTTAGCATTTCCAAACCAACGGCAACACAGCTTTAGCATTTCCAAACCAAAGGCAACACAGCTTTTCCAAACTATATTTTCAAACCACATTAAGGATACTGACAGGTCAGTAAAACCACTCACAGTTTAGTAGACATGTGTCCAGTGTTATTCACAGCTCAGACTGAGAGACTTGGCCCTCTTGCTCTCCCATCTTGCAGAGACTGACTGAGGCACTCAACACTTACGGTTTTTATGGTCCCTCCGGAAGGGGCGTGGCCGTCAGGAGAGAGAATCTCAACATTTTTTAAACACTAATAACGCTTTTAGTTTTCATCGATGGGAAAAATCCTCTTGTCCTGCACAGCGGAGGGGAGACTCTGAGTAAGATGGTCAAAAATCACAGCCATAAGTGGCAGCATTTGTTTTATAAAATCAATATACAGAACAACAGGAAGTGGTCAAGATCAGACTTTTAGTAATATAGATGATCGACAACATACTATCTGGGGAGTGAGGTACAGAATATACAGACCCCTTGAGAATGGGCAGAAGACACCAAAGGTAATGTAGCTCCCCAGAAACAAGAATCAACAAGCAGGATGAAACAACACAGTCCTGTCCCTTTAAGACAAATCTGGGAAGGCCAACCGATAGAGAAAGCTGCTCCTCACGATCCCTACTCCCTTGAAACTGACATTCAAAGAAGAAGACCTACCCTAGTGCCCAACTTTAAAATCATCTAGCTTTTGACGCTAGTGAAGGAAGGAAAGTAACACTATCTAATCTTTCCTAAAGAAACAACACCGACAACCTATGATGACTATGGGAGCAAGCTTCACTTTAAAGAACCAAACTTGTTTTTGAAAAATACATTAATCTGTGGTTCGGGGCAAAATACTCGCTTTGCGCCAAAATGTAGTTATATATAAATTGATTTAAAGAGGGCTTATGGGATATGGTCTTAAAAATTGTTAGAGAATTAACTGATGGATCTTCGACTTCCTCATTCACAGACGACAGACTGTTCAAATTGGTGGAAAGGTGTCAGCCTCGGTAACAATCAACACGGGAGCACCTCAAGGCTCTATGCTCAGCCCCCTGCTGTGCTTACTCTATACTCATGACTGCGTAGCTGGTTATTGTGCGAACTCCATCATCAGGTTCGCTGACGACACCACTGTTGTGGGACGTATCACTGATGGGGATGAGTCAGAGTTTAGAAGAGAGATCGACCAACTGACCAAATGGTGCCAGCACAATAACCTGGCCCTCAACACCAGCAAAACCAAGGAACTGATTGTGGACTTTGGAAGAGGTAGGATGTGGACCCACAGTCCCGTTTATATCAACGGGATGGTGGAAAGGGTCAAGAGCTTCAAATTCCTGGGCGTGCACATCTCTGAAGATCTCTCCTGGTCTGAGAACACTGATGCAATTATAGAAAAAGCACATCAGTGCCTCTACTTCCTGAGAAGATTACGGAGAGTTGGTATGTCAACTTAAGCACCGAGGAGAGGAAAAGACTACAAAAAGTAGTAAACACTGCCCAGTCCATCATCAGCTCTGACTTCCCTACCATCGAGGGGATCTATCGCAGTCGCTGCCTCAAAAAGGCTGGCAGCATCATCAAGGACCCACATCATCCTGGCCACACACTCATCTCCCCGCTACCTTCAGGTAGAAGGTACAGGAGCCTGAAGAAGCAGGTTCAGAAACAGCTACTTCCCCACAGCCATCAGGCTATTAAACTCAACTCAAACAAAACGCTGGACATTAATAGCCCATTATCTGTTTATTTGCACTTTATCTGTTTTATTTATTCATGTGGGTATCTATTAATATAATTGTATATGGACACACTGATCTGTTCTGTATTCATGCCTACTATATTCTGTTGTACTGAAGCAAAGCAAGAATTTCATTGTCCTATCTGGGACACATGACAATAAACTCTCTTGAATCTTGATGACTTGGCATTCTTCTCTTGTCTCACCCATAGGAGGATAATCGAAGATGGGACGGGACTATTTAGTTACAATCAAGAAAGGTACAGACCCTAGCGGATATCAGGAATTAAGACATACCCTGGAAATGTAAGGTGGTAGTATAAAATGATGAGGTAGACTGAAAATGTATGAGTTCCCCTCGGAATGTCAGTACAGAGTTACTTAGAGATAAAAGGAAACTAATGTAAGTGAGAACCCCTAGACTGAGAGCCGAGTCAACATACTAAGGAGGAAGTACTTGAGGAGAAGTCTATTGAATTAGAAGGAGAAGCTTGAATGGGTGTGGAATTGATGTATTTAACCAATGAATCTAAATTGTTTACCCCTTGATGGTAAAGCGGCTTCTATTATCAAGGTAGAAAGAAATTGTCCCTAGAATTGGCATTCTTAATTGGATTTATGATAACATTGACAACATATAGAAATTGATTGATTACATTTGAACAGCTGAGAATTCCACAGGAATTGGAATGGAATTGTGTTATCGACCACAATGCTGTGGAATGAGAAGGATGAGATGGACACTAAAATTTAAAATTGAAGGCTGAGACTGAATTTGTTTGAATTGAAACATTTTTCATGGTTTGCTTTAGATTAGAGTTCACCTGTAAGGAGATCTGGACTGAGCGCAGCTGAAATTTACATGAGAAACCATCATCAGATATACATATTTCTAGACTAAGTGGGACCCATTGGGTCGCAGCATTACACGGGAGGGCTGGTCTCCCAACGCAATATTCCACCTCTCCACCAATTCCAATATTGGTGGCCAGTGGGGTGGCAGGGGGGCTTTCTGGAGCACTAGTATGGGTGTTGTGGGCTGAAGGGGAGCTGGGGGGGTTTCCTAGGAGAGAGGGCTAGTATGTTTGGCAGACATTGTGGGTGAATAGATTCTTGGGCTGGTGGCTCATTGAAAGTCACTCAAGCCTGTTGGGCCAGCAGTTGACTCACGGGATTGGTTGAAGTTCCTGGGATTGTCTTATGGAAGAAAGGAACTCGGCTGAATTTAGGAGATGAGAGGGATCTTATAGCTTAAGGGTAGGCCAGAAGATGTTCCCGATGTTGGGGAATCAAGGACCACCAAGGGGGAAATAAGACCGAGATGAGTGCAGTCTCTGCAACTCTCTTAGTTACCAGTTCATTGGGCTATATTTAAGAGTGAGTGGATGTGGCCATCAGGGTGTACGGGATACAGTTGGATGATCAGCACATATTGAAGCAGGCTCGAAGGGCTGAGTTTCGTGACCTCTCCCTCATCCATCTTGGTTTTATAGTCCCTTCTCCCCTCCCACCAGAAGCGGCATGGCCTTCATGGCGTGATTGACAGGAGTGAGAATCTCAACATCTTTAAAGACTAATAACTCTTTTTTTTTTCATCGATGATAAAAATCCTCGGCACCTGATGAGCGGAGGGGGACTGAGTAAGTTGCCCAAAAATCACAGTCGTACGTAGTAGCGTTTTTTCTAAAATCAATATAAAGCGCAAACAGGAAGCAGTCAAGATTAGACTTTTAATTATGTAGAAGGCAAGGCAACTTTAATTAGGCAAAGGCAACTTTAATTAGGCAAGGCAACTTTAATTAGGCTAGGCAACTTTAATTGGGCAACGCAGCTTTAGCATTTCCAAACCAAAGGCAACACAGCTTTAGCATTGCCACACCAAAGGCAACACAGCTCTAGCATTTTCAAACCAAAGGCAACATAGCTTTAGCAATTCCAAACCATATTTTCAAACCACATTAAGGGCACTGACAGGTCAGTAAAACCACTCACAGATTAGTAAACATGTGTTCAGTGTTATTCACAGCTCAGACTGAGACATGATGCTCTCACTTCCCCCATCTTGCAGAGACTGACTGAGGCACTCAACACGTCCGAGTTTTATAGTCCCTCCGAAGAAAGCGTGGCCTTCAGGAGAGAGAATCTCAAAATTTTTAAACACTAATAACACTAATAATTTGAATGGAGTTATAAATCAATGGAAAGGAGGTATATACGTGAGAGATACTCAAGGGTCTTGAAATTCATCTATTCGGAGTTCGGGTGTAAAGTCGGGTTTGTCGAGCTGAACCATTTGCCCTATTATATATTCCTTTAGATAAAAGATGCAAAACTTACAAATGAATATGGGGAATGGAGGAATAATGTTTTGTAACTGGAATGTTAAAGGTATTAACGAACCAATTAAGATAGTATTAGCACACAGCACTTAAAGCAGATGTGGCATTCATCCAACAGAACACATCTAAAAAAAGAGGCAGAACATAGATTAAAGGCTAAATGGATTGACAAAGTGTATCATGTTCTTTCACACACAAATCAATAGTGTAGCAATATTAATTTGTAAAGGCACTTCATTAAACAACTTCAACAATATCTGATAGTGAAGATTATTATTGTAATAGGAGAGAATTATACACACAAAAAATTATTTTTGTCAATGTATACGGCCCAATTTAACAGCCCACTGTTTAAAAAAAATAAATAATCAATATATTCCGAATTATCACAACACAACTTAATAATTGGCGATTTAAATTGTACACTCGATCTTATTTGGACAGATCATCAAAACAACGGAAACTTAAATCACATTCCAGTGATCTAATAAATGCATATATAGATACTAGTAATATTAAAGATAAGAAACATAGCATTAGGTGCAGGAGTAGGAGCCTTCGAGCCTGCACCGCCATTCAATATTGATCATGGCTGATCATCCAATCAGTATCCCGTGCATTCTCCAATACCCTCTGAGAACCCCTTAGCCACAAGGGCCACATCCAACTCACTCTTAAAATATAGCCAATGAACTGGCCTCAACTACCCTCTGTGGCAGAGAGTTCCAGAGACACTCACCATCTCTGTGTGAAAAAAGTCTTTCTCATCTCGGTTTTAAAGGATTTCCCCCTTATCCTTAAGCTTGACCCTTGTCCTGGACTTACATCAGGAACAATCTTTGCATCTAGCCTGTCCAACCCCTTAAGAATTTGTAATTTTCAATAAGATCCCCTCTTAATCTCCTAAATTCCAGAGGTATAAACCGAGTCTATCCACACAGTCCTGACATCCCAGGAATCAGTCTGGTGAACCTTCTCTGCACTCCCTCTATGGCAATAATGTCCTACCTAGATTTGGAGACCAAAACTGCACGCAATACTCCAGGTGTGGTCTCACCAAACCCTTTACAACTGAAGTAGAACCTCCCTGCTCCTGTACTCAAATTTTTGCTATGAAAGCTAACATAATTCGCTTTTTTCAATGCTGCACCTGCATGCCTACTTTCAATGACTGTGTACCAAACCCAGGTCTCGCTGCATCTCCCCTTTCCTAATCGGAGCCACCATTTAAATAATAGTCTGCTTTCCTGTTTTTGCCACCAAAGTGGATAACCTCACATTTATCCACATTTATACTGCATCTGCCAAACATTTGCCCACTCACCCAGCCAATCCAAGTCACCTTGCAGTATCCTAGCATCCTCCTCACAGCGACGAACACTGCCCCCCAGCTTAGTGTCATCCGCAAACTTGGAGATTTGCCTTCAATTCCCTCATCCATATCATTACAATATATATTGTAAATAGCTGGGGTTGAGCCCTGCGGTACCCACTTTAATTGTGAAAAGGACCCCGTTTACTCCTACTCTTTGCTTCCTGTTGCCAGCCAGTTCTCTATCAACATCAATACTACAGAATCCCCTATACCGTATGCTTTAAGTTTGTATAAGACAAATCTCTATGTGGGACCTTGTCGAAAGCTTCTGGAAGTCCAGATATACCACATCCACTGGTTCTCCCTTATCCACGCTACTAGTTAACGAAAAATTCCACAAGCTTCGTAGACATGATTTACCTTTTGTAAATCCATGCTGACTTTGTCCAATGATTTCACCACTTTCCAAATGTGCTGATCCCATCTTTAATAAACTGATAACTGGTCTGTAATTCCCCGTTTTCTCTCTCCCTACCCTTCTTAAAAAGAGGGGGTTACATTTGCTACCCGCCATCCTCAAGGGAAAACCACTCAGAATCTAAAGAGTTTTTTTTGAAAGATTATCACTAAATCCAATTTCCTGAGCTACTTCCTTAAGTACTCTGGGATCCTGGGGATTTATCGGCCTTTAATCTATTCAATTTACCCAACACCACTTCCCGACCTGACTTGATTTCACTCAATTCCTCTTTGACCCACAATTTCAGGCATCTTCCTTAGTGAAGACGGAACCAAAGTAGTTATTCAATTGGTCGCCTATCCTTGTTCCCTAGATCAACTACCTGTTTCTGACTGCAAGGGACCTACATTTGTTTAACTAACCTCTTTCTCTTCACATATCTTTGTTTGGAGAATGCAAAACCCAGCTGGACGGGAATACTCATTTTACTCACCTGTGCATCAAACGTATTCAAGAATAGATTATTTTTTGATAGATTTAAAACTTATCCTATTCACTTATAATTCAAAATATCATAATATTATAATTTCAGATCACGCACCTTTAACTTTTATGATGAAAATAACTGGTAAAGAAAAACAGGGACATTGAAGATTTAACCCACAAATTTTAAAAGACAAAATAACTCAAGAATACCTCACAAAACAGATCAAGATTTTCTTTGAAATAAATGATACGGTCAGAAATATCTTCGTCCCTATTATGGGAAACTTTTAAAGCGTATCTTCGGGGAATTATGATATCCTCTCAAGCATTTTATAATAAAGAGAATCGGAGGGAACAGGCATTGGAAAAGGAGATCAAACAATTAGATACAGAAAACGCTGTTAACCAACATAATAAAACTAATAAATCTTTGCATTGAAATATAAATTAAATAAAATACAGTCAGACCAAGTTGTAAAAACTATATCAATATACTAAAACAAATACAATTTGAATTCGGAGATAAAACTACAAAAATTATTGGCTCGTCAATTACGAAAATTGGAAGGAGAAAAATTAATCCATAGGATTAAATCAGACAAAGGGGAATTATTAGTACAAACTAAAGATATAAATGAGAGATGTTTGCAATATTATAAAAATTTATATTCAGCCAAAACGACAGAAAATCGAATAGGAGTAGAAACATTTAAAAAAAATTGTAATCTAAAAGGACTGGATTCAGAAAATAGAGAATCACTCAACGCTGAAATAATTCTAAAGAAATCAAAGAAGCTATTAGGTCATTAAAAAATGGAAAAACTCCAGGACCGGATGGTATTGATTGTATTAAATTTTATTAAAACATTCTATGATATGATAGCTCCACATTTGAAAACACTTTATGAACACATTTATGCACAACAGAAGTTACCAGAAACATTAAATGAATCAATTATACCTAAATTAGATAAAAATCTGGATGATCCAGGGTCGTATAGAGCCATAGCTCTTTTAAATACTGATCAAAAAATATTAACTAAAATACTAGCACAAAGAATAAATACAGTGATTAATAAAGTAATTCATTCAGACCAAACAGGATTTATACCAAAACGATACTCCTCAAACAACCTGAGAAGATTATTCAATATTATATACTCGAAAAGAAACATTAATAAAGATCTATCAATTATTTTGTTGGATGCAGAGAAAGCTTTCGATCAGATTGAATGGTCTTATTTATTTTCGGTTATGGAAACTTTTCAGTTGGGAGAGAAGTTTATAACATGGGTTAAGCTACTATATACCAAGCCAACAGCTAGAATATTAAATGTTAACAACTAAATTTAATTTATTCGGTGGCTGTAGACAAGGTTGTCCTCTATCTCCACTACTGTTCGCACTGGCATTTGAACCATTAGCACAGCGCGTCAGATTACATCCTGAAATATATGGGTATGAAACCAAAGAAACTGAAAATAAAATCTCTTTATACGCAGATGATGTATTACTTTATATTACAAAGCCGGAAATTAGTATTCCTAACTTATTAGGTTTAATAACTCAATTTGGATTGATTTCAGGGTACAGAATTAATTGGAATAAAAGTGAACTTATGCCAATAATGGGAACCAACTCACATATATTACAACAATATCCTTTTAAGATAGCAAATGAAAAAATCAAATATCTTGGAATTCATGTAACAAAAAGATATGATTCTTTATTTAAATCTAATTTTCCACCCCTATTGAATAACTACTTAAGAATATCGTATATTGGAAAAACATTACCTATTTCAATGTAGGTAGAATTAATGCGATAAAAATGATTTTTCTTCCGCAATTATTATACCTGTTTCAACTGATCCCGATATATCTTCCTAAAAATGTTTTAAGAAAGTGAACTCTATAGTTACCAACTTTATTTGGGATTATAAGAGCCATAGAATAAATAAAAAAATATCTATGTAAATCAAAAATAAATGGAGGTTTTGCATTGCCTAATTTTATGTTTTATTATTGGGCAGTTAATATTAAAAATATGAACTTTTGGTTGGAAGAAGTAGATAAACAACCAAACTGGTTAAAAATGGAAAAGGAAGATTGTTCACCTTTTGAAATTAGTTTGATTTTATTTGCTAATACTAAAATACATAAAAAAAGTTATAGAGGAAATCCAATAATAGAAAGTGGCATACGTATTTGGAAACAATTAAAGAAAACATTACAATTAGAAAGTATACCACTGGCTCTTCCCATTGCAAATAACATCACTTTTAAACCACCAATGATGGATAAAGGTTTTTTTAAATGGTAGAACTATGGAATAAATAAGATGGGTGATCTCTATAGGGAAAGTTTATTCCTTTCATTTCAGGAATTACAACAAAATTATGGATTACACGCAAAAGAGTACTTTAGATATTTACAAATTAGAGACTATGTTAAATCAAACACACAGGATTTTAGAAATAGAAAGACAGAAATTTTAGATGAATGTCTAAATAAATATCCGAATACCGAAAAATTATTATCATATATTTATAATATTTTACTGGAAAATGATTTACCAAACTATATATGAAATATATAGGCAAGCATGGGAAAACAAATTAGGACAAACAATTAGTGTAGAAGTATGGAATGAAAGTTTACAACATATACACCACTGCTCATTAAATGCCAGACATTCCCTGATACAATTTAAAGTTTTACATAGATTACACTTTTCGAAATCCGAATTAAACAGATTTCTTTCAAATGTTTCTGTTATGTGTGATAAATGTCAGCATTTAGAAGCTAATCTAATGCATTCATTCACAAAATGTATAAAAATGACTAATTTTTGGATAGAAATTTTTAAAATAATCTCGAAAGTAGTTAATGCAAATTTGACTCCAGACTCAAAATTAATCATATTAGGAATAATAGAAACAGATCATCTACTAACAACACAGCAAATATTTTTTATTGGTTATAGTGTAATGATCGGTAAAAAAGTAATACTAAGATTTTGGAAAGGTCCTACATCCCCTACAATCAAAATGTGGATTACAGAAATGTCGGAGACACTTAATGTGGGAAGACTAAGACTTGTCCTTTTGGACAAGCTAGATCAATTCAGAGGAATATGGTCTCCATTTATTGAATACTTAAAGGGTCAAGGAGGTCCGGTTCGAGGGCCTGACTGAAGCCTGAATGAAGGAATAGATGAAGAACTATATACAATAGACCACGCATATATCTCCAATGAAGAATATCTTGCTTTATACTCCACTCATTTTATCAATTTTCTTCTATTTTATTTCTTTTTATTATTTCTCTTTACTATTTTCTTTCTCTTATAAAATAATAAAAAAATATAGAAGTATAAATAAGAACGACTGTAAACTTTAAAAATATTAAGAATGTATGTGACGAATAATATGTTTTTTTCTTTTTTGATTTTATGTTATTCCCTCTTAATATGTATTTACTTCTAATAAAAGTATTTTACAAAAAAAAAGCACTAATAACTCTTTTATTTTTCATTGATGGAAAAAATCCTCTTGGCCTGTGCAGCGGAGGGCGACTCAAAGATGGCCACAAATCACAGCCGCAAGTGGCAACGTTTTACTAAATCAATATACAAAACAGGAAGTGGTCAAGATCAGACTTTAGTAATATAGATATATATATACATATATATGTGTGTGTGTGTATTCACACACACACACACAAACATATATATACTAGACTAAGCATCACACAGGAGGGCTGGTCCCCCAACGTAATATTTCACCTCTCCACCAATTCCAATATTGGTGGCCAGTGGGCCGGGGGGGGGGGGGGGGGGGCTTTCTGGAGCGCTAGTATGGGTGTAGTGGGCAGAAGGGACTGGTTTCCAGAGGGCTAGCAGGGCTCTTGCTTAACTTTTTTTCCTGTTGCCAACCGGGCTATCTTGACAGCTTTTTAGGTTGTCAAATGACAGTTTAGATGGTCAGTGAAGACGGTTTGCATGACGCGTGCGATAATGTGCTCGGACGAAGTGCGTAGTTACCAGTCGGAATTATGCTCAATGAAGCATTCACATATTATGTTCAAGAAGGAACTGCAGATGCTGAAAAATCAAAGGTAGACAAAAGTGCTGGAGAAACTCAGCGGGTGCAGCAGCATCTATGGAGCGAAGGAAATAGGCAACGTTTCAGGCCGAAACCCGTCAGTCTGAAGAAGGGTTTCAGCCCGAAACGTTGCCTATTTTCTTCGCTCCATAGATGCTGCCACATCCGCTGAGTTTCTCCAGCTCTTTTTTCTACATTCACATATTATTTCTGCTTCAAATAACTCACAAACTAAAATTCACCAAACAAGACATGATATATACCAAAATGACATGCAGCAAAATTATAATACAATCTCAACTCTTTTTACACATTGCAATTAATGCAATTTCTATTAGTTCTTTCCACTTCCAAACAAAAATGTTGTTGGATTATTCAGGATATGATCAACCTGTGTCAATAAATCCTGGACAATGGTAACATATATGCTTAACCATACACACTACAGATTGATGCAAGCATGTTTTCTGTGAAGGACAGAAAATTACCATGACATGGCCATAGCATGGGTCGTTATTGCTATTGGCACAGAAAAACTCTGGCTTCCCACATAATTTATCCACAACAAAATATACAGGTTGCAAGGAAATTTCTATAGGCATTCTATGATAATAGCTGTTAAAACCGACTAAACCCATCTGACAGGTGAAACATCACACTAACTGACAAGAGATGGCCAAAGGATATAACTGCAGCAAATGTTCTTTTGGTAATATGTTTAAAGGTGTCAAAACAAATAATAACATTGGGAATTAAAACACATTTGATTACATTCCGTTGTCAACCATAATCAATGTTTGTTCTGTAGACCATGAAGCACAATAGGGTCAGGGTGTGTGTGAATCAGTGCGGGGTGGATAGATGGCATGTGGGGTTGAGAAGGCAATCGGTGTGGAATGAATACATTGAGGCAGGTGACTTAGTACGTGTTGGTTGGAGTATGTAAAATAGTGAGGGGAGAGCACGGGGATGTCAGTGGTGTTGAATGGGGGGAGTCAGTACGGGATGGATGGGGGGGGATCAGTATAGGATGGATGGGGGTTCAGTATAGGATGAATGGGAGTAGACAAAAATGCTGGAGAAATTCAGCAGGTGAGACAGCATCGATGGAGCTAAGGAAATAGGCAATGTTTTGGGTTGAGACCCTTCTTCAGATTGTTCCCCCCATTCTTCTTGAATGGGGGGGTCAGTACAGGATGGATGGGGGAGGGATCAGACAGGATGAATGGGGGGGTCAGTACAGGATGAATGGGGGGGGTCTATGCAGGATGAATGGGCGGGTCACTACAGGATGAATGAGGGGATCAGTATAGGATGCATGAGGGGATCAGTACAGGGTGCATGATTGGATCAGTGCAGGATGCATGAGGGGATCAGTACAGGGTGAATGGGGGATCAGTAAAAGATGAATGGGGAGATCACTACTGGATGAATGGGGTGGGGGATTGGTGCAGGGGGTAAATGGAGGGTGGTTCCCAGTACATGATGAATGGGTGGGTTCAGTGCAGTATGAATGGGGGGAGAAGTGCAGGATGGATGGGAGGGGGGGTCAGTACAGGATGAATTGGGGGACCAGATGGATGGGGGGGGTGGCAGGAGAATCAATGCGAGGCGGGTAGGATGATGAATAGATGGGGGGGGGGGGTAGATGGGGAGGGGAGCACAGGGGATGTCAGAGGACTGAATTGAGGAGGGAATGGGGATCAGTGCGGGATTGAGCGGGGGGGTCCCAGGATAAGAGGGGTGGAGGGGGGGCATGCAAGAGAGAGAGAGAGATAGAGAGAGAGAGAGAGAGAGAGAGAGAGAGAGAGAGAGAGAGGAGAGAGAGAGAGAGAGAGAGAGAGAGAGAGAGAGAGAGAGAGAGAGAGAAAGGGGGGGAAGGGGCAGAGGAGGGGAGGAAGAAAGGTCAGCGCTCCTCAGACAACATCGCCCCGCTGCCTTGTCCATCCCTGTCCAACGCCAAAGTGCCGCCACCAAAGGCAGAGGCGGTTGGGAACTCCGCGCAACCACCTCCTCTCCTCCGCCAACGACAGGTAGGTGCGGGGCCGAGCGGTGCAGCTCAAAGATCCTGTAGCTATATAGGTGCAGCTGCTTCAGATGGCGGAAAGAGACCTTCGTCTCTGCCTCCCTCCCTCCCTCCTCCCGGCCTCGGCGTGCGAGGCAGCTGATATGGTTGTTTTGAAAGCGCAAGCAGCGACTGTTATCAGGGCGATTGCGACCGCTGATAGCAAATCCGCCAGACGGGTGTGGGAGGAGGAGATGGTGGTGCCGCTGTCACCGCTGTTCGGGGCCCGTCATTCGGTCTGACCCTGCATCACCCCGCTCCTAGTATCTTTGCCCCGCAATCAAAGATACTAGAGGAATACAGCCGCCACCGACACAAAACGTCAGTTCCTATTCGCCAGAGATGCTGCCTGACCCATGGAGTTACTACAGTTTTTTGCGTCTCCTGGTATAAACCAGTATTTGGGTGCCACGCCGGGCAAAATGAGTCGGGGTTTGGGTTGCCCGGCGGCACTTTCTGTGGTCAGTGGCACCCGGGCAACCGATAATTTCGAGCCCTGGCTAGTAATATAGATAACATTGTGTGAATATGGAGAGGGCTGATTAGTGTTGATCCTAGGATAGTGAAGAGTATATTATAGAACAGAATAGTAATAGGAATACATTGATAGAGTAGAATATAATAGAGCATAATAGTGAAATGGAAAAGGGATAGTATTGCAGAATTACAGTGAATGTATGGGGAAACATTGGTGCATGATCAGTACCAAGTCTTTCAGGAATTATAGGTTATAGGTTCAACTATGGAAAGGGATGGAAGGATGGACAACAGATGGAGGAAATTCGCACCCACGAAAACTCGGGAGGTGAAGACTCATCAGACAGAAATTGTGAAGCTACACCCATGAAAACTTGGGAAGCTTGAGAAGATTCTGGGAAGAAACATCATCATCTTGTGTTGTTGATAGAAGGAGAATGTAATGGACACATATATGTATATCTGGTTATCTGATTATTTAGTTATCATAAATGATGGTTTCTCATATATGATAAAAAGGAAGGAATGTTAATCCTGGCCAAATTGGAGAGGCTAGGACCCTAAAATTGAGTAAAGGCTTCTGGGCTGTTAGGCCATTTGGTCAATTTAAAAGTGCTTTCTGTAGAAATGGGACAAGCTGCAGAATGGTGCTAGTTGGTCTTGAGCTGAGATCAGAGTTGCAGGAAGAGAATGGGAATCTGCAGACCCTGACAATTAGGTGCAAAATGCATAGAATGGATTGGATGAATGCAAACCAGACATACACATTGTAAATAATGTTGCAAAGCTTTACTTTGTTGGATGTTGATTGGATTAAGTATTGAGCCTTGTCAGGTTTTCTTGCATATCAGGGCACATGTTGCGATATTTGTTTACTCTGAGAAACACTGTTTGAATACAATGCATTAGCTACTGTATTATTGGGTTAGGGAAATGTCTGTCATGTATGGGATTAATCGATATCTGTAATTGGATTGTAAAGAGACCACACCCATGTGGTTCAGCTCCTCGAAAAGTCCGCTACCACGAGGTCCTGTGTCGATCTTCTGGGAGAGCGCTTAGAGTTGCGTGACCTTCTGGAGTTTCTCTGTTTGAGCGAGGCCAAGAGGGCTTGATCAGGCAGATACAAGGATCGAACCCGCGGTGGTTAGGTATAGTAGTGGAACTGTAATTGTGTTTTGTCAAAATAAAGTTTAGATGCGCAAGTGCTTGATTCAGTGATTTTTGACTGAAACTAGACTGGGGGAAGCTTAGAACGAGCTACTTACAGAGGCAGGTTAGACAAAAATGCTGGAGTAACTCAGCGGAACAGGCATCGCTGGAGAGAAGGAATGGGGTGTTGATGTGCTTTCTTTATAATTGAATCAGTGTGCTGGGTGCAGGAAAGATCGGTCTGCGCAACTCGGGTCGAGACCCTTCTTCAGAGAGGCAGGCTGTTGTGCTGGCACCATTTAGTCAGTCGATCAATCTCACTTCTATACTCTGACTCATCATCTGTAATTCGTCCAACAATGGTGTTGTCGTTGGTGAATTTGAGGATGGAGTTTACACTTTGTCCGGCTACACAGTCGTGAGTAAAGAGTGAGGAGAGCAGGGGGCTCAGCACACATCCTTGACGTGCTCCCATACTGATGGTTATTGAGCAAGAGGTGTTGCTGCCAATTCAAACAAATTGTGATCTTTTGACGAGGAAGTCGAGGATCCATTTGCAGAGTTGAGCAGAGACCCAGTTTTACGAGCTCGATAACTAGCTTGGAGGAGGTGATGGTATTGAACGCCAAGCTGTAATCTATAAACAACAGCCTGACATATATGTTTTCATTGTCCAAGTGGTCCAGTGCAGAGTGGAGAGCCAGAGAGATTGCATCCTCCGTTGTGGTGGTAGGCAAATTGTAATGGGTCGAGGTTCTTGTGGAGGTCGGAGTTGATATGCGCCATAACCAACATCTCAAAGCACTTTATTACCACAGACGTTAGTGCCACCAGTCGAAAGTCAATGAGGCTCGTCACCTTACTCTTGGTCTACCAGCTGTGGCACCCTAAATCTTTGAACAATTACATTGTATTAAACAACGTAACACACAGCCTTTAGAATTTTTTGCTTACAGTAACAAAACTAAAATTGTAGCTATTAATACGACCGTTCTGAAAATCCTGCAGTAGAATTAACTTTGTTCAAGTTCACATTGATTGTCACATGCACCAATTGGTACAGTTAAATTTGAGTTACCATACAGCCATACGAATAAAAAGAACACAATACACAATCGAGTTTAACATAAACAACCACCACATTGGAATCAACGTTTCACACTGTGATGGAAGGCAATAAAGTTCAGTCATCTTCCTCTTTGTTCACCCGTGGTCGGGACCTTTGAACCCTCCACAGTCGCCGCTACGGACGGCCAGATATACAGGCCCTCTCGCCAGGATGATCGAAACTCCGGCGTCAGAATGGAGGAACATACTCTGCGGTTTGGAGTTTCCGAATCAGCCACTTCTTACCGGAGACGGTGGCTTCCGAAGTCCACAGGCCGAGCTGGACGGAGCTCCAACACTGGCGATCCCCAGCAAAAGTTCTCAGGCCTCCACGATGTTAAAGTCAGCGCCGCACTCGCGGCTAGAAGCTCCGCAAACCACAGCTCCATGAAGTTAAAGTCAGCAGGCCCCGCTGGACGGAGCTCCAACACTGGCGATCCCCGGCAAGGAATCGCCCCGCACTGCGATGCTAATTCAGCGCTGCACCTGCTGCTGAAGCTCTGGGCTGGTCCCCGGTAGGAAAGGCCGCACCAACCCAGTTGGTAGGCTGTGAGGGGAGGAAGATGCAACACACAGAAAAGACGAATATCCGTCCAGGTAACTGACTGAAAAACGGTTTCCCCCTACTCCCTTCCACCACCCCAACATAAGACATACTAAGAAACATTAACACATACATTTAGATACACATAAAATAATACTGTGTTGGAAGGCAATAAAGTTCAGTCATCTTCCTCTTTGTTCACCTGTAGTCGGGACCTTTGAACCCTCCGCAGTCGCCGCTACGTCACGGCCTGATGTACAGGCCCTCTCGCCGGGATGATCGAAACTCCGGCGTCGGAATGGAGGAACACACTCTGCGGCTTGGAGTTTCCGAATCGGCCACTTCTTACCGGACTAACGAGGTGCTGGCGTGGCAGCCACTGCGGTGGCGCCACCCGATGGAGATCTGGGAGTTATTGGGACTCTGAAACTCTGCAGCTCCTAATTCATTTTCCCCATTGATACAATTGTTTTTACAACACAATTTTCCATAACACAAGGTTTCTTAGCATCATAACAATCGTGTTATAGCAGAAGTCTCGGAATTTCATGACTCACTTTTGGGGGCACAGGGGCATCGAGCTTTCTCAATGTAGAGGGATTGGACATCCATGGTAAAGATAAGGCTAACCATTTTCCCTCCCCTTCCCATTTCCATACTGATCTTGCTGTCCTGTGGCTCCTCCATTGCCAGAGTGAGGTCACACACAATCTAGAGGAACAGCGCCTCATATTCCGCTTGGGCAGCTTGCAACCCAGCGATATGCAAGTTGAATTCTCCAATTTTAGGTGACTTCTTCCCTCCTTCCCCCTCTCCTTTCTCCCCCAACCTCTCCCCCACCACTGAACCCTGGCTGAGCTTATGAGCTTACACTGGTTTCTCCCCTCCCTCTCCACCAACATTCCTTCACAATTCACAACTATTCTATAATCGAGCTTCACAATTCACAACTCTTTATTCTTTTGGCTCTAATCTGTTTCATCATCTCTGGCTTTTGTCCTACAATCTGCCTCTCAAAACCCTCTCATCTGTGTCCACCTATTACCGTCAGCTGTGCCTTGTCCCCCCTCTCTTCCGGCTTTCTTTCTCCCCTTCCCCCCCCACCGCCACCTAAACATCACCTATCCATGTTTTCCAGAGATGTTGCCTGACCTGAAGTTACACCAGCATTTTGAGTTGTTTTATTGTAAACCAGCATATGCAGTTCCTCATTTCTAGATTTTAAAAATGACGGTTCTCTCCGTTTGTATTCCATTCCCCTTACCCCCAGCTCTAATTTCACATTGTGCATCCCATATTCTGCCTGAAATAAATCTCTAACAAGTTTGACTGCTGCAGTCTTTCATTTTCACCCCTTCGTTGGCCCATGGCAATACATTAAGATAAACCATGCAGGTTCCACTTCATATTAGGTTTGAGACTTGGAATTTCAGGATCCCTACAGATAATCCCAACAATAATAGATCTGAACACTACCCCCAACTCGTAGCAGAAGATGGAAATGTGATGACTCGCGTGCTGTCTTAGTGTAATCTACTAGTCTTACATGCTTGCACACAAGAATGATCGTGCCTATATATAGTAAAATTTTTACTGAACTGTATGCAAAAGGAAAGGAACTTCACTGTGCCAAGGTACACGTGACCATAAAGTACCATTGTGACAAGATATCTGGCATATTTGAGATTGGCATGGCATACTGAGTGTGGCATGACAGGCAGTTGGTTTGTATGTTCTTCCTGTGACCACGTGGGTGCTCTAGTTTCCTTCCACATTGCAAAGACATACAATTTTGTAGATTAATTGGCTTCGATAAAAATTGTCCCTACTGCGTAGAATAGAACTGGTGATAGCTGGTCAGCGCGGACTCGGTGGGCTGAAGGGCATGTTTCCGTGCTGTATCTCTAAAATCTAAAGACATTAAGTGCTGGAGTAACTCAGAGGGACAGGCAGCATCTCTGGTGAAAATTGATAGGTTTTGGGTCGAGGGGAGTGGACTAGAAGAAAGGAGGGGCAGAACAAAGCCCAACAGGACAATACAGCTGAGGAGGGTTATTTGATCCCAGTGATGAGTAAGCTAACCTATGATCAGCGTTTGACGGCACTGGACCTGTACTCGCTGGAGTTTTGAAGGATAGGGAACCTCATTAAAACCTACAGAATAGTGAAAGGCTTGGATAGAGTGGATGTGGAGAGGATGTTTCCACCAGTGGGAGTGTCTAGGACTAGAAAATTAAAGGAAGGAAGTTCTTTTAGGAAGGAGATGAGGAGGAATTTCTTTAGTCAGACGGTGGTGAATCTGTGGCATTCTAGAAGGCAGGAGGGAGGGATAGATCAGCCATGGTTGAATGGACGAGTAGACTTGATGGGCCAAATGGCCTCATCCTGCTCCTGTCACTTGTGATCTTTTGAACTTTTGACAGGCAGGTCGTGGGCAAAGGCCAGAGATGACAAAAATGAAGGTGTGAGACAAAGGGAGAGAAGAGTTTGGAAATTATGAAGCTCGAGGAAGGAAGGCAGGTGGAAGGGGAGCGGGGCCCGGAACGCCGCCTATTTCCTTCGCTCCACAGATGCTGCCGAACCCGCTTCCCCAGTTTCTTCAGCACTTCTGCCCATATATTACACAGCTCCTCTATAATCTTTGCTTTTGTCTACCTGGGAGAAGGAGGTGCAAGTCCAGGGGAGGCAGCGGCGGGGTGAGGGGTTTGGTAGTTACCGAAAACCGGAGGCGGGTGCAGCTTCTTGTAGAAGGAACGCAGCGACCCTCCCCCTCCCCCCCCCACCCCCTCCCTCCGTCCCTCAGCCCCGCATTCTCCCGCCTCTTCCGTCGCGGGGCTGCTGTGTTTCCGCGGCGCCGGCAGGGCAGGGCCCGCCTTGCCTCTGACCGACTGTCCCGACCAAAGACCCCGGCCCGGAGTGCGGCCTCTCCCCGCGGACCCCCCCGCCTCACCCGGTCAGTCGTTGTTTGCACCGAGCGCTCGGCGTCTCCGGGCCTCTCCGCGCCGGCCTCGGGCGCGGCCTCGGGCAGCGGCCTGCTCGCTAGCTAGCCCCTCCACCCCTCGCTCCATCCTCCCTCGCTCCATCCCTCTCTCTCTCTCTCCCTCCTCACTCACTCTCCCCCCAACTCTCTCTCTCCCTCCCTCACTCTCCCCCCCCTCTCTCCCCCCCCAACTCTCTCCACCCTCCCCTCCCTCTCTCCCGTCACTCCTCTTCTCCCTCCCTCTCTCCTCGCTCTCTCTCTCCCCCTCACTCTCCCCCCCAACTCTCTCCCCCCTCTCTCCCCTCACTCTCTACCCATCACTCTCTCTCCCCCCTCTCTCCCCCCAACTCTCCCCTCCCTGCCCTCCAGCTACCCCCTCCCCTCATTGTTTGATGATAAGCCCAGAACTTTCAGCAGAGGAATAAAGCATGGTTTTAGAATGAATTTTCACAATGACAAAAGTTGAAGTGAAATAGTTCACGTTCAGTAATTTTTCACAGTGTGTATCTGCCTATGACAATGAATTGCATTGTGTTTGTTTGTACCTTCATTAATATTTCAGGGGATAGCACAGTGTTACAGCAGTAGAGTTGCTTCCATACAGAATGTTTATACAGAATTTGTACGTTCTCCCTGTGACCGAGTGGGTTTTCTCCGGTTGCCTCCCACAGTTCAAAGACATAAAAGTTTGTATGTTATTTGGCTTCTGTACATTGACCATATTGCGTAGGATAGAACTAATGTGTGGGGATCGCATGTCGGCGCAAACTCGGTGGACCAAAGGGCCTGTTTCATCCTGTATCTCTAAACTAAACTCATCTAAATTTAATGAAATTATAATATAATTTGACCCAGTGAGATCATTGAATGGTGGATTGTTTTGGTAGAATAATCATTCCATTTTAACTGCTATTTCATATTTGCATCAGAAGTACTGTCACCTAAGTTAGATCTGCTGACATCCCACATCTCTCAGATCTTTGTGGTAAGCATAACTGCAGAAGGTAGTTATTTTCTTTAAAGACTATGTTGTTTAGTTTAGCGATACGGTGCAGAAACAGGCCCTTCGGCCCACCCGAGTCCATGCCGACCAGCAATCCACTTGCACTAACCTACACACTATCGACCAAAGCTAAATTAACCTCCAAACCTGTACGTTTTGGGAGTGTGGGGGAAAACTGGAGCACCCGGGGAAAACCCACACAGTCACAGGGAGATCATACAAACTCTGTAGAGACAGCACTTGTAGTTAGTATTGAATCCAGGTCGCTAGCGCTGTAAGGCAACACCTCTACTACTGCAATACCGTGCAGCCCCTGGTATGCTGTAGTCTTCATTAAGTTCTGAAGATGATGCCAAATACCTTTTGGTTCATCCTCGAGCTATAATTTTTCAATTCTATGTTATGGAAGACAATGTTCACTCTCTTCCACAGTGCGCCAGCTCAATATTGTCAGGGATTTGGTTGTTCGGAGAGTTCACCGCTTGAAGGGACAGCTTTGGGTTGCAGACATGCCTCCAAAATCGAGTGGCTCCACAAAGACGGAAGAAGCCGCAGTGAAGGTGGCCGTTCGGGTGAGACAGCTGCTGCCCAAGGAGGTACTCCACAGACATCGGTCTTGTGTCCATGTCGACCTCGACACGCAGCAGCTTACCCTGGGGCATAACCGACATTTTCACTTTGATGTGATCTTTGACCAGAATTCCACCCAGGATGACGTGTACATGAGCTGCGTGGAGCCGCTTGTGACAGCTTTTTTTGCGGGTTTCAATGCCACAGTGTTTGCCTATGGACAGACTGGATCAGGCAAAACCTACACCATTGGGGGATCGTACATATGTAAGTGAAGTAGGAGTCAACTCTTTGACATTGTCAACAGTTCTCCACTAAAAATTGTCTTGTTTGTTTGCATGCAAGAGGCTGAGCTACGCAATTTAAAAGGGTGCTAAATTTGAACTTCACGCTTCTATTATAACCATATAACATAAAACAATTACAGCACGGAAACAGGCCATCTCTGCCCTTCTAGTCCATGCCGAACACTTACTCTCGCCTAGTCCCATCTACCTGCACTCAGACGATAACCCTCCATTCCTTTCCCGTCCATATACCTATCATCTCGCTGAAATGGTTCCACAAGATTTATTTTAATGCTAGAGATAGGGAGAAGTCCGTCAAATTTCTTGCTGTCCATTACAAACCAGCTTGTTCCATGTCAGAAAATGATCGTGGTCAATATTTATCGCTCAGTCACCACCAAATAAATTCAGAAAATCGGTGGTGCAGCGGTATAGTTGCTGCCTTAGATCCAGCGCCAGAGAACCGTGTTCGATCCTGACTACTGGTGCTGTTGGTACGGAGTTCGTACGTTCTCCCCGTGACCTCCGTGGGTTATCCCCATGTGCTCTGGTTTCTTCCCACACTCCAAAGATGTACAGATTTGTAGGTTAATTGGTTTTTGTAAAATTGTCTCTTGTGTGTGTAGGATAGTGTTAGTGTATGGGGATCGTTGGTCAGCATGGACTCAGTGGGCCGAAGGGCTTGTTTCTCTAAACTAAACTAAGAAACTTAATCTGGCAATAATGTTTGGACTTTTAGAACTTGGTGCTGTTGGTAATGGGTCACTTCCTCCATTTTAAGGGGCTGCACTGAAAAAGTAACTCTTAGTTTTAAATACATTTGTGGGGGGAAGAAGGGGAGAGAGGGGTGTGGGGGAGAGAAGGAAGTGGGTGCGGGTGGGAGAAGGCGGGGATAAGGGGGGTGCAATAAGGGAGGGAGGGGGGTTGTTAGAAGTTGCCACTGTCTATATTCAGGAGGAATTCCATGAAATTGTTCAGGCAACGACACTGGATATATACAGTGTCTGAAGAAGGGTCTCGACCCGAAACGTCGCCTATCTCCTTCGCTCCTTAGATGCTGCTGCACCCGCTGAGTTTCTCCAGCTTTTTGTGTAACCCTGGATATACACATATTGGAGGACCAGCACCACATATTTCGCTTGGGTAGTTTACACACCAGCAGTATGAACATTGACCTCCAACTTGAAATAGCCCTTGCTTTCCCTCTCTATCTCCTCCCCTTCCCAGTTCTACCCCCAGTCTTACTGTCTCCGACTACATTCTATCTCTGTCCCGCCCACTCCCCTGACATCAGCCTTGAACTGAAGATGTGTAGTCATTGACCTTGCGATCCTCTACAATTAATACCTATTTTTTTTACGGCTCATGTTGTCAAGTTGCATTTTATATATTATTATGACTTTTTTTTACCTCAGCGGTTTCCCTATTCTTTCCGAAGTTTAGTAGTTTTATTGTTGTACAACTTTATTGCCATACAACTTGGGCATTTCCTTATCTGCCAAATATATTCTTTATCTTTATCTGTTTCCTCATTGTTTGACGAGGATCCAATGAGCCTGTTTCCCTCTGTATCTTTAAATTAAACTAAATCAGAATATTCACATATTCTGTTGTACTGTGGCAAGTAAGAATTTCATTTTCCTGTCCAAGACATATCACAATAAAACACTTTTGACTTGTTATGGCAACAAAGTGAGAGACAATGCTTTTCTTTACTTTAAGGGCATGGTGGTGCAGCTGACAGCTGCTGCCTCACAGTGTCAGACACACGGTTTGATCCTGACCTCGGGTGCTGTCTGTGTGGAGTTTGCATGTTCTCCCTGTGACCGTATGGTTTTCCTCCAGGTGCTCCAGCTTCCTCCCACATCTCAAAGACGTGAAGGTTTATACGTTAATTAGCCTCTCTAAATTGCCCCTGACGTGTAGGGAGTGGATGAGAAAGTGGTATAATGTAGAACTAATGTGAATGAGGTGATCAGTGGTTGGTGTGAATCCAGTGAGCCTGTTTCCCTCTATCTCTAAATTAAACTAAATCAGCATTGCACCTCTGGTTCAGTGGTTTTAAATTGCAATATGCCCATTCAAGAGCTATTTTAATACCACAATGTGACCTTTACACAAGTTAAACTAGCTACTATTCTAAATAAACCCATAAAAATATGTGGACTGTTTCGATGTAAAGACTCAGTAGTAGCCGCAGGAAAGAAAATATAACCATTGTTGGCCATCCCAAGGAAGGGAAAGCTCTTGCGCTTTATATTTCATATTGAAAATAAATTGCTTGTTAATTTGTAGAATCCAGGCAAATATTTCATCTGGGTAGTGATTGATGGAAGGTTTTGTTGAAGTTTTGTTAATTCCAAAGAGTTTATACGTCCAACATATTGACAGAGCTCAAAGGAGACATGTGCGAAACCTAGCACAGCCGATGACTTCCACTGCAGCAGCATGAGAGGCCGCGTGCACTCATAGAGCCATATAACATGGAAGCTGGCCCCTCGACCCTACTCATCCACGACGACCAACAAGCCCCATCCACACTAGTCCCAACTTTCCGCGTTTGCCCCATATCTCTCTAAACCTTTCCTATCCATGTACCAGTCCAAATGTTTGCTAAATGTTGATATAGTACCTGCCTCAACTCCCACCTCTTGCAGCTCGTTTCATATCCTCACCACCCTCAGTGTGAAAATGTTGCCCCTCAAGTTCCTATTCAATCTCTCCCCTCACCTTAAACCTATGTGCTCTGGTTCTTGATTGCCTTGTTTTGGGTAAAAGACTGTGCATCCACCCTATCAATTCCCCACATTATTTTATGCACCTCTATAAGATTGCCCCTCATCCTCCTGCACTCCAAGGAATGAGATCTCTGCCAGCTGAACCTCTCCCTATAGCTCAAGCCCTGGCAACATCCTGGTAAATCTTCCCTGTACTCTTTCCAGATTAATGTCATCCTTTCCATTGTAGGTGACCCTCGATTCTCCAATCTGCAAAACAACGTAATACTCTAAATGTGGCCTCACCAACAACTTGTACAACTTGTAACATAATGACATCTAGTGACTGCCGGCACGGTGACGCAGAGGCCTTACAGCGCCAAAGACCCGGGTTCAATCGTGACTGCGGGTGCTGCCTTTACAGAGTTTGCATGTTCTCCCCGTGATCTGCATGGGTTTTCTCCGAGATCTTTGGTTTCCTCTCACACTCCAAATACTTACAGGTTTGTAGGTTATTTGGCTTGGTGTAAACATTGTCCCTAGTGTGTGTAGAGTGGTGTTACTGTGGGAGGATCGCTGGTTGGTATGGACTCCGTGGCTGAAGGGCCTGTTTCTCTAAACTAAAATAAACTAAACCAGACTGCAGCTACCTACTCTGTTGTTGGTCATTGGCTGCACTGAGTGGGTTTTCTCTTTGGCAGCACCTTGCAGTTTTTTTCCATGTTGCAGGTTGTGCCAAATTATCAACTTTATATCAGGCCGTGATCCTCTGTTTTCTGCAGTACAGACCTGGAATTCTTGTTTGCTTGATATTCTTGTTTGTTTCACAGGCAAGTGAAACTATTCTCAGATAAGAATTGAAGCACTGCATGTAAATAAGGTGTACAGTGCTAAATAGTTTGACTTCATAATTCATGTTCATAAGTAATAGAAGCCGAATTAGGCCATTCGGCCCATCAAGTCTACTCTGCCAATCAATCTCGACTGATCTATGGTTCCCTCTCAACCCCATTCTCCTGCCTTCTCACCATAACCCCTGACACCCATACTAATCAAGAATCTGTCAATCTCCGCCTTAAACATATCCATTGACGGCCTCCACAGCCTTCTGTGACAAAGAATTCCACAGATTCGCCATTTAAAGAAATTCCTCCTCATCTCTTTCCTAGCAGAATGTCTTTTTATTCTGCGGCTATGGCCTCTGGTCCTAGACTCACCCACTAGTGGAAACATCCTCTCCATATCCACCCGACCCAGGCCTTTCGCTATTGGGTAAGTTTCAATGAGGACCCCCCCCCATCCTTCTAAACTGCAGTGAGTACATGCCCAGTCCATCAAACACTCACCATATGTTAACCCTCTGATTCCTGGGATCATTCTTGTAAACCTCCTCCGGACCCTCCAACGCCAGCACATCCTTCCACAGATGTGGGGCCCAAAAACTGTTCACAATTTTGCTCACAACTTAATTTATTAGTCCATGCTATCTGGACACCGTTGGCTAGACTGGCAGTTATTGGCTATCACTCTCTGGCCTCTGAATCGAGCAGAGGATGATTTCTGTGGGATCATGGTCTAAAGATAAGTAGGAGGAGGTTTCTGAGAGTTGTCGCCTGGAGAGGTCAGCGTGCCCGACTACCACGGCACCTCCCTTGTAGTCGGGTCTGATTATCAAGTCTGGGTTGCTGCGAAGGGCTGTATGTTCAGGGAGGGAGAGGTTTGAGCAAGTAAGGAGAGTGGAAAAGTTGAGGTTGTTGATGTTCCGCTGGCAGTTGGAAAGTAAAAGGTCTAAAGAGGGTAGAGGGCCATCCGGGGCCATCCAAGAGGAGGGGTTTCTGATTTCATTATTTCCGGCTACACCAGACCTTAATATCACACACCATTTCTGATTTCTGATGTAATTACTTCCGGCTCTCTGCCCTCTAAAGCCTCCAACCTTATCGTTCCCCAGCCCCGCATGGCCCGATTTTATCCTCTCCCCATAATCCACAAACAGAACTGCCCTGGCAGACCCATTGTTTCTACTTGCTCATGTCCCACTGAATTAATTTCCACATACCTCGACTGCATCCTACCCCCCCTGGTCCAATCCCTCCCCACCTATGTCCAAGTCACGTCACACGCTCTTCAATGACTTCCGTTTTCCAGGCTCCCACTCCCACATCTTTACTATGGATGTCCAGTCACTCTGCACCTCCATCCCCCACCACAAAGGTCTTAAAGCCCCCCGTTTCTTCCTTGACCGCAGAACCAGCCAATATCCATCCTACTAACACTCCCCACCGCCTACCAGGGCTGGTCCTTACCCTTAACAATGTCTCCTTCGACTCCTCCCAATTCTTACAAATCCAAGGCATAGTTATGAGCACTCGCATGGGCCCCATCTAATCCTGCCTCTTTGTAGGGTACATCGAACAATTACTGTTCCAGGCGTCCACTGGCCCTATCCTTGACCTCTACCTCCTGCTACATTGACGACTGCATCGGTGCTACCTCCTGCACCCATGCAGAACTCACTGACTTCATCAACTTCACGACTAATTTCCACCCTGCATTCAACCACTTGGACCATCTCCGACATCTCCCTACTGTTTCTAGGTCTCACTGTCTCCGTCACAGGAGACAAACTATTGACTGACATCTACTACAAACCCACTGACTCCCACAGCTGTCTAGACTGCACTTCTTCCCACCCTATTTCCTGTAAAGACTCTATCCACGACTCCCAATTCCTGTGTTTGCTGCACCTATTTTCCATACTAGTTCATCGGAGATGTCCTCATTCTTTAGGGAACAGGGGTTCCCCTCTTCCATTATAGATGAGGCTCGATATCCCACAGCTCTGCCCTTGCTCCCTCTCCCCCCCCCATTCGTAACAAGGACAGAGTCCTCCTTGTCCTCACCTTCCACCCCATCAGCTGTCACAGCATATAATCCTCCAACACTTTGCCACCTCCAACAGGATCCCACCACTAGCCACATCTTCCCATCTCCACCCCTTTCTGCTTTCCGTAGAGACCGTTCCCTCCGCAACTCCCTGGTCAACTCGTCCGCACCCAAACCACCCCCTCCCCAGGTACTTTCCCCTCCAACCGCAGGAGATGCAACACTTGTCCCTTTACCTCCCCCGCGACTCCATCCAAGGACCCCAACAGTCATTTCAGGTGAGGCAGAGGTTCTGTTGCACCTCCTCTGATCTCATTCACTGTATCCGCTGTTCCAGGTATCAACTCCTGTACATCGGCGAGACCAAGCACAGGCACAGCAATCATTTTGCTGCTCCGCTCAGTCCGCGTTAACCTATCTGATCTCCCGGTTTGTTCAACACTTTAACACCCCCTCCCATTCCCAATTTGACCTTTCTGGCCTGGGCCTCCTCCATTGTCAGAGTAAGGTCCAGTGCAACTTGGAGGAACAGCACCTCATATTTCGCATGGGCAGCTTACACCCCAGCGGTAAGAACATTGACTTTCCCAACTTCAAATAGCCCTTGCTTTCCCTCTCTCTCCACCCCCTTCCCATTCCCAGTTCTCCCACCAGCCTTACTGTCTCCGACTACATTCTATCTCTGCCCCGCCTACTCCCCTGACATCAGTCTGAAGAAGGGTCTCGAACACATCACCCATTCCTTCTCTCCAGAGATGCTTCCTGTCCTGCTGAGTTTCTCCAGCATTTTGTGTCTACTCTGGATCGAGCAGATTGTTCTACTATTTTCAAAGGCAGTTCAGAACTATGTCAGACATGGTTGTGAGGAGCAATGTTGGGGAATAGGTAGACTTGGCATGTTCTGATTTACTGTTGTTCTTCAGTGAATGAGGTATTCAGTGTTGGGTCAAGATTATGGATATGAATCTCTTCTTTCTCCCCAGCTTCTGTGATTGAGGAAGATCAGGGGATCATACCCCGTGCTTTGGCGGAGATATTTAAGTTGATCGATGAGAACGATGCAGTGGATCATACCGTTAAGGTGTCGTACCTTGAAGTATACAAAGAAGAATTCAAAGATCTGCTGGAGGTGGAGACGGCAAGCAAGGACATACGCACTCGAGAGGATGACAAAGGAAACACAGGTCTCTCAGTTCATATTCAAATATCAAATGGCTCTTCTTTTAAATCGTGCTGCTTTGGCTTACAAATTTTGTATTCAGGAGGCAAGTAAAGTTTACTAAGGGAACAAAGAAGACTTTGTAGTCAGTAGCAGTTTGGCCACTGAATTTAATGCAAACAAAATAGTCTTCTCCAAAGTGCTTTTTGAACTGCAGCACAGTGGTAGGGCTCGATCCTGACTATGGCTGCTGTGTGTACAGAGTTTATACGTTCTACCTGTGACCGCGTGGGGTTTCTCCGCCTGCTCCGGTTTCTTCCCACAATCCAAAGATGTGCAGCATTGTTGGTTAATTAACTTATGTAAATTGTCTCTAATGTGTAGGGCAGAACTAGTGTAAGGGTGATTGCTGGTTGGTGTGGACTCAGTAGGCCGAAAGCCGTGTTTCCAAGCTCTATCTCCAAATTAAAATAAGCCAGAAACACGAGGTAAAGCTAGAAAGATCCTTTTTGCGTAAAGCCTTTAGTCGACGGACAAAATTATGCAGAAGGAACATTAGCTCTCCTCACCCACAAAGAGGAAAAGCTGATAAACGACTTGTTCTTGGCTCCCAGGTATAGAACTGTCTGTAAGTGAGTTTCTGAATCATTTACAAATATTTAATAGAATTTCCAACTTTGCAAAAATATATATACAATAGATCAAACTTTAAAATATTAGTACACTTTTGATTAAAAGAGTAATCAAAATTAGAAATATTCCCTTCAATTCAATGTCGACACGCTCTATCCATCAACTATTTATATGAATCACAGATCCTGGTTCAATCCTGACCTTGGGTACTCTGTGGAGTTTGTGTGTTCATCCTATGACCAAGAGTTTCCTTCAGTATATTCCCACATCCCAAAGACAGGCAGGTTTGTAGGTTGTGACCTCTTTATATGGCACCTAGTTTAGTGTAGTTTAGAAATACAGCGCAATAAAAGACCCTTCGGCCCATCGGTCCACATGGAGGTATTTTCTACTTGGAGTTATTGCAAGGTCTTTGGAAAGATTCTTGGCATCATGTTCGGCACAGACATGTGGGCCGACAGGTCTGTTTTTGTGCTGTAGTTATATCTTCCATGTTCTATTCTTTCCTAGACTGGTGCAAAACTTTTACAACTTTTCACCCCTTCTCTGAACTTTACTGGAGCCCTGTATTGATAAAAACATTAGTTTTTCACTCCATACATAATGGAGTAGATCGGGTAAACGCTGAGTCTCTTGCCCATAGGGGAACCGATAACCAGAGGAACTAGGTTTGTGAGGGGGGGCGGGGAGGGGGTGGGGGGAAGATTTAATAAGAACTTGAGGCATCACTTTTTCACACTTAAGGATGGCGGGTGTATGGAACGAGCTGCCGGGGGAGGTAGTTGAGGCAGGTACTGTTGCATCGTTTAAGAAACATTTTGACAGGTACATGGATAGGAGAGATTTAGAAGGATATGGGCCAAACACAGGCAGGGTCTAGTGTGGTTGAGACATGTTGGTGGGTGTGGGCAAGTTGGCCGATGGGCTTGTTTCCAAGCTGTGTGGCTATGAAGTGGGCTAATCCCAAGGCTGCTGTACATTAAGCAGGGTAACGGCACTAAAGCTGATAGTTTCACTTGGATTTTTCCACCACTTCTGCACCGTGCAGAATTCCACCAATGATTACGATTCCTGAGAGGCCACTGCTTTATCTTTTTGTTGATCCCTCTGTTGTTTCCAGTGCTCTGCGGTGTCAAGGAATGCGACGTGGAGGGTTTGGATGAGGCTCTGAGCCTGCTGGAGATTGGGAACAGTGCCAAGCACACCGGTGCCACCCAGGTCAACCTACACTCCAGCCGCTCCCACACCATCTTTACCGTCACCATGGAGCAGAGGCGAGGCGTTGGCCGGGTCACTCAGCTGGCAGCCGCCGCTGGAGACCGATTAAACTCAGCGCAGGTGATAAGCTCAAAGTTCCACTTTGTGGACCTGGCCGGCTCCGAGCGCATTATTAAGACAGGCAACACCGGGGAACGCTTGAAAGAATCCATTCAGATCAACAGTGGATTGTTGGCACTGGGGAATGTCATCACTGTGCTGGGCGATCCTCGAAGGAAAGGGTCTCACGTTCCTTATCGAGATTCCAAGATTACCAGAATCTTGAAAGACTCGCTTGGCGGGAATGCAAAAACGGTCATGATTACTTGCATCGGCCCTTCTTCCTTAAACTTTGATGAGAATTTAAACTCTTTGAATTATGCCAAAAGGGCCCAGAACATTAAAAACCAGGTTGTGATAAATTGCAAGAAGGAGGTGGACCGTAACAGTGAGCTGGACCTACAGATCAGAACCTTGAACGGGGCTCTGAAACACGGCCAGCGCGAGGCATCGGCCAAGAGCTTCCCACAGTCGGCTGTGGAAGGCGTAGCTCGACTCCAGGCGGAGAGCTCCCATTACCGAACCTGCACGGATGCCGCACACCGTATCTTTATGGAGCTGCAGGAGGACAGGAACCTCACAGTAGATCAGGTGCTAAAAATGAAAGAGTGGCTGACAATTGTGGAAGACACACGAAGTGAGCTTTCCACCGCCTCCGCCTTGGACAGTGGGATCGAGTGTACGTCCACTGATGAATCCAAGGCTCAGAATGTATCCAAGGCACAGGTATATCTCTAACTGATAGGTGTCATAAAACGCTGTTTAAACATATGTGGAAACACAAGGAACGTCAGATGCCAGTATCTTGAGTAAAACACAAAGTAACTTAGTGGGTCAGACAGCATCTGTGGAAGGAATGGACAGGTGACGTTTCAGATTGAATGAATGAATGAATGAATGAATACGTTTATTGGCCAAGTATGTACACATACAAGGAATTTGCCTCGGTGCACCGCTCGTAAGTAACAACACAACATACAGGAAACCATTAAGAATTAAAACATTAAGAATAAACATTAAGACTCACCTTTCGACTGATTGTAGTCGGGAGAAACATGGCCTATCTATGTTCCCTCTGAAGAAGAGTCCCAACCTAAAATGTCACCTCTCCATATTCCCCAGGGATGCTGCCTGACCTGCTGAGTTACTCCAACACTTTGTGTCTTTCTCCTCAGATACTGCAGGACCCACTGAGTTACTCCAGCACTTTGTATTTTAAGCATACGTTATAAAATTGGCACAAATATCTTATTTTATTTTTCTGAAGTAAAATCTTGAGGCTATGAAAGAAGAACAATTGAATCTCCAACTTTCCTGATCTGCACAACATTTCCAGGATTTTCTAATTATTATTTTCTATAGAAAAAACAAGATTTAAACAAAAAGTAGGGTGCTGCCTGTAAAAAATCATGGCTGTATATACATATAATTGAAAGCCAAATGTTGAATTCAAAATGTATTTTATGTAAAAAATATAAATGTTTTGATATTGTAAATAGATTATTAGGCTTTTTTAGGAATGACTAGAGGCACTTTATCTGTGATGGATGTCTATTATGATTTTGTTTATTTCTCTTAGGGTAAAACGGAATTTGGCAACAAATCTAAAGAGCAGAAGCAGCTTGTACCAAAACTGCAGGCACAGGTTCAGAGGCTGGAGGAAGAGAACAGGGATTTCCTTGCAGCCCTTGAGGATGCCATGGAACGGTTTAAGCAACAGGTGAGGACAGACGCAAATATGTTCCGTAAGAAGATGTCTCGACCCGAAACGGCACCCATTCCTTCTATCCAGCGATGCCGCCTGTCCCGCTGAGTTACTCCTGCATTTTGTGTCTATGTTCCGTAAGGGACCTGAATAACACAGCACAACCAAGACCAGCAGAAGCAGAGCTGGCTTGTACTCATGAAGTCATACAGCACGGAAACAGGCCCTTTGGCCCGACTTGCACATGATGACCAAGACGACCCATCTACACCAGTCCCATCTGCCCGTGTTTGGCCCATATCCCTCTAAACTGTTCCTATCTATGTACCTGTCCAAATGCATTTTAAATGTTGTTATAGTACCTGCCTCAACTGCCTCCTCTGGCAGCTCGTTCCATATACCCACAACCCTTTGTGTGAAAAAGTTACTCTTCAGGTTCCTATTAAATCTTTCCCCTCTCACCTTAAACCTATGTCCAGTGGTTCTTGATTCCCCAACTCTGGGTAAAAGACTTTGTGTATTAGGTTAATTCCCAGGATGGAGGGTTAACACGAGGTTAATTCCCGGGATGGCGGGACTGTCGTATGCTGAGAGAATGGAGCGGCTGGGCTTGTATACACAGGAATTTAGAAGGATGAGAGGGAATCTTATTGAAACATAAGATTATTAAGGGTTTGGGCATGTTGGAGGCAGGAAACATGTTCCCGATGTTGGAGGAGTCCAGAACCAGGGGCCACAGTTTAAGAATAAGGGGTAAGCCATTTAGAACGGAGACGAGGAAACACTTTTTCACATAGAGTTGTGAGTGTGTGGAATTCTCTGCCTCAGAGGGCGGTGGAGGCCGGTTCTCTGGATACTTTCAAGAGAGCTTGATCGGGCTCTTAAAGATAGCGGAGTCAGGGGATATGAGGAGAAGGCAGGAATGGGGTACTGATTATGGATGATCAGCCATGATCACATTGAATGGCGGTGCTGGCTCGAAGGGCTGAATGGCCTACTCCTGCACCTATTGTCTATTGAATTTAACTATTCCCCTCTTGATCTATATTTCATAACATCACCTCTCATCCTCCTGCACTTCAAGAAATAAAGTCCTTGCCTGCCCACCCTATAGGTCAGGCCTTCAAGTCACAGCAATATCCTCGTAAAACCTCTCTGCACTCTCCATCTTAATAACAATACTTCAAGTCGAAAAGAATGAGCTAAATAATGGTGCAGAGGAAAGCACCAATAACAGAGAAAGGACAAATTTGATAAGCATGTATTAATCATAACTGTTGGATTTGATGTAAGTAACCGATTATTCCTTTTATCTCTTTATTGAATGCACTACTTTTATCTATTCATTCAATGTCCACGGCGGCAATCTAGAAATTAGATCATGTTTGCTTCACTTCAGAAATGTGACTAAGAATTTCTTGTCATGCAATCTTTCTTTCACGTCTGACACAATTTCTGCTTTAGATAGTCATAGAATTATATTGCAGAGAAACAGGTCCTTCGGCCCAACTCATCGAGGCTAGAAACATGCTCCATCTAAGCTCGTCCTATTTGCCCGCGTTTGGCCCGTGTCCCTTTAAACCTTTCCTATCTGCGTACCTGTGCAACAATTTGCACCATTCCTCGTGCAAGACTATCTTTGGACTCTTTTATTGATGTGCATCATTTTTTTCTTTAGTCCCGACTGGCTAGCACATAACAAAAGCTTTTCACAGTACCTCAATATGTGACAATAAACAAAACTGAACTGAAAACATTTTTTCTGTGGTGTATATGGTCACACAAACCTTTCTCTGTAATTTACTATCCTTTCAAGTGGCACCTAGTTTGGATCAACCCATTGACAAGCCTTTTCCCTTGAAAAAGCTGATTTTTGTTGCTCTACAATCCTTGCAGTGTTATTATTTTTGTGGGAATTATGGTTGTGTGTTATTATCAAGTCACAAATACTGTTATATGCTTCAAATTTTCAATCAGAGATCCGTGATCCATTTCTCCAGGCTGCTTATTAGTTCAGCTCCATAGTCCTTGTTGCCTTTTCTCTTTCATTTTATACATTCTTCCAATATTTATGTAATTTCCTTGCAAATATTCTAATTGGAAGTGTGTCAGTGTTCAATTGTCATAGATTTTTTTTTTAGCCATAACAAAGAATATCGAACAGAACGCACAGGAATAGACCCTTCAGCCCACTCTCCATGCCGACATGATGCAAGTTAAACTTATCTCTACCTGCACGTGATCCATATCCCTCCATTTTCTGCATATCCATGTGCCCATCCGAAAGCCCTTAAATATCACAATCCTATCTGCCTCAACAACCGGCCCTGGCAGAGCAGTCCAGGTACCCACCCACCACTGTCTGTGTAAAAAAGAACTTGTCCTGCACATCTCCTGTAGACAATGGACAATAGGTGCAGGAGTAGGCCATTTGGCCCTTCGAGCCATTCAATGTAATCATGGCTGATCATCCCCAATCAGCACCCCGTTCCTGCCTTCTCCCCATATCCCCTGACTCCGCTATTTTTAAGAGCCCTATCTAGCTCTCTCTTGAAAGCATTCAGAGTACCTGCCTCCACCGCCCTCTGAGGCAGAGAATTCCACAGACTCACCACTCTCTGTGAGAAAAAGTGTTTCCTCGTCTCCGTTCTAAATGGCTTACTACTTATTCTTAAACTGTGGCCCCTGGTTCTGGACTCCCCCAACATCGGGAACATGTTTCCTGCCTCTAGTGTGTCCAAGCCCTTAACAATCTTATATGTTATTGAGATATCCTCTCATCCATCTAAACTCCAGAGTGTACAAACCCAGCTGCTCCATTCTCTCAGCATATGACAGTCCCACCATCCCGGGAATTAACCTTGTAAACCTACGCTGCACTCCCTCAATAGCAAGAATGTCCTTCCTCAAATTAGGGGACCAAAACTGCACACAATGCTCCAGGTGTGGTCTCACTAGGGCTGTAAACTTTGCCCCTTTCACATTAAAGCCATGCCCTCTAAATGTTGACATTTCCACCCTGGAGTGAACAAGGGTCTGATTGTATACCCTATCAATGTCTCTCATAAATTTATAAACTTCTATCAGGTCACCCTTCAGCCTCCGAGAAAACAGTACAAATGGCCAGAACAAATCAGAGCCAGCAACAGATGACCTCATTAAGGGTGGGTCCCATAATTATCTGTTGCCAGCCATGATTTGTTTACTTTAGTTCAGAGATACACTGTGGAAACAGGCCCTTCGGCCCACCGAGACAGCACCAACCAGCGATCCTCACACATTAACACTATCCTACACACACTGGGGACAATTTACATTTATACCAAGCCAGTTAACCTACAAACCTGTACATCTTTGGATTGTGGGAGTAAACTGAAGATCTTGGAGAAAACCCACACAGGTCACGGTGAGAATGTACAAATTCTGTACAGATAGTACCCATAGGCGTGATCAAACCCGGGTCTCCGGCGCTGTCAGGCAGCAACTCTACTGCTGCGCCACCGTGCATTTTCTCGCCTCCGGTTTATTTCTCCAACTCCTCCCACCATCTCTAGTTTTAGTGTGAAGAAGGGTTCTGACCTAAAACGTCACCTATTCTTTTTCTCCAGATAGGCTTTTGTTGCATGCTATCCAGTCAGCGTAAAAACTATATATGTTTACAATCAAGCCATCCACAGTGTACAGATACACTGTTAAGCTCCATCTGAATCTTCACCGCAAGCTTTCATCCTGTTCATCCGTTCCTTTCTCTGTGACGCATTAGCTTTCCCCTTACATGCATCTCGCCAACATAAGCCCTGACGCCTTGCATATTCTGACCACTCTTTGGGCAAAGCAGTGAACTCCTTGTTGAATCCTGTACCCCTGGTGAAGTCACCACTGATATAGAAGCATCAAGGAATATTTGTGAAGATGTAGAGGCTGTGTTCATGTTTTATTTTTAATTATTTTCTGTTCAGAATGAAACATTGCTGGATCAGGAGGATCAGATTGTTGCTCTGCAGAGCAGACTGAAACTGGCGGAGGAGAGCCAGACAGTGGATGAGCTGCTGGAAAGCCTCCACCTTGCAGACCTAAGCTGCAGACCGCACACGGCCCCAGCAAACAACGCACATCCTGGCAGATCCAACGCAACACATTCCAACCGCCTTCTCACTGTTCAAGCCGGTCGAATTTCCAATAAGGTGCGTCACAATTATCCACTGAGAAAACTATTCAATGTACTGACGACAAGTTGGTGCCATTGGTGGTGCTGCTGCCCAAAGATCCTATAGCAAGCAAGATAGTGCACTCCTGCTAAAACCAATGGCTGACGTGTGGTACGCAATGGAGTGGAACGTCAGCCTTTTCGTCGGCCATTTTAGTAACCCGACCCGACTTTGTACATTCCTCTCGCGGTGTAATCAGCGTTGCGGCCGAACAGTTTGTGTGTGTGATATAGTGTTAGATTCATGATTCATTATTCTGTTACTTTTTGTTAATGATTAATATGTTAATAAATTATAATTCTGTTAATTTTCTTTTTTAATGTTTTGGATTCAAAGCCCCGGGATTGGGATCGGACTGTGCAAGGGTGGAGGGGGCACTGAGGGCAAAGAGGCTGTGCCCACACGGCAGTGTAAAAGGGGAGACCTCTCCAATCCACACTTCCCTCTGTCTGTCTCTGCTGTGCCTTTTCAAAATTAGTTGTTTATTTTTTCCGCAAAAAGAGCAGACCGGTCCGGAGTTTGGGAGCCGGGCAGCGAGCGTGATGGGGGAAGAAACCGAAGGGTCGTCCGTTCTCAGCTTCGGATCTCATGCCGGCTCTCTTTCCAGTCAGCGAGTCTCTTTAACAGGACAGAGAGGCAGAGAGAAAATGAGGAGAAGATTTTTACCAAAGATCTTTGATTTTTACGAGGATGTTTCCGTAACCGGCTTCCGTCTCCGCACTAGTATCTTTGCTCCGCTGTGGCAGACAAAGATGGCGGAGACGGAAGCCGGTTACGGAAATGGTGCTGAAGATTACCCATGAATCTACCCACGACTGTACTACGTCTTTTTCGCCGAGTGCACTATCTTGCTTGCTATAGGATCTTTGCTGCTGCCTCACAGCACCGCAGATCTGGGTTTGATCCTGATCTCGGGTGCTTTCTGTGTGGAGTTGGCACGTTCTCCCTGTGACTTGAGTGCTTTTCCTCCGGGTGTTCCGGTTTCCTCCCACATCCCAAAGACGTGCGGGCTGGCAGGTTAATTGACCTCTGTAAGTTGCCTCTGGTGTGTAGGGAGTTGATGAGAAAATGGGATAACGTGGAACTCACAAAAACGGGTGATGGATGATCGGCATGGACTCAGTGGGCGAAGAGGCCTGTTTCATGCCGTATCTTTCAGGCAATCAATTCACAGCCTTTCTGTCGCATGAAAAGGTGTGCGTTCAAACCCTTTGAGAGTTTGAGAGTGAAATGATAACGTGAGTTGACATTTTATAGGAATAATACTTTGTTAGAAGTACTGCCCTTTAGATGAGACATTAAGTTCCTGCAGCTCTGCTAGAGAGGAGAAGGAAGTTGATAAGTGCAAATAATCAGCACAGAAAAATGACTCAATTATATTACCGAGGCTTCTGCCAACTTGGGAGTAAATTAGTGACCATGTTTACTCCACATGCACTGACACTTCAAAGCAATTCAGTGGTATTTAAAGACAGCGATGTCGTCCATCTTAGTTATTTGCTTGTTAGGTTCACTTGCACCTCCTCCAGCCTCATCCGCTGTTCCAGGTATGGACTCCTGTATATAAAGCGAAACCAAGCGCCGGCTCGGCGATTGTTTTGCTGAACACCTCTGCTCAGTCCACCTCAGCCTACACGATCTGCCAGTTGCCAAACACTTTAACTCCCCTTACCATTCCCACACTGAATTTTTCTGTCCTGGGCCTCCTCCATTGTCAGTCAAATGTAAATTGGAGGAACAGCACCTCATATTTTGTTTGGGCAGCGTACACCCCAGTGGCATGAATATTGATTTCTCTAACTTCAAGTAACCCTTGCATCCATCTCTCTCCGTCCCTCCCACAATCAAGTCGGTGTACCAGTTTCAAAGTCGCTTTGTTGAGTCGCAATGTGTATAACTCGTTTTCACCTATCCCACAACTAACAATGGACTGTTTCCTTTATCATCGTTATTTTTTGCATTGTTTTCAATCATTTGTTCTATATCTCTCTACATCACCCTCTATAACTCTTCTTTCCCTCTCCCCTGCCTCTCAGTCTGAAGAAGGGTCTTGACCCAAAATGTCACCTATTCCTTTTCTCCAGAGATGCTGCCTGTCCTGCTGAGTTACTCCAGTTTTTTGTGTCTACCTTCGGTCCCTACCAGCATCTGTAGTTTCTTCCTATAGAGTAGTTATGGCTTGTTGATTTCTCTAATTTCAAGTAACTCCTGCATTCCCTCCCACCCCCTCCCTCTCCCCCTCCCCCTCCTTTCTCTCCCCCCACCCGTGGTCCTACTATTTCCACAGGTTTGCATCCTTATATCCCTCTCGTTAGCGCATCTTCCCCAGCCAACAGTGGGCCATTATAGGCTTCTTCCTTCCCGTTGCTGGCCCTGATTTGTTCTAGCCTTTCCTCGCCTCAAGTTTCCACCATCCCCCTTCGCCAACCCCCCACCGATCTTTCAGTCTCAAGAAGGATTCTGACTCGAAATGTCACTTATTCCTTTTCTCTAGAGATGCTGCCTGAATCGCTGTTACTCCAACATTTTGTGTCAATCTTCAGTAGTTAGAGCGTTCTGATTTCCGCCCCCTCCTACTGCCACCCAGTTGAGATGAGATAATTGCATTCACATGGCTCTGTAAGACATGAGGCTGAATGTTTACCCACTGAGTTGCGTTTGCACGGCTGCTTGTGGAGGTTGCGCAAAGTATTTGAAGCGTTCATACAATAGGGTGGCCCAGTGACGCAGCAGTAGAGTTGCTGCCTTACAGCGCCAGAGACCTGGGTCCGATCCTGACTATGGCTGTCTTTTCAGAGTTTGTACGTTCTCTCTGTGACTGCGTGGGTTTTCTCCAGGATCTCCGGTCTCCTACCACCATACTCCAGCGACGTACAGGTTTGTAGGTTAATTGGCTTGACATCATTGTAAATTGTCCCTAGTGTTTGGGATACTGTTCATGTGCGGGGATCGCTGGTCGACACGGACTCGATGGGCCGAAGGGCCTCTTTCCGTACTTTATCTCTAAACTATATTAAACAATGGTCAGCTTTCTGCCACGGCAGAAGGTCAAAGTCTTAAGCCATTACATACTGTTATTTTTCATTTTTGTAATTCCCTTCGCTGCCTTTTAGACCGGTGAATCTTCCTTGGAGTGTTCAGGTGTTGGATTTTGCGATCGCAGTCACTGTTTGCAAAGGAATCTGCCAGATGAGCATTCTGTGCCTCACAGACACATCGCAGAGGACCTCAGCGGATCCACAGTGTCACCATCTGATGAGGAGGCAGAGGACGTGGAGTTGTGCAGGAGTAAAGGGAAGAGCAGGTATGATATATCTCAACTGATATTCTCGGAACAGCTGTTTCACCAGCATAATCAAGGACGAGTCGCACCCCGGTCACTCCCTCTTCTCCCCTCTCCCATCAGGCAAACGTCAGGGGAGAAAAAAACTCGTGATATGGAACCTTCTCGGTCTGAATAAGGGTCTGGACCCGAAACGTCACCAATTCCTTCTCTCCAGAGATGCTGCCTGTCCCGCGGAGTTACTCCAGCATTTTGTGTCTAAATCTTCGGTGTATAACCAGCATCTGCAGTTCCTTCCTACACATTGAGAAGCCTACTCTCAAGTGTCTTAATGCCCCTGTCCCACTTAGGCGATTTTTTGGGTGACTAGGCTATCGCCGGGGTGTCACCTGTATGGTCGTGAGTCATCTCCTCAGTCGCCCAACGAATCGTAACGTTTTTCTGGTCGCCGCTGGATTTTGAAATGTTCAAAACTTTTTGGCGACAGTTGGCTTGTCGTAGGTTGTTGCCAGGATGACGTAGGTTGTCGCTGGTGCTGACTTTGGTGAATTCTATTGGCGACTACCTACGTCAACCGGCGACAGGTTCCGGCGACTGAATTGTCTTCATTTGTCGCCGACAGGGTCGTTGCTTGTCGTAGCTTGTCGCGGGTGGACGTAGATTATCATAGGTGTGGTCGTAGGTGGACGTCCTAATGGGTCGCCGGTTGTGGGTAGCTTGCCGCAGCGTGACGTTGACTAGGTGGTAGATTGTTGTAGACATTGTCGTAGGGGCGATCAGTCGGCGTTTGTTCTGCTAACCTGATGTTATGACATTACTATAGGAGTTGGCAAATTGGAGATCTGTATTACACAAGAGTGTAAACGCCTTCAGGAAAAAAATGGACAAAATATTTAGAAATAATTCTGTAGGTTTGCAGGGCAAAGAATTTACACAATGGAAAGACTTTCATTGGATTGCACTTTTATTCGAACAGTACAGCACAGGAACAGGCCTACAGTATCTGTACCGGATATGATGACAAATTAAATATTCCCTCTGCTTGCATGTGATCTACATCCCTCTATTCCCTGCACATCCAAGTGCCTATTTAAAAACCAGTTGAATGGCACTGTCATATCCACTTCAACCTCCCACCCCCCCCCAACAGGAAGCAAGGTGGCACAGCAGTAGAGTTGTTGCCTTATAGCACCAGAGACCCGGGTTCCATCCCGACTACAGGTGCTGTCTGTACAGAGTTTGTACGTTCTTCCCGTGACCTGTGTGGGTTTTCTCTGAGATGTTCCGTTTCCTCCAACACTCCAATGACGTACAGGTTTTTAGGTTAATTGGCTTGGTATAAATTTAAATTGTCCCGAGTGCGCTGGGATCGCTGGTCGGTGTGGAACGGGTGGGCTGAAGGGCCTGTTTCCGCATTGTGTCTCTAAAATAAACTAAACATTCCAGGCACCCCCCACTTTCTGTGTGTTTAACAAATAAACTTGCTCCATACATCTCCTTTAAACTTTGTTCCTCTGACCTTAAAGCTGTGCCCTTTCGTCTTCAATATTTCCACCCTGGGAAATAGTTCTGACGGTCTACCCGATCTATGCATCTTGTATTTTTATAAACTTCTAAACAGATATTCGTTTAATAAAGGTTAAAAATGAATGCAAAATGTAATCAATGAATTAATATCTTTACGTTGCCTGTAAAGGGCAATGGGCATATTTGTAAAGATTTAGTAGTGTTCTGATATCCTGAGAATCATTATTTGTCCCTAATAGACGGCAGATCAATCGGACCTGGACGAAAAGGGACGTTCCTAGAATGAGCAGCATGGTGAACAGTAGAGGCAGCCTCGTCCAACAGCAACACAGTGACTCGAGCAGTCCTCCGTGTGAAATACTGAAGTGTAAGTATCTCTCGAGCTCTGGTACTCATGGGCAGTTAGTGCTTCAATCAGCATTTCTTCATTGCTACGTTAAATTCCAAATGTCTTACAACAAGGCTTCTCATGGAAGCTTCAGTCTCTGTCCAACCTGTGCCTCAATGTGGAACACTCGTGGAATGGTGGAGCTGCTGCCTCGTAACGTCAGAGTCCCAGGTTCATTCCTGATCTTAGGTGATGTCTGTGTGGAGTTTGCACATTCTCTCACTTTGAGGACATGGGTTTCCTCTGGGTGCTCCGGTTTCCTCCCACATCACAAAAACATGCGGGTATGTAGGTTAATTGGCCCTCTGTAAATTGTCCCTAGCGTGTAGTGGGATAACGAATGTGAATGGGTGATCACTGGTCGGCATGGACTCAGTGGGCCAAAGGGCAATGTTTCCATGCTGTATCTCTAAAACGTCCTTCCTTTATTTAACTCTTTATTTTCTCCCATTTACTGGTGTCATAAAATGCCAGTGCGTGGTTGTGGCCGGATATGTCCACGGAAATCTGCCTGAGAATTGGGAGAAAGTTCTTCAACTGTGTCAGCCAATAATCTGTACCTTGGTGTGCATCGATAGTTGGTAGACCTTAGGATTGAACTCATCCAGTGGTCAGTGGTGCCATATTAGGTGCACTATTTCTCAGTGACAGTAGATCTACAATCCTGCCAATCCCACTGCAGGACAACAAGTGAGGTTCCACATAAAACAAACTGTAAATGTGAGACATCTGAACTAGCAACAGTGCTGGACATACACAGCAGGTTCGAGATTGTCTGTTGGAGAGGGAAGGAAGAGTTGATGGTTCACCTTGATGTTTAGTTTAGAGATACAGCATGGAACAGGCCCTTCGGCCCTCTGAATCCACACCGACCAACCATCCCCGCACACTAACACTGTCCTACACATGGGACAATTTAGAATTTTCTCAAGCCAATTCGCCTACAAACCTGAATGTCTTTAGAGTGTGGGAGGAAACTGGAGCACCCGGAGAAAACCCATGCAGGTCATGTCAAAACATAGAAAAAAGGTACAAACTCTGTACAGACAGCATCTGTAGTCAGGATCGTACCTGGGTCTCTGGCACTGTAATGCAGCAACTCTACCCTCAAGACAATGACTCAAGACAAATGAATAAATGAAGGTATCCTTTGTCTAAGGCAGACTCCAAAAAACTGAAATGGAATTTTTTGTTGATCAGTATTATCCCAGGCAGTAGAGGTAGCTCTACTGATAGAGATAGAGTTTCTCCAGCATTTATGTCTACCTTCGATCTTCCACCATCTGCAATTCCTTCTTAAGAGATAGCTTCCACTTAAAAACAAATAAGATTATGAGCTGGAAATTATGGATACAAGGAACTGCAAATGCTATTTTACAAAAAAAAAGGCACAAAATGAGTGGGTCAGGCGACATCTCTGGAGACAAGGACAGGTGACATTTCGGGTCGGGACCCTTCTTCAGACTGGGCTAGAAATTGTTGTGTGATGCTTTGCTTTCCTCAGAGAGATTGATGTTCCAGAGCTGAATGAAATAACGTCCACTTCCATCTCACTTTGTGTCATTCAGAAATGTAAAAAAACACACCCTTAAATACACTGGAATTTCCACAAGGCTTCCCCTGGAAGCACCAGTCTCCATTCCACCCTTGCCTACCTCAATCAGCAGCCATGTTTTAACCTTAATACCATGTGCTCGCAGCAAACCACCAAATGGTGCATTTGGCCATCACCCACCACCCATCACTGGCCTCAATCCTGTCTTCAAGTTTTAGTTTAGTTAATTGTCATGTGTGTATTGTCGGGTACAGTGCAAAGCTTTTGTTGCGTGCTAACCAGTCAGCGTAAAGACAATACATGAGTACAATCGAGCCGTCCGCAATGTACAGATACATGATAAGGGAATATCATAAATAACATTTAGTGCAAGATAAAGCCAGTAAACCGATCAAAGATAGTCTGAGGGTCTCTAATGAGGTAGATAATACCTCACAACTGCCTCTAGTTGTTGGTGGGATGGTTCAGTTGCCTGATAACAGCTAGGAAGAAACTCCTGGAATCTGCTGGTGTGCGTTTTCACACATGGGAGAGGGGAGTGTCCGGGTGTGTAATACCTATTCAGTTGTCCGTGTAACCTTGGACTTCGGCACAGCTGAAGTTTGTAGTAGAGGGAGCGTGAATAGAAGTGAACCTGCAGATAGTTATGATCTCGTGTGACTGCTGCCCTGGCCCTACTCAGTGGGAACCTTGCACTGTCAGGATGTGCGGTAGAATTTCTAGGTGAATCTATTTCATAAAAGCCCTACGTGTAGGAAAGAACTGCAGATGTTGGTTTAAATCGAAGGTAGACACAAAATGCCAGAGAAATAGATCAGTCTGAAGAAGGGTCTTGACACGAAACGTCACCCATTCCTTCTCTCCACAGATGCTGCCTGTCGTGCTGAACTACTCCAGCATTTTGTGTCTACCTACCGCTTTAAAAAAAAATCTATTGTTGATAAACTTGCTCAGTATGTTCCAGTACTCCAGTTTGATGATAGAGTCATAGTCAGACAGCACAGAAACACGCCCTTCGGTCCAACCTGCCCATGCCAACTATGATGCTCCATCTACGCTACTTCCACATGCCTGTGTTTGGCCCATAACCCTCTAAACCTTTTCTATCCATGTACCAGTTAAGATTTATTTTTAATGTCAATAGACAATAGGTGCAGGCGTAGGCCATTGGGCCCTTCGAGCCAGCACCACCATTCACTGATCATAGATAATAGGTACAGGAGTAGGCCATTCAGCCCTTCGAGCCAGCAGCGCCATTCAATGTGATCATGGCTATTCATGCATTCTCCTCAAATCCCCTGACTTCGCTATCTTTAAGAGCTCTATCCAACTCTCTTGTGAAAGCATCCAGAGAATTGGCCTCCACTGCCTGCTGAGGCAGAGAATTTCACAGATTCACAACCCTCTGGGTGAAAAGGTTTTTCTTCATCTCTGTTCTAAATGGCTTACCCCTTATTCTGAAACTGTGGCCCCTGGTTCTGGACTCCCCCAACATCGGGAACATGTTTCGTTCCTCTAGCATGTCCAAACCCTTAATAATCTTATGTTTCAATAAGATCCCCTCTCATCCTTCCAAATTCCAAAGTACACAAGCCCAGCCGCTCCATTCTATGAACATATGACAGTCCTGCCATCCAGGGAATTAACCCTCGTGAACCTCCGCTGCATGAGGTTAATGTTGTTATAGTACCTGCCGCCGCTATTTTCTCTGGCAGTTCGTTCCGTACACCCATCACCATCTGACTGTAAAAGTTGTTCCGTTAAACTCCGGGTAAAAGACTGTGCATCTACCCTATTTATTCCCCCCCGTGATTTTGCATCTTAAATCTTACTTTCCTATTCTACAGCTCCACACGGGATGAGAGACCACAACGAGGCCCACTGCCTTTCCTTTTCTAATGATTTCAGGGAAAGTTCCCCTGTGTGCCGTCCCAAGTTGGAGAATTCGGAGTGGAGGCTTGTCCAAGCGCAGCATAAGATGCGGGAACTGGCCATCAACATCCGTATGAAGGAGGAATTGATCAAAGAACTCGTCAAAACAGGTGCAGGGGGTTAATTCCGTATAGATTTATCAAACTGTTTTTTGCATTGACCTTTTCCCATTATCAACAAAACGCACATGAGGTAATCCATCAACCTGATAATTCAATCTGTGTTTCTTCTGAAAATTGAAGTATCAGTCGATGAACAAAGACAGCAATATTCCAGGAGTCATATAATAGATCAATTGCTGTAATAAATAAATTAGTATATGTAATTAATCAATAGGATATTTGAATTGGTTTCCAATATGCACTGGCTTTAATAATATCATTTTTATCGCATTGAGTTATTTTCTTCATAATTTTGTCAGATGACATTTTTGTTAACAAAACATCATAAATGTTGCCCTATCACAAAGTAAAAGGTTACTGTACATCGCTCTGACTACTTGTTAGCATATTATCAGGGCAGCACAGCTATCTCACTGCTTTTTGTCATCGTTTTAATGCAGCAATCGAAATTTCTCACATTCAAAATGAAAGATTATTGCATTTTAACTTTATCAGTTTTACCAGTTGCATTGCGTTTGTGGCTTTAGCGAATTCATTAAATGCAAAAAAAAGGAAAGTATGTGGAGGAACTTCGACGCCTCTTCTAATTGCAGCTGACTCTTTGTGACCAACATATTAAGATGTTTTAGAAACAAGGAACTGTTGCTGTTTTAAACAAAAGCACACAAAGTGACTCAGGGCAAGCAGCATCTCTGGAGCACATGGATAAGTGATGTTTCACTTTGGGACCTTTCTTCAGAGCACGGTGGTGCAGCAGTAGAGTTGCTGCCTTACAGCGTCAGAGAGCCTGGGTTTGATCCTGACTACGGGTGCTGTCTGTACGGAGTTTGTATGTTCTCCCCTGAACCGCGTGGGTTTTCCCCGGGTGCTCCGGTTTCCTCCCACACTCATAGAAACATAGAAAATAGATGCAGGAGGAGGCCATTCGGCCCTTCGAGCCAACACCGCCATTCATTGTGATCATGGCTGATCATCCCAAATCAACAACCCGTGCCTGCCTTCTCCCCATATCCCTTGATCCCACTAGCCCCTAGAGCTCTATCTAACTCTCTCTTAAATCCATCCAGTGATTTGGCCTCCACTGCCCTCTGTGGCAGGGAATTCCACAAATTCACAACTCTCTGGGTGAAAACATTTTTTTCTCACCTCAGTTTTACATGTCCTCCTCTTTATTCTAAGACCTTGGCCCCTGGTTTTGGACTCGCCTAACATTGGGAAAATGTTTCCTGCATCTAGCTTGTCCAGTCCTTTTATAATTTAATATGTTTCTATAAGAGAGCCCCTCATCCTTCTAAACTCCAGTGAATACAAGCCTAGTCTTTTCAATCTTTCCTCATATGGCAGTCCCGCCATCCCAGGGATCAATCTCGTGAACCTACACTGCACTGCCTCAATCACAAGGATGTCCTTCCTCAAATTAGGAGACCAAAACTGTACACAATATTCCAGATGTGGTCTAACCAGCGCCCTATACAACTGCAGAAGAACCTCTTTACTGAAGAACTGAAATCCTCTTGTTATGAAGGCCAACATTGCATTAGCTTTCTTCACTGCCTGCTGTACCTGCACGCCAACTTTCAGTGACTGCTGTACAAGGATGCCCAGGTCTCGCTGCACCTCCCCCTTACCTAACCTAACCTCATTGAGATAATAATCTGCCCCCTTGTTTTTGCCGCCAAAGTGGATAACTTCACATTTATCTATATTATACTGCATCTGCCCACTCACTCAACCTGTCCAGGTTGTACAGGTTTTTAGGTTAATTGGTTTTGGTAAAAATATTAAATTGATATTAGTGTGTAGGATAGTGCTAATGTACAGGTGTTCGCTGATTGGCGTGGACTCGCTGGGCCAGAGCGCTGTTTCTGTGCTGTATCTCTAAACTAAGTGTTCCAACCCGAAATGTCACCTATCTATGTTCTCCAAAGATGCTGCCAAAACCGCTGAGTTACTCCAGCACTTTGTGTCCTTTTTTTATTATTAAGCTGATGTCTGGATTTAGAAATTGTAAATGTCTTGTACTGTAAGTAATGCCATAAGCGTTCAGTTGAACCAGTTTTTTATACTTGCTTGAACGGCCAGGAAGAGATGCCCAGGTGATGAACAAGCAGTACTCTCGGAAGATTCGGGAGCTGGAACAAGAGGCGGAGCAGGAGAGGGCAGAGCTGAGAGAGGCTCAGAGGCAGCTGCGGGATCTGGAGGAGAAGGGACCCAGGGACCCGATGGAGAGGACCAAGCTCCAGGAGTACCATAAAAAAGTTGTGGCAGCTCAGAGCAAAGTGCAGGTGTGTGAGGTGACGACTTTGCTAACTTAAATCCCTTCGAATGAGGTGGTTGTATCGCACACTGCAGATGCCATGTACAAGAGCATGCTTCAATTCAGCACAGTCGAGGTGATAAATTACACATACTCAAATTCAGTGGCGGATTGCACATTCGTGCACAAAAACTGGCAGCTTTGGTGAAGTACCAGAAGGTATAGACCTGCTATAGACCCAGAATAGAGGGGAAAGGGAGTTTCCTTCAGCATTCCTAGGGTGGCACAGTGGCGAGGCAGTAGAGTTCAACCCTGACAATAGACAATAGACAATATGTGCAGGAGTCGGCCATTTGGCCCTTCGAGCCAGCACCGCCATTCAATGTGATCATGGCTGATCATCCCCAATCAGTAACCCGTTCCTGCCTTCTCCCTATATCCCCTGGCTTCGCTATTTTTAAAAGCCCTATCTAGCTCTCTCTTGAAAGCATCCAGAGAACCTGCCTCCACTGCCCTCTGAGGCAGAGAATTCCACAGACTCACCACTCTCTGTGAGAAAAAGTGTTTCCTTGTCTCTGTTCTAAATGGCTTACTCCTTATTTTTAAACTGTGGCCCCTGGTTCTGGACTCCCCAAACATCGGGATCATGTTTCCTGCCTCTAGTGTGTCCAAGCCTCTAGTCTGACCTCGGGTGCTGTCTGTACGAAGTTGTATGTTCCCCCTGTGACTGCGTGGGTTTTCCCCGGGTGCTCCAGTTTCCTCCTACACTCCAAAGATGTGGAGGTTTGTAGAATAATTTGCTTCTGTAAATTGTACCGAGTGTGTAGGATAGTGTTAGTGTAAAGGGATCGCTGGTCGGCGCGGACTCAGTGGGCCGAAGGGCTTGTTTCCACGCTGTATCTCTAAACTAAACTAAACGGAAACCAATAGAGGGGAAAGTAAATTTCCATCAGCATTTAGGATCTATACTCGCTGTCATACAGTTCAACTTCCTGCTTCAAAAGGTAAGCACGGAATGATTTTATTTTGTACGCAAGCTGCAGCTAATCTTGGCCTTCATCTTGTTGCCAGGCGCTGAGTCAGAAGAAGCGGGACACAGAGCGGCTTGTGTCACTCTCGTCACAGAGCGAGCGCCGCATCCACGAGATGGAGAGAAACGTGCAGCTGATGAAGCAGCAACAGGCGCTCCTGCAGAAGAAATTGAAAGAGGAAATGTACCAGAAAAGGCGATTTGAAACGGAGATGCACAGAGGACAACATCGCGTGCAGGTGCACCTTGGGTGTTTAGTTTAGAGGCGAAGCATAAAAATTAGGTCAAAGTGCTGGGATAACAGGCAGCATCTCCGGAGAGAAGGAATGGGTGACGTTTCGGGTCATAGAAACATAGAAAATAGGTGTAGGTGGAGGCCATTTGGCCCTTCAAGCCAGCACTGCCATTGTGATCATGGCTGATCGGTCCCAATCAATAATCCGTGCCTGCCTTCTCTCCAGATCCCTTGATTCCACTAGCCCCTAGAGCGCTATCTAACTCTCTCTTAAATCCATCCAGTGACTTGGCCTCCACTGCCCTCTGTGGCAGGGAATTCCACAAATTCACAACTCTGGGTGAAAAAGTTTTTTCTCACCTCAGTTTTAAATGGCTTCCCCTTTATTCTAAGACTGTGGCCCTTCTTTCGCCTGAAACGTCACCCATTAACAGTCTGAAGAAGGGTCTCAAATCTCTCCAGATATGCTGCCCATCCCGCTGAGTTACTCCATCATTTTGTGTGGAGTAAACCAGCATCTGCAGTTCCTTCCTACACGTAAAAACAGGCCCTTTGGCCCACCGAGTCCATGCCGAACCATCGATCACCCATTCACACTGGTTGTTTGTTATCCCCCTTTCGAGTCCATTCCCTACACACTAGGGGACAATTTACAGAGGCCAATTAAACTACTAACCCAAATGTCATTGGGATGTGGGAGAAAACCCATGATTGAACCCGGGTCTCTGATGCTGTGAGGCATCAATCATAATCATAACCATACTTTATTAGCCAAGTATGTTTTGCAACATACGAGGAATTTGATTTGCCATACAGTCAGACCAATAAAAAGCAACAAACACACAGAAAATACATTTTAACATGAACATCCACCACAGCGACGACTCCACATTCCTCACTGTGATGGGAGGCGAAAACAAAAGTTCAATCTTTTCCCTCCTTTGTTCTCCCATGGTCGGGGGCCTTGAGCCTTCCGTTGACGGGATGACCTTGGCTCCCGTAGCCGGCGGCGTTCGGGCCCTCTGCGTTCAGGGCGATCAACTCTACACTCTGCCTTCCTATCTGTGAGGACAGAGAGTAGTATATATTGGATTTTCACTCAAGTTATCTTGAGCAGCCTTCATTGTTTCCTTGAAGTTGAAGGATCAAACCCAAGATATAAGGTTAGTTTAGTTTAGAGATACAGTGTGGAAACTGGCCCTTCGGCCCACAGAGTACAGGCCGACCAACAATCCCCACATACTAGTGCTATCCTACACACTGGGGTGAATTTTACCGAAGCCAATTAATCTACAAACCTGCACGTCTTTGGAGTGTGGGAGGAAACCAGAGCACCTGGAGAAAACCCACGTGGCCACAGGGAGAATGTACAAACTCCGTACAGACAGCACCCATAATCAGAATCAAACTCGTGCCTCTGGTGCTGTAATGCAGTAACTTTACTGCTGTGCTATCGAGGCCACTATTTCAACCGTTATTGAAAGATTTGTTTCTTTGGATTGAGAACTCTTTAATCAGCATGAAGAGCTCCAGAAAAGCTGCTCCAAGCCAAGAACTGAATATTTGTACAGCTTTTACACCAGGAATAGAGCGGCTTTTCAACCCGTAGGGTCTCCATAAAGAACTCTCCCATTTGGGAAGTGTACAGAACCACCTTACAATGCCTTCACCTCAGCAGTTATAGCAAGCACTGAGAAGGAGTGCCAGACAGGGATGTGCTGTGCATGAATTTCCAGTCCCCTACCCAGTCACTCACTTCCCCCACCAACTCGGACCTGAGGGTCCTAGGACAGTACATCACGGGAACAAGGCATCTAGCCCATGTTGTCTGTGCCGACCATGATGCCAATCCAAACTAAACCAAACTCTTCTGGCCTTCTCTATCTTTCAGTCCGAAGAAGGTTTCCAACCCAAAACCTCTCCTATTCCTTGTCCATAGATGCTGCCTGGCCCACTGTGTTACTCCAGCATTTTGTGTCTATGTTCGCTATAAACCAGCATCTGTAGTTCCTTCCTACACAAACTAATCTAATCTGATCTGCAAAAACATATCCGTACCCCTACATGCCTGTCATGTGGCCGTCTAAATGCTTCTTAATG
>CM069164.1:5188271-5267707 GCA_035221665.1 Okamejei kenojei
TGGATCTGTAATCAGCCTTGAAGAGCAGCAGGTAAGATGGATGGGAGCAAGAACAGTTCAGTTGTTTGGATCTGAACCAAAAGGGATTTTTCTGTTGTTTATAGCCACAAAATGCTGGAGTAACTCAGCATCTATGAAGAGGCTGCCTCACCCACTGAGTTACTCCAGCAATTTGTGGCTACCTTCGATATTACCCAGCATCTGCAGTTCTTTCTTACACATTTTTCCGTTGTTTATTTGGTTTCCTTTTCATCTTCCTACCATCGTCCTCCAATGCTGGAAATTAATGTCCTTCCTGAAGTTCTGCACGGATCATTAAATATTTGAAGGTCGGGCAGCATTATTGGAGAAAAGGAAGAGGTGATGTTTCGGGTCGAGACCCTTCTTCAGACTCAGAGTCAGGTGAGAGGGAAACTAGAGGCATGAAAAGGTACAGAACATACCTCTAATTTCCATACTTCGGGTTTCTCTAATCCTGACTCTCATTCTGAAGAAGGGTCTCGACCCGAAACGCTACCTATTCTTTTTCTCCAGAGATGTTGCCTGACCCGATGAATTACTCCAGCTGTTTGCGTCTATCTTCGGTGTCAACCAGCATTTGCTGTGGCACGGTGGCGCAGCGTTAGAGTTGCTGCCTCACAAAGCCAGAGACCCAGGTTCGATCCTGACTACGGGTGCTGTCTGTATGGAGTTTGGATGTTCTTGATTGATTGATGGATTGATTTTATTACTTGTCATTCGAAACCTCAGAGAGGCTCGAACGAAATTCTGTTTCTACAAGCCATACAAACAGAGCAATTCATAAAAAAAACACACAAACAATTCAATTCACACAAACATCCATCACAGAGAATCTCCTCCTCACTGTGATGGAAGGCAAAGTTCTTCTCTCTCCCCCGCACCATTTCTCTCCCAATGTTGAAGCCCCAGGCGGGCGATGTTAAGTCCTACGGCCATTGAGGCCGCGCCGGGCAATGTAAGGCCCCGTTCTAGGCCCAAAAGTCACAAAGTTGGAGCCCCCGGCGGGCGCTGGAATGTCCCGCGGCCATTAAAGCTGCGCCGGGCGATGTACGGCCCCGCTCCGGGTCGATCCAAACCCGCGACACGGGCTGGAGAAATTGTGTTGCTGGAGCTCCGGAGAGCGGTCTCCCACCCGGACCCGCGACCAGCTTCCCGTGACCACGTGGGTTTTCTCCGGCTGCTCCATTTTCCTCCCACACTCCAAAGATGTACAGGTTTGTAGGTTAACTGACTTCAGTAATATTCTAAATTGTCCCTAGTTTGTAGGATAATGCTAGTGTACAGGGATCGCTGGTCAACGTGGACTCTGTGGGCCGAAGTACCTAAAATAAAAGTAAAGTTCCTTCCCACACATCAAATAATTTCAGTTACACTGTTCTTGTTGACTTTCAATAAATAATTCTAGGCATTTGGTTCATCAAGTTATCACAGACTAAACTGAAAAAAATCCTGTTTATAAAAAAAGTGGTAAAACTTAACAAAACCTGAGGGAATTCATCAGTTAGAGAGAGCCATAATACAAAACTTAAAGCAAAGGACCAAGGTGTGGTGGGCTTATGATAGAGGTGGAGATTTGGGGATGCATTATATTGGTGGGCAGTCATTTATTCCCCATGTGCATGGCATGTACATAGCTGCCAAGTAATATGGATTTTCCGTATTTCGTACGGAAATGTGATACGAATACGGAAATACGAATTTGCATTGTTAAATTTTTTAAAAAAACAACCATGGATAATCGTTACAATGAGTCACCACTGCACCGGCCATTTTGCAGCAAAATCGCCTTGGAATTTTACACTTTTTAAAAGCTCGGGTTTAATGAGTACTGCAGAAAGATTGGAGTCGTTTATCACTTGATTCAACTGAGACAAAAACGATTTGTTAACTGCCACTGTTAGCACTTGTTAACAGCCAGTAGTTAACACGTAGTTATACAATGTGTCACCAATACATCGATCTGCATTCCTCAGTCAATATAATTGTGTTTTGACCAAGTATTAATGACGCCTCGTTCCTTTGAATGAAAAATCACGGGAGAATTTCTTAAAACTTATTGTCATTAAGGGCTCCGGACCGCGAGCACGGGCTTCTTCCTGGTGTGCAGGTACAGTCATTCACCCACGTTATTTTAAGAAGCAACTGCAAATGCTGGAACAATCGAAGGTAGACAAAAATGCTGGAGAAACTCAGCAGGTGCCGCAATATCTCACCCACTGAGTTTCTCCAGCATTTTTGTCCACCTACGTTATTTAGTAATTTGTACCCGTCATTTAGGGGTGTTATATGAATTTAAAAAAAATAAGTTTATGTATGTTTTCTCTCCTTCAAGGTTAGTTCTTCAGTTTGCCTTTATTTGCTTCAGTTTTATTTAGTGTTATTTATTGCGTTGTGATTGTAGCTTTTGAATGATTTAAACATATCGGATTTTTAAAATTCATATAAATTCATAGCATTGCCCGAGCGCCAAATCCCTTCAGCTGTACCTGCAACTGAAGCTACGGGTGGATTAGTAGACCTTGAAGAGGCATTGACACTTTGTTTTTATGTAGAGGGGTAATAGAGAAGGGCTCCGGACCGCGAGCTCACTGACTGAAAGATATAGACGTCCTGCCTGAAAATCACACCCTTCCGATCAATTATTTTAGGATAAGCCTTTCTAGAGAACATGCTACTTTTTGCTTTGCCCATTTTCAAAATATAGAATTTTGAATTTGGCATTTGATTGGTACAATGAGACTACAAAGCTCTTGAGAGCCAGTAGACAGGGTCTGAGGCAGGAGGCAGAGAAGGGAAGCACTCAGACCCAACATGTAGGGGGGAAAGAAGAAAAAAAAAATAAACAGAGAATAAGAGGTGGTGGGTTTCCAGGGCAAAAATCAAAAGGGGCCACGTCAATATAATTGTATAAGCAGTAAGAGTGTTGTAAAAACAAGCCTGAAGGCTTTGTGTCTCAATGCAAGGAGCATTTGTAATAAGGTGGACGAGTTGAATGTGCAGATAGCTATTAATGACTATGCTATAGTTGGGATCACAGAGCCATGGCTCCAGGGGGACCAAGGCTGGGAGCTGAACATCCAGGGATATTCAATATTCAGGAGGGATAGACAGAAAGAAAAGGGAGGTGGGGTAACGTTGCTGGTGAGAGAGGAGATTAATGCAATAGAAAGGAAGGACATTAGCTTGGAGGATGTGGAATCGATATGGGTAGAGCTGCGAAACACTATGGGGCAGAAAACGCTAGTGGGAGTTGTGTACAGGCCACCTAACAGTAGTAGTGGAGTTGGGGATGGCATCAAACAGGAAATTAGAAATGCGTGCAACAAAGGTAAAACAGTTATAATGGGTGACTTCAATCTACATATAGATTGGGTGAATCAAATGGGCAGGGGTGCTGAGGAAGGGGATTTCTTGGAATGTATGCGGGATAGTTTTCTAAACCAATATGTAGAGGAACCAACGAGAGAGCAGGCTATTCTAGACTGGGTATTGAGTAATGAGGAAGGGTTAGTTAGCAGTCTTGTTGTGCGTGGCCCCTTGGGCAAGAGTGACCATAATATGGTTGAGTTCTTTATTAGGATGGAGAATGACATAATTAAGTCAGAAACAAGGGTTCTGAACTTAAACAAAGGTAACTTTGAAGGTATCAGACGTGAATTGGCCAAGATAGACTGGCAAGTGGAAGGTATTTAAAGACAGCATGGATGAACTACAACAATTGTTCATCCCAGTTTGGCAAAAGAATAAATCAGGGAAGGTATCCATGGATAACAAGGGAAATCAGGGATGGTATAAAAACGAAAGAGGAAGCATACAAATTAGCCAGAAACAGCAGCCTACCAGAGGACTGGTAGAAATTCAGAGTCCAGCAGAGGAGGACAAAGGGCTTAATTAGGAAAGGGAAAATAGATTATGAAAGAAAACTGGCAGGGAACATAAACTGACTGCAAAAGTTTTTATAGATATGTGAAGAGAAAGAGATTAGTTAAAACAAATGTAGGTCTTACAAAACTTACAAAATTCTTAAGGGGTTGGACAGGCTAGATGCAGGAAGATTGTTCCCGATGTTGGGGAAGTCCAGGACAAGGGGTCACAGTTTAAGGATAAGGGGGAAGTCTTTTAGGACCGAGATGAGAAAATCGTTTTTTCACACAGAGAGTGGTGAATCTGTGGAATTCTCTGCCACAGAAGGTAGTTGAGGCCAGTTCGTTGGACATATTTAAGAGGGAGTTGGATGTGGCCCTTGTGGCTGAAGGGATCAGGGGGTATGGAGAGAAGGCAGGTACAGGATACTGAGTTGGATGATCAGCCATGATCATATTGAATGGCGGTGCAGGCTCGAAGGGCCGAATGGCCAATGAGTGAAAGATATGCAAAAAAGTATCGATGATAAAGGGAACAAGCCATTGTAAGCTGTTTGTGGTGTGAAAATGAGAAGCCAGTGCGACTAGGGTGGGGGAGGGAGATAGAGATAGAGGGAATGCCAGGGCCCGAGGGCTGAGGGAGAGGTGGGAGGGGGAGGAGACAGCAGGGGTTAACAGAATTGAGAAAATTCAATGTTCAAGCCCAAAGGATGCAGACTCCCCAAGCGGAATATGAGGTGCTGTTCCTCCAACTTGCGGTGTTGCTCACTCTGGCCATGGAGGAGGCCCAGGACCGAGAGGTCGCACACGGAATGGGAGGGGGAGTTGAAGTGCTGAGCGACCGGGAGGTCGGGTTGGTTTTTGCGGACCGAGCGGAGGTGTTCGGCGAAACGATCGCCAAACCTCCGCTTGGTCTCACCGATGTAGGAAACATAGAAACATAGAAATTAGGTGCAGGAGTAGGCCATTCAGCCCTTCGAGCCTGCACCGCCATTCAATATGATCATGGCTGATCATCCAACTCAGTATCCCGTACCTGCCTTCTCTCCATACCCTCTGATCCCCTTAGCCACAAGGGCCACATCCAACTCACTCTTAAATATAGCCAATGAACTGGCCTCACTACCCTCTGTGGCAGAGAGTTCCAGAGACTCACCACTCTCTGTGTGAAGAAAGTCTTTCTCATCTCGGTCTTAAAGGATTTCCCCTTATCCTTAAGCTGTGAGACCCCTTGTCATCTGGCATCTGGAGCAGCGGATGCAGTAGATGAGGTTGGAGGAGGTGCAGGTGAACCTCTGTCGGACCTGGAAGGACCTGCTTGAGTCCCTGAGAGGAGTGGAGGGGGGAGGTGAAGGGACAAGTGTTGCATTTCTTGCGGTTGCAAGGGAAAGTGCCCGGGGAAGTGGTAGAGCGGGAGGGGAGGGAAGAATTGACAAGGGAGTGGCGGAGGGAGCGGTCTTTGCGGAAGGCAGACGGGGGGGAGATGGGAAGATGTGGCGGGTGGAGGGGTCACGTTGGAGGTGGCGAAACTGGCGGAGGACTATCTGTTGTATTTGCCGGCTGGTGGGGTGAAAGGTGAGGACCAGGGGGACTCTGCCCTGTTTGCGAGTGGGGGAATGGGGAGAGAGGGCAGTGTTGCGGGGTATGGAGGAGACCCTGGTGCGAGCCTCATCAATAGTGGGGGAGGGGAATCCCCATTCTCTGAAGAATGAGGCCATTTGTGATGACCTGGTGTGAAACACCTCATCTCTGAAGAATGAAGCCATTTGTGATGACCTGGTGTGAAACACCTCAAATTGAAATCCAGGTTAGTCGGGAAGTGGTGTTGGGTAAATTGAATGGATTAAAGGCCGATAAATCCCCAGGGCCAGATAGTCTGCATCCCAGAGTACTCAAGGAAGTAGCCACACAAATAGTGGATGCATTAGTGATAATTTTTCAAAACTCCTTAGATTCTGGAGTAGTTCCTGAGGATTGGAGGGTAGCTAATGTAACCCCACTTTTTAAAAAAGGAGGGAGAGAGAAAATGGGGAATTACAGACCAGTTAGTCTAACATCGGTAATGGGGAAACTGCTAGAGTCAGTTATTAAAGATGGGATAGCAGTACATTTGGAAAGTGGTGAAATCATTAGACAAAGTCAGCATGGATTTACGAAAGGTAAATCATGTCTGACGAATCTTATAGAATTTTTCGAGGATGTAACTAGCAGAGTGGATAATGGAGAACCAGTGGATGTGTTATATCTAGACTTTCAGAAGGCTTTCGACAAGGTCCCACATACGAGATTAGTATACAAACTTAAAGCACACCGTATTGGGGTTCAGTATTGATGTGGATAGAGAACTGGCTGGCAGACAGGAAGCAAAGGGTAGGAGTAAACGGGTCCTTTTCAGAATGGCAGGCAGTGACTAGTGGGGTACCCGCAAGGCTCAGTGCTGGGACCCCAGCTATTTATAATATATATTAATGATTTGGACGAGGGAATTGAATGCAACATCTCCCAGTTTGCGGATGGCACTAAGCTGGGGTTGTGTTATGTGTGAGGAGGATGCTAGGAGGCTGCAAGGTGACTTGGATAGGCTGGGTGAATGGGCAAATGCCTGGCAGATGCAGTATAATGTGGATAAATGTGAGATTATCCACTTTGGTGGCAAAAACAGGAGGGTAGACTATTATCTGAATGGTGGCAAATTAGGAAAAGGGGAGATGCAATGAGACCTGGGTGTCATGGTACACCAATCATTGAAAGTATGCATGCAGGTGCAGCAGGCAGTGAAGAGAGCAAATGGTATATTAGCATTCATAGCGAAAGGATTTGAGTATAGGAGCAGGGAGGTTCTACTGCAGTTGTACAGGGTTTTGGTGAGACACCTGGAGTATTGCGTACAGTTTTGGTCTCCAAATCTGAGAAAATACATTCTTGCCATAGAGGGGGTACAGAGAAGGTTCACCAGACTGATTCCTGGGATGTCAGGACTTTCATATGAGGAAAGCCTGGATAGACTTGGCTTGTACTCGCTAGAATTTAGAAGACTGAGGGGGGATCTTATACAAACTTACAAAATTCTTAAGGGGTTGGATAGGCTAGATGAAGGAAGATTGTTCCCGGTGTTGTGGAGGTCTAGAACAAGGGGTCACAGTCTAAGGGTAAGGGGGAATTCCTTTAGGACCGAGATGAGGAAAACATTTTTTCACACAGAGAGTGGTGAGTCTCTGGAATTCTCTGCCACAGAAGGAAGTTGAGGCCAGTTCATTGGCTATATTTAAGAGGGAGTTAGATGTGGCCCTTGTGGCTAAAGGGATCAGGGGGTATGGAGGGAAAGCAGGTACGGGATACTGAGTTGGATGATCAGCCATAATCATATTGAATGGCGGTACAGGCTCGAAGGGCCGAATGGCCTACTCCTGCACCTATTTTCTATGTTTCTATATTTTTTTTTTTTACACACTTTACTACATTTCTACTTTTGGGTATGAATGTGGCAATTATGGCTCATGGAATTTTCTCCCACACTACTAGTTATATTTGTAACAACATATTTAAGTATGTGAAATTTTCGATCTTTCCCAACCCTTTAAAAAAATGCCTGAAGAAGTGACCCGACCCTAAACCTCGCCTAGCCATTCCCTCCAGAGATAGACACAAAATGCTGGAGTAACTCAGCGGGTCAGGCAGCATCTCTGGAGAGAAGGAATAGGTGACGTTTTGGGTCGAGACCCTTCTTCGGACCCTCCATAGATCCAGCCTGACCTGCTGAGTTCTCCAGCACTTTATGTTTTGCTCTTAAAATATATCCGTGGTCTGCTGAAGAAACAACACGATAGACCACTCTGGAAGTGCAAGTTTTGCTGTACACTTCAGACTGTAGAACACACCATAATACACTGAGTGAATTAATTGAGTTCGATTTTTTTTTTTAAATTTGTTGTCTAGAATGAATCGATACTCACCCTATGTACCTCATATCAGATTCAAATCAGAATTCCGATTTTTTTTTTGTTTTCCTATTTGTCAATTTTTTGTGCCCGATTATTTGGCGGCTAATCAACCGCTGTCTCTAAGGGGGTTGCGTTCAATCACCGACTTAAAATTCCCGTCCAATCAACAAATCGGTCTCCTCCCGTCCAATCAGCCGCAGTCTCCGAGGGCATTGTGTCCAATCACATAATGCGCTGGTCACTCGACGGCCAATCTGACGCAATCTCAGAGGAGCGTCGCGACCAATCACCGACCAGCTTCCCTTACAGAGCGAGCAAGATGCAAGAAAGCAGCTATGACAGATAATACACAATAAACTATTACAAATACACAATAAACAAGTTATGCATTCTTGTACTCTCACATGCGTGTGACCGCACATTAAAAAAACGTTTTTTTTTTTCAGCAAAATGGCACCACATAAAAATACTGATTTCCTCATCAAAATACTGATTTTCAGGTACTGGAGTACTGAAATGCTCTGAGAACTTGGCAGCTCTGCATGTATCTTCCTGCAAACACATTACCTAGAGGAATGGGGATCAAGGTTTTAAGCACTGGTAAAGTGCAGTGAAATGCTTTGTTTTACATACAGCCTAGGCAGTACAGAAGTGTTGCCACATATCTGGCACTGACAAAGTTAGAAAGTACCGAACAGTCCTATCTGCTGCCTGCCGTCGGACATTGCAGCAGGCCGCCCCCTGCAGGTCTCCCCCTCAGCCCCCTTCCTCCCCCTTCATTCTCAGCGAACCCCCTCTCCACTGGATCCTCGTTCGTTCTCGGCGCCCCATTGTTCTTGGTGGTCACTCCTTGCTCTCAGCAGCGCGATTCCCTTTCACGCCGGTGTCTCAGGTTTGATTTGGAGTCCGTGGTGGGCGAACCAGGCTTGCCGGCAGATTCTCCTTCGTCGGTCTGTGGCGGGAAATCTTTGTTCCAAGGTCCACGGCGATCATGTCCTCCGCGGTGGTGAGCCATGCCCGCTTGCTGGCACACTCCCGACACGTGGCAAAAGACCCTTTTTTTTTAAAGAGCGGGGCTTGTTTTGGCTGTCTTGTTCTGACATGAGTATCAACTGATTATTTTGTAGAAAATCGAAGAGCAGAAAAGGTGGTTAGACATGGAGATTGAGAAGGTTCTGGAACAACGAAAGGCACTTGATGACCTGGAGGAGGAGCTGAACAAACGAGAGACCATTGTGGAGAAGAAAGAAGCCTTGCTCCAGGAGAAGAATGGTCTGGAGAGCAAGCGTCTGCGATCCAGTCAGGTAACAAGGCTATAATCTAGTCACACGAGACAGTGTTCCATGGGAAAGAAGCTGAGATACTGATCGATGATAGAATAAGGCTGAATTTAAGGTGTACATTTAGTGTGCCCAGGTGTGCTCAAGATCAGTGGCCACACCTGCCCTAGGCACCACATTTTCAGGGGGATATCCGGTGGGATATTTCAGGTAATTATCTCCAGATTAAAGGAGATGCCGGACCATTAGTTGCTGGAAAATCAGTGGTGAACCTGTACTACTTTTATTAAGTTCCTGTAATATATTTCATCCAGAGAGCATTGTAATGGAGCTGCAGTAGAACTCAAGGGGTGGTGCAGCTAGTGGAGCTGCTACCTCAAAGTGCCGGTGACCCGGGTTCGATCCTGACCTTGGCTGCAGTCTGTGTGGAGTTTGCAAGTTCTCCCTGCGACCATGTTGGTTTCCTCCAGGTGCTCTGGTTTCCTCCCACGTCCCTCAGATGTGTTGGTTTGCAGATTAATTGGCCTCTGTAAATCGCCCCCAGTGTGTAAGGAGTGGAACGAGTGATCGATGGTCATCATGGTCCCATGGGCCAAAAAGTTCAATGCTGTATCTTTCAATCAATCAAGCAATTAATAATTAAAAAGGGATATTGTTGTTTCGTCTCATTCTAAATTTCCACTGTATTGCTTAATGTGTTTCTCCCTTTCCTCAGGCTCTGAGCAATGACATTGTGAGAGTGTCGAGCCGCATTGAATCTCTGGAGAAGGAGCTGTCTGAGAAGAATGGGCAACTGCGCAATGGCAGTGCCAATGACCAGCAGGAGGTCCGCCAGGAGATCTCCAACCTGCGGCACGAGAAGGATCAGATGATGAAGCAGCGCACCGAGCTGGATGAGAAGCTGCGGATGGGAAACCTGCTCTCAGCAGAGGTGCCTCACATCTACCACATCCTCTACCTTCTGAGAGAACCGCCAGCACTGGGCCTCTACACGCCAGAGTTGAGAAAGATGAGGGGGGACCTCATTCACTCTATTCAAGCCATTACCCAAGAGTGAAAGGCTTGGATAGAGTGGATGTAGAGAGGATGTTTCCACCAGTGGGGAAGTCATAGCCTCAGAATTAAAGGACGTCCCTTTAGGAAGGAAATAAAGAGGAATTTCTTTAATCAGAGGGTGGTGAATCTGTGGAATTCATTACCACAGAAGTTGGTAGTGTTCTGTCCGTATGGTTAAACCTTGCCATTGGCTTGACACCTTGAACCTTTCCTACCCACTTACCTGGCCAAGTGTCTTTTAAATGCAGCTGCAGTACATGCCTCAAGTACCTCTTTAGACTTCTGAGATACAGCGTGGAAGAGGCCCTTCGGCCCACCATGTCCTTGCTGACCAGCAACAACCCCTTACACTAACACCAACCTACACACTGGGGACATTTACAATTAACTTAAGCCAACTATAAACCTCAATTCAATGTGGTTCAATCAAATCAGTGATACTTTCTTGTCACATGTACCTAGGTTTACAGTGCCGATGGTGAAATGCTTTGTGTTGAATACACCCATACATCTTTGAAGTTTGGAAAGAAACCGGAGCTCCCGGAGAAGACCCACACGGTCACAGGGTCAACATAGAAACTCCGTATATACAGCGCCCGTAGTCAACCTGCGTCTCTGGCGCGGTGAGGCAGCAAGTCTGCTGCACCACAGTGCTGCCACAACGTACCTCTTCTGGCAGCTTGTTCCATATACCCTCCATGGACTCATGGCAACAAATTCTGTGAAGTTTAGTAGCAACGCTCCCAATAATTCTCCCTTACCGAATTGGTTGATAACGTTTTTTATAAAGCAGTATATTCTGCACTACACAGTGACCAGCACAATGAGAGATCTGCTGGTATGCGAGTATAATTCATAGTATTTTTAATTTTTAAAGGAAGCTCCTCCAATGATTGACCAATTTAGTCTTTGAGCGAGTGATGGCTGAGTAAGATAATTTCACCTGGGGTGAGATCGTAGATAAAGTGAAGGCCTCTCTTCAAAATTGGCTCTTACGTTACTATGGTGTCTGTGGATTTGGACGCCATGTAACTCTTCTCCAGATTCATGTTGCTCGTGGCAGTGGCATGATCTTTTTACCCTCCTGTAAAAATATTGGGGGTTCATAAGAACATAGAACAGTACAAGTGGTGAATGTGTGGAACTCATTGCCACAGACGGCTGTGGAGACCAAGTCAATGGATATTTTTACCGTAGAGATAGATACATTCTTGATTAGTATGGTTGTCAGGAGTTATGGGAAGAAGGCAGGGGAATGTGCTTGAGAGGGGAAGACAGAGCAACCATGATTGAATGCCGGAGTGGCTTGATGGGCCGAATGGCCTAATTCTGCTCCTTTCACATGATCACAGCACATGCCCTTCGGCCCGCAATGCCTGTACCGAACATAATGCCAATCTCTGCCTGCCTGTGATCCATATCCCTCCATTCCCTGCCTATCCAAAACCCTCGATCACCACAGACTATTACTGTCGGGTGCTTGACTTAAGTGGTCTTTACTAAGGGCTGGATTGTGCTGCATCTGCTCACCGCTATTCCCATGGTCAAATGTGGTGCTGTGACTGTTGATCAAATGCCCTCCATGCCTCATGGCCATGGCCATCCCTTGAAGTGACCCATGGGCAATGACAAAGCCCCAGACTTTGAATACTGCTTCTTCTTCTTTCATGTGGCGTGCACAACCTAGTTGCAGGACAACTTGTTCTATTTGATCTTCCGTTTGTGGACGTCGAGTTGAATGCATTAGTCGAAACAGGGCGGACCACGTGAAGGTTGCAATCTTCCACCCCTGAATACTGGTGTCAAATGCCTTTGAACTGATATTTTAAAATGGTGTACTTTTTTAAAAAACTGCTTTTAAAACAAACTGAATATGGGTAATGCTAACTCAGTGGGTCAGGCAGCATCTTTGGGGGAAAAAAAGGTTATGTGATGTTTCAGGCTGGAACCTTTTAGACCCCAACATCACACACCCTTTTTCTCCAGAGATGTTGCCTGACCCGTTGAGTTACTCCAGCAATTTGGGTCTATCTTTGGTATAAACTCGCATCTGCAATTCCTTCCTACACGTGGATATGGGTTATGTGCAGGTAGATATGTGATTGCCTTGGCATCATTTTCGGCACAGGCATTGTGGGCCGAAGGGCCTTTTCCTGTGCTGTAATGTTCTATGAATACCTCTTGATGATCAGATATGATATGATAATGATATTTTTAGAAATATGTGTAAATAATATTACTTTAAAAACTCATTTAAGTGAGAAATAAAATTAAAAACATTACAAATTAAAAAAAAGTCATTAACCTATACTTAGTTTTATAATCAAGATTAGCTACCCCGGACTTTGATATTAGACAGATAATTGGCTACACTTACCAGTTGACCCATATGGAAGAGCCTGTGCACACTTTCAAGTTTTGATAAAGTATTTAAATGTTCAATCTGTTTTGAATTGAATGTTAAGTATGTTAAGTTCAAATGTTTCCCTCTGGGCAAAGGAATGTCAACTTTCTTTGTACATGCAGTACTTGCTTTAAAAAGAATAAGCAGTGAAGTTCTTTTCTTCTTTTGAAAATTATTTCAACACTACCTCCACCATTCTTTCACCCTGAGCGTTACCAATCACCGACTGTATATACAAAAGAATGACCTGGTTTCACCTCTGTTGTACTGTCATTCACATTAATTTGTTTTCTGTGCCAGAAAGAGTTTCTCCCTGTTTTAGTGAAACTGCTTGTGACCTTGAAGGCATCTGTCAAATTGCCGTTAACTGAAGTCAGAGAGCCGGGTGCAATCCTGACCTTGAGTGCCGTCTGTGTGGAACTTGCATGTTCTCCCAGTGACCACGTGGGTTTTTCCGGATGCTCCGGTTTCCTCCCACATCCGAAAGACACGTGGGTTTGTCGGTTAATTGGCCTCTGAAAAATTGCTCCTAATCTGTAGGGAGCAGGTGAGAAAGTAACATCGATCCAGTGTAAACGGCCCGATTGATGGTCAGCATGGACTCAGTGGGCTCGTTTCCATGCTGTGCTTCTAAATTAAACTAAACTAATAGAAGAAGACACTTTAACACCAGGCAAGCTGGAATTTGTGAAGGGAGAAACAAAGTGAACATTTTGGATTAACATTGGTTCAGTGTTCAGTTGATAGGTCATTATTTTGTTGCTATTTGTCATCGTCCCCTCTCTCCCCCTCTTCCTCCCCCCCCCCCCCCCCCCCCCCCCCCCCCCCCCCCCCCCCCCCCCCCCCCCCCCACTCCCTCCTCGTCTCCTCTCTCTCGGATCTGCTGTGTCCTGCATTTTTATATCCGATTTCCGGCATTTGCTGACTTGACCTTGTGTTTCAGTGATTTTTCTACTGTTGCTCTCCAGGAAGAAAGGATCCTTTTCCAGCTGGACGAGGCTATTGAGGCTCTTGATGCTGCCATAGAGTACAAGAACGAGACCATCACCCGGAGTCAGAGGGTGCTGCGTGTGTCAGCCAGCATGCTGTCCCAGTGCGAAATGAACCTGATGGCCAAACTCAGCTACCTCTCAGCATCCGAGACCAGAGCACTGCTGTGCAAGTACTTTGATAAGGTAATGCTGGATTTTTAATACCCTATCACTGCCCCATCCTGGGTGGTGTGGCTTGGTGGCGCAGCGGTGGAGTTGCTGCCTCACAGCACCAGAGAGTCAGGTTCGACCCTTACTTCTGGGGCTGTCTGTACAGAGTTTGTTCTTCCTGTGACTGCGCGGGTTTTCTCTAGGTGCCCCAGATACCTCCCACACTCCAAAAGATGTAAGGGTTTGTAAGTTAATTTGTTTTGGTAAAAATTGTAAATTGTCCCTATGGTGGAGGATAGTGCTAGTGTATGGGGTGACTCTGTGGGCTGAAGGACCTGTTTCCATGCTGTATGTCTAAAGTCTAAAGTAAATACATCCAACTTTTTTGGAGGGTAACAGAGGAGTACATAGAGATGCTGCCTGACCCGCTCAGTTACTCCAGCATTTTGTGTCCACATAGAGATTCTAATCTCTTCGGAGACACAAGGAACTGCAGGTGTTGGAATCTTGAGCAAAACACAAAATGCAGGAGGAACTCAGCCGATCAAGCAACATCTGTGGAGGGAATGGACAGGCAACCTTTGAAGAAGTGTCATGAACCGTGAAAACATTTCCGGTGGTGGGAGAGCCTAGGACCCTCAGCCTCGGAATAAAAGGATGTACCTTCAGAATGGAGATGAGGAAGAATTTCTATAGCCAGAGGATGATGAGTCCGTTGAATTAATTGCCACAGATGCCCGTGGAGTCCAAGTGAATGGGTATTTTTAAAGAAGAGATTGACAGGTTCTTGATTAGTAAGGGCGCCAAAGGTTGCGGTGAGAAGGCAGGAGACTGGGGTTGAGAGGGGAAAATAGATCATATGTGATCGAATGGCAGAGCAGACTTGATGGGCCGAACAGCCAAATTCCACACCTGTGTCTTATGAACTAATGTCCTGATGTGAAACGCTGTCTGTCTATTCCCTCCACAGATGTTGTCAGACCTCGTGATTCCACCAGCACTTTGTGTTTTGCACAGAAATAAGCCCTTCAGCCCAGCACCTCCGTGCTAACCTTTTTGCCAATTTACACTAATCCCAATTGCTCTTGGGTTTGCACGTTTAATTTCTAGGTGACATTAGTAACCCTTGCATCCCCTCTTTCTCCGTCCGTCCCCCACCCTACCCATTGTACTAGTCTCCACTGTCGCCTTTTTGAGTTTCACTGTCTATAACTCGTTCTCACGCAACCTAACCCATAGCAAACAATGGACCATTGTGGGCTCCATCTTTCCTTGATCATCATAATGTTTTGCACATCTTTCATTCATTTGTTCTATATCTCTCGTTTCCCTTTCCCCTCACTCTCAGCTTGAAGAAGGGTCCCGACCCGAAACGTCACCAGTTCCTTTTCTCCAGAGATGCTGCCTAACCCTCTGAGTTGCTCCAGCGTTTTGTGTCTATCTTTGGTTAGCACCACTGCTCTGGCTTGCCCTCTAGCTGTGCTACAGTTCTTTTCACTTTAGTCTTTATTGTTTTTATGCATACACAAATAAAACACAAATATAACAACAAAACATACAACAATGCAGTGAAACGTACAACAGTGTAGCAGGGGGTTCAGTTTACAATTAATGATGCAGTAAACATAACTAATTTCTTATTAAAACATTTTCCAATAACTTACATTATTGTCAATAAAATTATACAGTGTTGATGTCTTTATTTCTATACTTAATCCATTTTTCCCATTTTCTGTTAAACTCGTCTTCTTTCACTCTTAGAGAATATGTCATTTTCTCCATGACAAATATTTCCTGTGCTATGTCTAACCATTGTCTGTGTCTGGGTGTGTCCACTGCAAGCCAGTTTCTTGTAATGGCCTTTCTGCCAGCTGTGCTGCAGTTCTAACCCCCTGGTGATATGGTGGATTGAGCAGTGCTCTAAAGCAGTGTCGCTGTGTTGACTGCAGGTGGTGACACTGCGTGAGGAGGAGCACAAAGTGCAGCTGGCCTTCATGGAGCTGGAGATGCGGGCAGACGAGCAGCAGAAACTCATTTACTGGCTGGAGGCAGCGCTGGAGCGACAGCGGCTGGAGACCGATCGCTGCCTCACCTTGCAGCAGAAGGAGCATGAGCGCAACCTGCAGGTCCTGCTCCAGCACTGCCAAGGTAGTGGCTGACTACACTGCTACACAGTGGCAAGTTTTGCTGCGTTATCATTGTATCGTGCACCCAGATGCGCTGATAATATATAGGCATAAACATTAGGGCGTCACGGTGGTGCAGCGGTAGAGTTGCTGCCTTACAGCGCCAGAGACCGAGCTACGATCCTGGCTATGGGTGTTGTCTGTACGGAGTTTCTACGTTCTCCCTGTGATCACGTGGCTTTTCTCTGTGTACTCCGCATTCCTCCCACACTCCAGAGACGTACAGGTTTGTAGGTTAATTGGCTTTGGTAACGTCGTACCTCGCGGCGTAGGATAGCGCTGGTGTATCGCTGGTCAGTGCGGACTCGGTGGACCGATGAGCATGTTTCCGCTCTGCGTTGTGTCTTAAGGGCCTGTCCATTTGGGCGTCATTTGCGCGTCACGCAGGTGGCTTGCGAAGATTTTGTGAATCCCAAAATCCTGGGGCGCCGCGCGTGACCGTGCCACTGCCTACGCCACCACGGGCCAGGCGCGCGTAATGCACGCCATGCAAATGATGTCGCGTAAATGATGTTGTGTAAATGACGCGCAAATGATGCCAATTGGCTCAGGCCCTTTACTAACTTGACACGAGTTTTTTGAGGAGATTGATGAAGGTAGGGCGGTAGATGTTGTATACGTGGATTTCAGTAAGGCTTTTGATAAGAACCCCACCCCCCCTCCTCATGGTGGGCTGATCCTGAAGATTAAGATTCACGGGATTCTCATTGACTTGGTCAGATGGTTTCAGACCTGGCTTATTTATAGAAGGCAGAAGGTTGCGGTGGAAGGAAGATATTCAGGCTGGAGGTCTCTGATCAGTGGAGTTCCGCAGGGATCTGTGCCGGGACCTCTGCTGCCTGTGATTATATATAAATGACTTGGACAATTTAAGTGGGCTGGTGAGTAAGCTTGCCGACAACACCAATTAGATGGTTTCAGTTCCAGGTAGAGGTTGGATAAACTTGCATTGTTTTCTCTGGAATATTGGAGTTGAGGCGAGACTTGATGGAAGTATATAAAATTATGAGAGGCATAGATCGGGTTGACAGTTAAAACCTTTTTTCCAGGTGGAAATGTCCCAACACTAGAGGGCACAGCTGTAACGTGAGAAGGGAAAGTGTAATAGAGATGTGCGGAGCAAGTTTGGATGATGGGGTGTGGAGGGCATTACTAGGGGTGGTTGTGGAGGCAGGTGCAATAGTGACGTTTCAGAGGTTTTTAGATTGGTACCGAGAAGTGGCGGGGATAGCGGGACATGGATCATGTACAGGCAGATGAGATCAGTTTACCTGGCATCGTGTTATGCACAAACATTGTGGACCAGAGGGCCATTCCTGTGCTGTACTATTTACATAGTACATAGATGGACATAGAACGTATCCTTCAGTTATTCTCCTGTATGTTTTTTTTTACATTTTAACAACTATCATACAGATCTCTCTGTTACAATTATTAACTTCCTGCAATATATTTCATTCAGTGGGAAGCACAATGGCACAGGCAGTAAACCTCCTGCCTCATAGCCTCTCGACCTTGATCCAATGATGGGTGCTTGATGGTGACTTGGGGGGTGTGGGGTGGGTGGAGAAGTGCCTGCTTCTGTGCCCCATCTTTCTATGGCTGTAGAAACTGCTTTATATTTGACAGAGTCATCGCCAAGTGCGTACTAGCTCTAAAGCAAAAACTTTTGGTTCAACTGCGCAGATGCACTCACTGTCAGACAGTGATAAGCGCGCTTTAATCAACCTGAGTACTACGCACACACGAAAGACCAAGCGTAGGCTCGGAGATCGTTTCACTGAACACCTCCGCTCAGTCCATCCTAACCTACCCGATCTCCCGGAGGCTCAGCTCTTCAACTTCCCCTCCCGTTCCCAATCTGACCTTCCTGTCCTGGGCCTCCTCCATTGCCAGAGTGAGGCCCAGCGCAAATTGGAGGAACAACACCTCATATTTTGCTTGGGTAGTTTACACCCCGGCGGTATGAACATTGACTTCTCTAACTTGAGATAGCCCTTGCTTTCACTCTCCATCTCCGACTACATTGTATCTTTGTCCTGCTTCTGGTAGGGAAGTGCCCTGACATTAGTCTGAAGAAGGGTTTTACCAGAAACGTCGCCCATTCCTTCTCTCCAGAGATGCTGCCTCACCCGCTTAATTACTCCAGCATTTTGTGTCTACCTTTGATTTAAACCAGCATCTGCAGTTCTTTCTTACACAATCTTTCTTTCCCAATCTGTATGCTGATGGCGAAGCCTGTCAGACTGGTACCCATTGGGAACCATGTACACAGATATATTACACCGCATTACATTGACATTTACAGTGTGTTACACAGGAAGAACAGCAGGATGAATAAGCAATTCATTCATGTCAATAGGACAGTATTTTTATCCGACGTCAGAAGCTTTGGAAAGGAGAGAGAACATTTCCCATTCCCGTCAACTTCCCTCCTGCCAAATTCCACCACTCGCCTACACCATAAGGAACATTTAGAGAGGTCAGTTATCCGAACAAACTGCAAATCTTTGGGACTTGGGAGGAAACTGGAGCATGAGGAAGAAACCTTTACAATTACAGGGAGAAAGTGCAAAGTCTACAGACAGTGGCAGAGGTCAGGATTGAACCTGGGTTGCTAGCGCTCCTTGGTTAGTTTAGTTTGGAGATACAGTGTGGAGATAAGCCCTTTGGCCAACCAAGTTCACGCCAACTATCTGTTCACACAAGTTGTGTGTTACCCCACTTATTCATCCATTCCCTACACACTAAAGGGGCAATTTAGAGGACAATTAACCAATAAACGTGCACGTCTTTGGAATGCGTTCAGAAATCGGAGCACCCGGATGAAACCCACACGGTCACAGAGAGAAGATGCAAACTCCACACAGACGGTACCCGAGGTGAGGATTGAACCAGGATCTCTGTTGCTGTGCCAAGCTGCACCACCCCCTGGGTTCTATTCCTGTGCCATTGTGCTGCTCTCTGGATGAAATATATTACAGGAAATTAACAAAAATAGTGCAGGTCCGCCACCAATTTTCCAGCAACTGATGGTCTGGCAGTTCCTTTAATCCGGACAAAATTTTGAAAGCACACTTGAAATTCCCCCTGAAGTCACCCCGAAAATGTGGCGGCCAAACCAGGTGAGGCGGCCGATCTCGACCATATTGGGAATCCTTGATTTAGTGCGATTTGCCAACGACGCTGGCAACTTGGCAGTATGGGCATTTGGGCACTTGAAATTCCCCTGGGCACTACGAAAATGTGGCCGCGAGGCCGGCTGAGGAGGCTGATCTTGACCTGGGCTCGCGTTTCTGCCCCTCATGGGCCATACGTCTGCTGGGAAAGCAGCCCCGCGGCCCGTCGCCAATCCAACCTTCATCGGCCCTTCCGAGGGCAGCTCGTTAACCAGCGCCCGGGCTGCCCGTGCAAGGAATGCAAGTTTCACTGTAAATGTAATTTACATTTAATATCAGTTTTATTTAAGTTTCTAGCAGTCCATGGTGTTTTAGAGACAAGGGAGGTATAATTAGTGGGTTGGAGATGTATTGATTAATTATTATTAAGTGACCTCTGTTAGTCCGGCAAAACGGATGATCCAGCAAGGCCCTGGAACCAAGGGTGCCAGAAAATCAGTGGTGGACCTGTAATTCACAAAGCGTCTTGGTTGCACCAGGGACAGGGCTCCGTCTTTTTTAATGTTATGAACTTTTTTGTTTGTTTTATTATTATATTACCTGTTGAGTACTGTGCTTACACATCTATTTTGGTGCTGCAAGTTGGAAAGGGTGCGGAAAAGACTTGTGAGGATGTTGTCAGGACATAGAAACATAGAAAATAGGTGCAAGAGTAGGCCATTCAGCCCTTCGAGCCTGCACCACCATTCAATATGATCATGGCTGATCATCCAACTCAGTATCCTCAACCTGCCTTCTCTCCATACCCCCTGATCCCTTTAGCCACAAGGGCCACATTTAACTCCCTCTTAAATATAGCCAATGAACTGGCCTCAACTAGGGTTTTCTCATCTAAGGGGGAATTTCTCATCATAAAAGACTTCCCCCTTATCCTTAAACTGTGACCCCCTGTTCTGGACTTCCCCAACATCGGGAACAATCTTCCTGCATCTAGCCTGTCCAACCCCTTACGAATTTTGTAAGTCTCTATAAGATCCCCCCTCAATCTTCTAAATTCCAGCGAGTACAAGCCGAGTCTATCCAATCTTTCCTCATATGAAAGTCCTGCCATCCCAGGAATCAGTCTGGTGAACCTTCTCTGTACTCCCTCTATGGCAAGAATGTCTTTCCTTAGATTAGGAGACCAAAACTGTACGCTATACTCCAGGTGTGGCCTCACCAAGACCCTGTACAACTGCAGTAGAACCTCCCTGCTCCTATACTCAAATCCTTTTGCTATGAATACCAACATACCATTTACTTTCTTCACTGCCTGCTGCACCTGCATGCCTACTTTCAATGACTGGTGTACCATGACACCCAGGTCTCGTTGCATCTCCCCTTTTCCTAATCGGCCACCATTCAGATAATAGTCTACTTTCCTGTTTTTGCCACCAAAGTGGATAACCTCACAATTATCCACATTATACTGCATCTGCCATGCATTTGCCCACTCACCCAACCTATCCAAGTCACCTTGCAGCTTCCTAGCATCCTCCTCACAGCTAACACTGCCCCCCAGCTTCGTGTCATCCGCAAACTTGGAGATGTTGCATTCAATTCCCTCATCCAGATCATTAATATATATTGTAAATAGCTGGGGTCCCAGCACTTAGCCTTGCAGTACCCCACTAGTCACTGCCTGCCATTCTGAAAAGGACCCATTTACTCCTACTCTTTGCTTCCTGTCTGCCAACCAGTTCTCTATCCACATCAGTACTGAACCCCCAATACCGTGTGCTTTAAGTTTGTGTACTAATCTCTTATGTGGGACCTTGTCGAAAGCCTTCTGAAAGTCCAGATATAACACGTCCACTGGTTCTCCCTTATCCACTCTACTAGTTACATCCTCGAAAAATTCTATAAGATTCGTCAGACATGCTTTACCTTTCATAAATCCATGCTGACTTTGTCCAATGATTTCACCACTTTCCAAATGTGCTGCTATCCCATCTTTAATAACTGACTAGCATTTTCCCCACTGCCGGTGTTAGACTAACTAGTCTGTAATTCCCCGTTTTCTCTCTCCCTCCCATTTTAAAAAGTGGGGTTACATTAGCACACTCAGGACTTGATGGTCTGAGCTGTAGGGAGTGGTTGGGCAGGCTAGGGCCTAATTCCTTAGAGCACGGGAGGATGAGGGGTGATTTTATACAGATGTACAGATGTATAAAATCATGAGAGGAGTAAAGTATCCTTTATTGTCATTCAGACTTTTCAGTTTGAACAAAAGTTCGTGCCTTGCCGTCATAACATAGAATAAACTAACAAAACACACAATAAACACAGATTTATCATCCACCACAGTGAGTCCACCAGGCCCTCCTCACTGTGATGGAAAGCAAAGGTCTTAAAGTCCTTGTGTCTTCCCCCCTTGTTCACCCTCTGCGTTGAGGTGATCCAGACTTCCGATGTTGTGACCCCGCCGGGTGATGGTAAGTCCAAGGGAATAGGTAGAGTAGACACACAGTCTTTTACCTAGAGTTGAGGAATCAAGAACTAGAGGCCATAGGTTTAAGGTGAGAGGAGAAAGATTTGTTAGGAAACTGAGGGGCAACTTTTTCACACAGAGGGTAGTGGGTTAATGGAATGAACTGCCAGAGGGGATTGTTGAGGCAGGTACTATTACATTTAAAATACATTTGGATAGGTGCATGGATAGGAAAGGTTTAGAGGGATATGGGCTAAATGCACGCAGGTGGCACAGTGCAGGTGGGCATCTTGGTTGGCATGAGAAATTTGGGCTGAAGGGCCAGTTTCCATGCTGTCTGATTATAACTTGATCTGTTTCCGTACATACGACAATAAAACACACATGACTCTTGACTTGAAATGCTTGAATACATGGAACGAGCAGTCAAATGCCGGCAGGTGGCACTAGTGTGGATGGGATGTGTTGGTCGGCATGGGCAAGTTGGGCCGAAGGGCCTGTTCCCATGCGATATGACTCTATGACTAATATAAAAGCACCCAGTGGCATAGATTTACGGTTCAGGTGGAATTATGTTTCCTTTTCTGCCACCTATTCACAGGCCAGGTGGATGAAGGAATTGCTGGGCGTCAGAAGCAGTACGAAGGTTGCATCCAAATGCTGGACAAGGAGCTTGCTTGGTACAAGCAAGCCAATCACGAGTTGAATCTGAAGCTGAAAGACCTGTCCACTTACCTGTTGAACCATCCAGCGGAGCAGAGCAAACGTAAGGAGGATTCACTGAAATCATAACTTAAACTGCACTTCACGCCTCTGCTGCCCAGCCACCGCAATAGGTTTATTTTATCTTGAAAGTGACCAATATGTGAAGCCCTTTCAACAATGGGCCGGCACAGCTGCTGCCCCACAGCGCCAGAGACCCGGGTTCGATCCCAACCTCGGACGCTGTCTGTGTGGAGTCTGCAAGTTTTCCCTGTGACTGAGTGCGTTTCCTCTCAGTGTTTTGTTTGCCTCTAACATCTCATGGACGTGCAGGTTTGTAGGTTAATTGACCTCTGTAAATTGCTTCTCGTCTGTAGGGAGTGGATCAGAAAGTGGGATATCATAGAACCAGTGTGAATGGGTGATCGATGGCCGGCATCAACGCCATGCTGTTTCTCTAAATAAAATAAAAATCAATCATTTGTATTCACTAAACTATAGGAGACTAAATGTTAATCAGTTTTATTTTTAATTAATCTTTCCTGATTTTTGGAGCTCCAATTTTTGGCCAGGTATGTGAATAGGAAAGGTTTAAAGGGATATAGTTGAAACACGGCAAATAGCAACTTCCTTAGATGGGGCATCATAATTGGCATGATGAGTTGGTCCGAAGGTTGGTCCGATGAATTGCTTCTGTGCTGTATGACTATGATTCTATGACTTTGTTAGTTTAGTTTAGAGATACAGCGTGGAAACAAGCCCTTTGAACCACAAGGTCCGCGCCGACAAACGATCCCCACACACTAACACTTATCCTACACACACACACTAGGGACAATTTACAATAATACCAATCCAGCTAGCCTACAAACCCATACATCTTTGGAATGTGGGAGGAAACTAGAGCTCCCGGTGAAAACCCATGCAGGTCACGGGGAGAACGTACAAACTCCGTACAGGCAAGCATCCGTAGTCAGGATGGAACCCGGGTCTAGCGCTGTAAGGCAGCAACTCTACCACTGCGCCACTGTGCTGCTCCTATTTTTATTTTGTACCATTCTTTAAAAAAGCTTGCCAATGAAAGCATGTTATGGAAACGCGAGCTGATGCAACGGCTGCCATTTGTTTCCATGAACTTTGTGTCTGAGTAAGGATGCCTGTCCCTCCTTTGTACTAGCCTTCCATCCTGTATTTGAAGCTTTCTGTTTGTTACTTCAACAATATATGAAGTAAAACATGTGTTGATCCCATCTTTCATATCACAGTGAAGTTCCCAGTATTTTGCACCAAACTATTTTCAAATGGTGAGTACTCCCACTGAGCAAAGTTGCCACTTGCAGCCCTTAGTGTGATGTTACTGTTGAGCTTCTCCCTCAAGCGGCACTAAATGTAGGTCTAATATTGCCCAGGATGGCAAAGAACTCTAACTTGCCCTGGATGGGGATTCCGTAAGTGCGTTGGCCTCTACCAGGTTTTCCCTGCGTAGGAAGAAACTGCAGATGCTCGTTTACACCAAAGACTGGCACAAAGTACTGGAGTAACTCAGTGGGTCAGGCAGCATCTCTGGAGAAAAGGAATAGGTGATGTTTCGGGTCGAGACCCTTCTTCAGACTGAGAGTTAAGGGAGAGGGAAGCGAGAATATGAAAAGCTACAGAACAAATCAAGAGCCGCCACCGATGGCCTGTGTTAATCTTGCAATTCCCTGGGTTTTATCTCAAATCTAGAATGAAAGAGGTGGACCTATAAAAATAAATCCTGTGTCTTTAAACACAAAAAGCCAAAGTAACTCTGCTGGTCAGATAGCATCTCTGGAGAAAAGGAATAGATGACGCGATTTCGGGTCGAGACCCTTCTTCAGACACACAAATCTTCAGTCTCAACCCGAAATGTCACCTATTCCTTTTCTCCAGAGATGCTGCCTGAGCTGCTGAGTTACTCCAGCTGTTTGTGTCTATCTTCAGTTTAAACTGCTGTTCCTTCCTACACAACACTATCTTTTCCCTGGATCCTTCTGGCTTTTTACCACTTTATGAATGTCACTGATTTGAATATCGCTAATCTGAGGCCAAGGATGTAAAATAACAAACTTCTACATCTTTCCTCTCAAGGTCTCGGAACTGTCGGTAGAACTCAGCTCCCAGCAGTTGGTGGAGAAGTAAATGGCAATAGTATTCCGTCAGAGCAATCGTTTGCAGGGTCGGTGGCTCCGGAACAGACGACCAGGTTGAAGGAGGAGCTCCGAGATTTGGTTCACGTGCCACTGCCACCGACGTGGCGGAGATCGTCTCTGCCAACAGAGGACCGGACTGGTTTGGAAGAACTGGACCATTTGTGCAACAGAGTGATGCAGCCTGCAGAGGGTGCCATGCACTGGAGTATAATACCCGGACAGAAACCCCAGAAAGCACCCAGGCACACAAATCTCAACGCAAGCATTAGTTACTTCAATCCTGGGATCATTGATGTCCGGAAAAATCCAGTGGGATAACCAAATGTTGGATACCATACGACATTTAAGAATGCAGAAAGTCAGATGTCCATTTTGTTTTGTAGAAATACAGCGAGGAAACAGGCCCTTTGGCCCACCGAGTCCGCACCGACCAGCGATCCTCGCACATTAACGCTAAAGGACAATTTTCACATTTATACCAAGATAATAATTAACCTACAAGCCTGTACGTCTTTGGAGTGTGGGAGGAAACTGAAGATCTCGGAGAAAACCTACGCAGGCCACGGAGAGAATGTACAAACTCCGTGCAGACAAGCATCCAGAGTCAGGATTGAACTCTGGCGCTGTGAGGCAGTAGCTCTACCGCTGCACCACAGTACTGCCCTAAGATATACTAGTGTTTGGGAGCACCTGATCTGATGGGTCCGCCCAGAGGTTTAGATGTGAGAGAGGGATCGGCGAGGCTGAACCTGGGTCTCTGGCGTTGCAAGCGCTGTAAGGCAGCAACTCTGCCACCGTGCCATCGCTAAAGCTTAGAAAACAGTAGGACATAATACAAAACTCTTGACTTCAACACTTTGGAGGAAAAGCAACTAATTTTCTACAAATGAACTAAAATCTGAAAAGTAACAGTTAAAACATTGTGCTGAAGCTTTAATGAACTGGGCAGACATAGTAAGTGTCTTTCAACTGACATAATTTTAAACAAAACTCCTTAAGAGCCGCAATGAGATTCATGACTTCCGCAATTAAGAGTGAAACTCAATGGCAGAATTAGAACAACACTAAGTATTAACAATCCCAGTACTGGGTCGCTAAATCCACTGCCTTGATCTTGCACGAGGAGGGAACTGCTGGGTTTAAGTTTATCTGGTCCCATCTGGATTTCCTTTAAAAGTAATGATAATTAATTTTCTTGTGGATGTTCTTGAGCTTTTTGTTTCTGTTTTTTCTTTGGTGGTTTGTGCTTTAGAGAGGAATAGCTGGAATTATCCGGCCTGCCACTTTGCTGTTTACATTTTAGTTAACATTATTCTGTTGTGGAAATATTTTGTACTATTTTGAGAACCTCATCCCTTGTTTAGGAACAGGTCACTTTCATATGCCAAAAGTTGGCTATAATTTCTGGTTAAGAGGTTTAAGAAGGAACTGTAGATGCTGGAAAATCGAAAATCGAACATTCCTTCGCTCCATAGATGCTGCCTCACCTGCTGAGTTTCTCCAGCATTTTTGTCTAGCTTCTAATTTTTGTTGAAGCTCACTGTTTTGTTTCATGTTCAGATGGGTAATTGGAGTTAAAAACAAATTAATGGTTCTGAAGTTGTTGCATAGATCAAACCGTATTCTCCAGAGGAAGAGTTTACAACTTAATTTTCTAATGGTTCTCAAACCACCTGGAGATTCACTTATGTAAGATCAGTGTAGGAAGGAACTGCAGATGCTGGTTAACACCGAAGATAGACACAAAATGCTGGAGTAACTCAGCGGGTCACGCAGCATCTTTAGAGAAAAGGAATGCGTGACATTTCAGGTTGAGACCCTTCTTCAGGCACGTCACCTATTCCTGTACTCTGGAGATGCTGTCAGACCCGCTGAGTTACTCCAGCTTTTTGTGTTTATATGGAATATGCAGGGATACATACAGGTGTCACTAAACGATGCAGGGAGGTCTTCTTGCGAATTAAACTTAAACCAAAGGGATAGTTAGATCTCAAGCCGAGTGTTGAGCAGCCAGGTTGTTGTCTCTGCAGCAATGTCTGCCAGACCTTGAGCTACATTTGGTGGGTGGTAGAGCGGGCACCCACAGGTGTAACGGGGAGGTGGTTCTGCTACTCCCCAAGGTGTACACTGCTCCTCACGCTCCCCTTATTTCTGAATCCCCATCCACAATCTCCCGGTACCTTCCCCTACAACCACAGAAGATGCAGCACCTGCCCGTATATCTCCTCCCTTGACTCCATCCAGGGATCCCAACAGTCCTTCCAGGTGAGACAGAGGTTCACATATGTCTCCTGTAACCTCATCTGCTGCATCCAGTGTTCCGGATGTGGACTCTACACGGGACCAAACGTGGACTTGGCGACGGTTTTTCTGAACACTTGCGCTTGGTCCACCAAGGCCAACCATTTCACCTCCCTTTCCCGTTCCCACACTGACCTCTCTGACCTGGGCCGCCTCCACCTTTACCAGACTGAGGTCCCATGAAAGTGGAGGAGTATTCCACGGGTAGCTTACAATCCAGCGGTATGAACGTTGAATTCTCTAATTTTATGTAACTTCTCCTGAGTTCTTCTTCCCCCCCCTTTGCTTCCTTTCTCGCCCTAGTCGTGTAACCAGCTCTACCGTTTACCACACGGCATACCTCTTGAGATCACACCTTCCCCAGCCAATAATAGACCTACCAAAACACCAACCTGCCTGAGGTCATTTGCTGCCAGACCTGATTGGTCCTGGTCTTTTAGTTTAGTTTAGAGATACAGCGCGGAAGCAGGCCCTTCGGCCCACCGAGTCCGTACCAACCTGTGATCCCCGCACATTAACTCTACTGCTACGCCACCATGCCGCTGCTTCTCGCCTCCAGCTCTTCACCGCCATCCACCCCTCTCAGCCTTAGCACCCGACACACACCCATCATTTTCCCCCAGAGTCGCTCCCGTTAAGTTACTTTTGCACTTTGTGTCTATGGTGTAAACCTGCATCTGCAATGCTTCACTTCTACATCGGGGGGCGGTATTTTAGTTAGCAAGCTTTCAGCAAATGCCCAAATAAATAAAAATATACTTGCAATTTTGCCTCCCCGATTAATGCAGCAGTTTTTGGTTGATGACTGTCCCAACTCATTTTTACAACTTCATCAGACGTGTACGGAGGGTGTGGTCACAAGGTGTATTAAGTGTAAATAAGTAAGTCTTTCATTTTGAAAGGTTGGAACTGCTGCTGTATCTAATCCAAGAGTGCTTTATAGAACAGTGTGTAACTGGTAGACCTTCAATGCTACATAGCTACGGACACTACTGAGCAGATAGAAAGTTTTCGTTTTGTAAGCATTTCAACAATTTTCTACATAACTTTTCTGCTTTTTGTACTTTTTTAAACTCTACGGTACCAACAGGTTTAATTGTGTAGCCTATGTTTCGAATAGCAATACAAACTATTTCTTTACCTCTGTCTCGTGCAGTTGTTGTTGTAGTATGGAAACCAATCCATGCTGACCATCAGTCACATGTTCATACTAGTTCTATGTTATCCCACTATCCCATTCACTCCCTACACTACATTACAGAGGGCCAACTAACCTACAAACCTGAACGTCTTTGGTATGTGGGAGGAAACTGGAGCGCCTGGAGGAAACGCACATGATCACAGGGTGAAGCACAAACTCCACCCGAAGTCAGGATCGTACCTGGACTGGTGCTTTCAGGCAACAGCTCCAGCAGCTGTGCCACTTTGCCGTCACGTATTCTCGCACAGTGCCAATTCACACAATTATACCACACCAAGGTACATTTTCACAGACAAGTTCTCCAGGTGTTCCATATCTTTCTAGACATATGGAAGATGGACATAGAGACTTTAGTGTAATGCATTCTTACTGGTAGTGTGCATTCACTATATCTTCGTCTGCAGAGATTAGTTTAGAGATACAGCACGGAAACAGACGTCGGCCCACTGAGTCCGCACCGACCAGCGTCCCAGTACACTAACACTATCCTACACACACTAGGGAAAATTTACATTTATAACAAGCCAATTAGCCTACATGTACACCTTTGGAATGTGGGAGGAACCCGAAGCTCCCAGAGAAAACCCACGTGGTCACAGGGAGAACGTACAAACTCCGCACAGACAGCGCCCGTAGTCAGGATCGAACCTGGGTCTCTGGCGCTGTGAGGCAGCAACTCTTCCACTGCGCCACCGTGCCGCTACACAACATACTGTTTTGGCTTGGTGCGGGGTGCGGGGTGCGAGGTAGGTGATGGTGGCGACCTATTGCATTTGAACATGAAAAGAAGCATTCGCACGAGCTTCCCGTCAAATAAATGTGTCTGCTTAACCGATCTTTCACTTTACAAAGGGTGGGAGAGAGAGAGGCCTGTTCACTTTACCGGTGTGGTCTACACACTTACTCTGATTGAACAAAGCATTTTCATATTTGTGCACAGTTGGCGATTTAGTGTGGCATCTTCTGTGCACCGACACAGTAATCACTTCTTGGCCAACTCAAGATGAGAAGGCACACGTCTGAAGAAGAGTTTCGACCCGAAACGTCACCCATTCCTTCTCTCCAGAGATGCTGCCTGTCCCGCTGAGTTACTCCAGCATTTTGTGTCTATCCAGGCACATGACCAATTGCTTCTAACATCACTGTCCTGAATGTTCAAATTGCTTACAGGGTCACCTGTGAGCAGAGGCCGACAACAACGATGGAGAAACTCAGCGGGTGAGGCAGCATCTATGGAGAGAAGGGATAGGCGGCGATTCGGATTGAGACCCTTATTCAGACTGATGAGCAGAGGCTGATCACCTCATGCCTTCAGCTTGCCTTTGCTCAGTTAAGCTCATAGCTATCATTAATGATACAGAGAACAGGCTGGTTATATCCAATTATCACACTTCCATGCATAACATCTCTTAACCAAACTTATTTACACATACCTCAACTCCATCCTATCTCCCTGGTTAAATCCCCCCCCCCCCACCTATGTTTAAGACACCTCACACGCTCTTCGCCTACTCCAGGACTTCCGTTTTCCAGGCCCCCACTCCCTCATCTTCACAATGGATGTCCAGTCACACGATACCTCCATCCCCCACCAGGAGGGTCTTAAAGCCCTCCGTTTCTTCCTCGACCATAGAACCAACCAATCCCCGTCTACTAAAACTCTCCTCCGCCTACTGGAGCTGGTCCTTACCCTTAATAACTTCTCTTTTGACTCCTCCCATTTCCTCCAAATACGAGGCGCAGCTATGGGCACACGCATGGGCCCTAGCAATGCCTGCCTCTTTGTAGGGTACATCGAACAATCTTTGTTCGAGACGTACCAGGGCCCCATCCCCGACCTCTATCTCCGCTACATCGATGGTGGCACTGGTGCTACCTCCTGCACCCACACACAACTCACTGACTTCATCCATTTCACCACTAACTTCCATCCTGCACTAAAATACACCTGGACCATTTCTGACATTTCCCTACCATTTCTAGACCTCGCTATCTCCATCACAGGTGATAGACCTCTGACCAACACCCACTATAAACCCACTGACTCCTATAGCTACCTGGACTACACTTCTTCCCACCCTGCTTCCTGTAAGGACTACATCCCCTACTCCCAATTCCTCTGTCTACGCTGCATCTGCGCCCAGGATGAGGTGTTCCACACCAGGGCATCGGAGGTCCTCATTCTTCAGGGAACAGGGGTTCCACTCTTCTACTATAGATGAGGCTTTCACCAGGGTCTCTTCTAAACCCCGTAACTGCTCTCACTCCCCATCTCCCCACTCGTAACAAGGGCAGAGTCCCCCTTGTCCACACCTTCCACCCTACCAGCCGTCACATACAACAAATAATCCACCGGCATTTTTGCCACCTCCAACGGGATCCCACCACTAACCACATCTTCCCATCTCCTCCCCTGTCTGTTTTCCGCAGAGACCGCTCCCTCTGTAACTCCCTGGTCAATTTGTCCCTTCCCACCCAAATCACCCCCTCTCCTGGCACTTTCCCTTGCAACCACAGGAAATGCTACACATGTTGCTTTACCTCCCCCCTTGACTCCATTCAAGGACTCAAGCAGTCTTTCCGGGTGCGGCAGAGGTTCATCTGCACCTCCTCCAACCTCATCTATTGCATCCCCTGCTCTAGATGTCAGCTGCTCTACATCGGTGAGACCAAGCGCAGGCTTGGCGATTGCTTCGCCCAACACCTCTGCTCAGTTCACATGAACCTACCTGATCTCCTGGCGGCTCAGCACTTTGCCCTAATAATACCACTGCAGAAACCTCTTCCTCATCCATTCTATACTTTTATTACCCATGTGGACCCTCACAAGTGGAACCTTCCCGACCTCCTGTCTCATATTGCTCTATCTTCTATGTCAACTGGGCTTGCCTTAAGTTGTGACATTTAATATAAGAGTCAGGAAGTCATGATGCAGCTCTATAGAACTTTGGTTAGGTCGCATTTGGAGTGAAGTGTGCAGTTTTGGTCACCCCATTGCAGGAAGAATGTGAGGCTTTGGTGAAGATGCAGACGAGGTCTACCAAATGACGCATGGTTTAGAGGGAATTAGTTATAAAGAGAGGTTGGATTGGGTTTCTCTGACTGCAAGGAAACCCGAGTACATAGAAGTTTAAATAAGAAGTATATAGAATAAGTGAGTTTGGTATTCCGAAAAATGCAAGGAATCATGGGATTTGTCAAAGGTCAAAGCCATAAAATTCCATAAAAATTGAATGAAGTGCTGTAGATTCAGTGAGTATCGTTTAGGTCTGATTTTTTTTGTCTTTTTTCAGTGGGAGTCCGGGGTGGGGGATAGGAAGACTGGACTGGCTCTCACCTGCAGCCAGGGCTGTCCTGGTTCCCCCCACTCGAGTGCCCCATCCTCGCCCATAGGGCATACATCGGACCGATGGGACACCGGCCTCCCGGCCCACCATCAGCACGGAGAACTCACAGACCCACAGCCAGCGCCAACTCCAGCCCAACCCCACTCCAATTGCAGAGGAACACGCTCACGATGGGCCCACCACCAGCCTCTGCCCCTACGACACCCACTGCCACTTCATCCACAGCCCCGAGGAGGAGCAAGGCCCCGGCCTCGCCTGCGCCAGAGTGCCAGCCTGGGCTCGGCCTCCTCTGGCCCGGCGCTCGACTGCGCCGCGCTGCGGGTGGCCTTCAGCCGCGTGTTGGAGCTGGCCCAGACGCTGGACGACTCCAGCAGCAGCAGCTCCGAGTCGCCCGTGTTCGAGCAGGGCCGGCGGCTGCCCATCTTCAGCAGGATCTCGGTGTCGGACTGAGGAGAGGGGGGTGGAGGTGGAGGGCTGCTGGCCAACCCGGCAGGACAGGCAGAACCGAGCTGGAGCCAGCGGCTGCAAGTCCGGGGCCGTCCCGCCAGCCCAAGGCCACCACGGACACCACCGGACAGGGACGGGACACTGGGGAGGGGACGGGGACGGCCCACAGCAACTCAACAGCACCCGCAGCGACGGGGAGCCGGGCCCGTCCACAGACGAAACGCAAGCCTGCACATAATGCAGCACCACTGTTGCTGAGAATTTATAGCTAGTGACCTGTGACCTAGGCATGCGCAGTCAGAATACTGAACTTGTTTATTGGGTTAACAGTTAGAATTAACTTTTCTACCCAGGGTGAAAATGTCAAAGAGTGGAGGGCATAGCTTTAAGGTGAGGGGGGCAAGTTTACAGATGTGTGGGGCAAGTACACAGACTGGTTGGTGCCTGGATGTAGCTCAGTCCATCACACACGCACCAACTCAGGACCAGGAGGCAAGCATTCCCTTTCGAATGATGAAGAGGGAGGGGAAGCAGGCCCTTCGGCCCACCTTTTGTAGGCAACCATGTTGGCTAGGTCCATTTGCTGGCATTTTTCCCGCAGCCCTCTAAACCCATCCTCTCCACATATCTGTCTCAATGTATTTTAAAAGGTATAATTATATCTGCTTAGACAATAGACAATAGGTGCAGGAGTAGGCCATTCAGCCCTTTGAGCCAGCAGAGCCATTCAATGTGATCTTGGCTGATCATCCCCAATCAGTACCCCGTTCCTGCCTTTTTCCCATATCCCCTGACCACTATCTTTAAGAGCCCTATCCATCTCTCTCTTGAAAGTATCCAGAGAACCGGCCTCCACTGCCCTCTGAGGCAGAGAATTCCACAGACTCACCACTCTCAGTGAGAAAAAGTGTTTCCTCGTCTCCGTTCTAAGTGGCTTACTCCTTATTCTTAAAATGTGGCCCCTGGTTCTGGACTCCCCCAACATCGGGAACATGTTTCCTGCTTCCAGTGTGTCCAAACTCTTAACAATCTTATATGTTTCAATAAGATCCCCTCTCATCCTTCTAATCTCCAGAGTGTACAAGCCCAGCTGCTCCATTCTCTCAGCATATGATAGTCCCGCCATCCCAAGAATTAACCTTGTAAACCTACGGTGCACTCCCTCAATAGCAAGAATGTCCTTCTTCAAATTAAGGGACCAAAACTGCACACAATACTCCAGGTGTGGTCTCACTAGGGCCCTCCACAACTGCAGAAGGACCTCTTTGCTCCTATACTCAACTCCTCTTGTTCTAAAGACCAACATGCCATTCGCTTTCTTCACTGCCTGCTGTACCTGCATGCTTACTTTCATACTGATGAACAAGAACCCCCAGATCCCGTTCTACTTCCCCTTTTTCCTAGACACCATTTAGATAGTAATCTACCTTCCTGTTTTTTATACCAAAGTGGATAACCTCACATTTATCCACATTAAACTTCATCTGCCATGTATCTGCCCACTCCCCCAACCTGTCCAAGTCGCCCTGTATTCTCCTCACAATTCATACTGCCACTTCTATTGCATTCTCTGGCAGCTCATTCCAGATATGGATTACCTCTGAGTGGAAAATGTTGCCCCTGAGGTCCCTCTTAAAACACTCCCTAGTCACCTTCAGCCTGTGCTCTCTCATTTCAGATATTGATTTAGAATCTGGGAAAGACTGTGGGCATTCACTTTATCCATGCGCGTTATGAACTTGTGCATCTATATCAGGTTACCCCTCAGCCTCATACATTCCAAAGGAAAAAGAATCCCATCTTATCCATCCTCTCCCTGTAACTCAAGCTCACAAGCCCAGGGAGCATCCTGGTGAATAAGTCCGATGAAGAGTGCCTACCCGAAACGTCATCTGCCCGTGCCCTCACAGATGCTGCCTGACCTGCTGAGTTCCTTCAGCACTTTGTTTTTTTGTCAACATCCTGATGAATCTACTCTGCACACTTTCCAATTGAATTGCGTCTGTTCTTCTTATCGAGTCCACGCACAAGATTAGAAGTTGTTCTGCCGGAGCTGAACACATTTCTCTGCATCTGCACAATGGCGTCTGTCTTGTCACTTCTTGTGCGCGGTAGTGGAAAGATTGGTGGAAACAGGGCCATGACGTCAACGCTCTTTCCTTGACCCCGTCGCATCTATTGATTGTGGACATTTAGATTCTTTTTAGTTTAGAGATACAGCGTGGAAACAGGCCCTTCGGCCCACCGAGTCCACGCCGACCAGCGATCACTCGTACATTAGTTCTACCTGACACACTAGGGACAATTCACAGAACCCATTTAACGTACAAACCTGTACGTCTTTGGAAAGTGGAAGAAAACCCACGCAGGTCATGGGGAGAACGTACAAAGTCCACGCAGACAGCACCCGTGGTCAGGATCAAACCCAGGTCTCTGGTGCAGTAAGGCACAAACTGCCACTGTGCCACCTCGAGCTGATGGAGTGGAAAGTAAAGACTAGACAACAGACTGGGAAGAGACTGCCTGGGTGCAAATGTATGGAAACAAGAGGAGAGGAAGTTGAGACTCGCTTCAATTATGCAAGAGGGGATGTCACGGTTAATTAAGAAAGAATTAGTTAAGTAAGTAGGTTCATAAGTCACAGGGGCAGAATTTGTTCATTTGGCCCATCTATTCCGCCATCCCATGGGCAAACTCAGCGAAACATCAGTGAAGGGAGGTGCCCACTTGATAACCCCAATTACATACTTGCATCCACATGATCAGTTTATTATGTGCTTGTTAACAAGTAGGTAGCTGATGATTGCATATGGTTAGTTATTGTCCTTAGCATAAGTTTGTATAATCAGTTTAGATAGTGCTTTGTGGTTGGTTTTCTTGGTTGAGCGCTTATCCTGGTGTTATAGAATGTACTTTGTTTTTGAATTGTAATCGTGGCTGATTGAAGGCACTTGTGTCAACACTCTTCATCATACCAGATGCGATGAAGATGTAACGAGTTGGGGGGATGGCAAGGAGGCTTTTTGGGAAGCGGGCCTGGAGAGTGTTGTGGTCTGGGACTCAGTGAACACAATACAGACGCAGGTGAGGCTGTTGTGGTTTAACAAACTCTATTTCCTGTTAGCCTTGCATCAGCTCTCTGAGGCAACCTCCCACCTCTCCCTGAACTATGGCCCCACCATTGAGCAATGTTTCCTCAGCTCAGTTCCTTGAGCCACCCCTCTCTGCCTCCAGTCTCTCAGACCCCCAATCCTGCACTGCACCTTCTCTGAGATCTGTAAGCAGCGCTATCCTGGTGCACGCTATCAGGAGTCACTGAACCATTCCCTCCACAGACCAATTGAGTTACTCCAGCACTTTGTGTTTTGCAAGTTCATTTGTGCAGGCCATAGTCAAAATAAGTTTCTGATAATGTAATCTTTAATTCCATCTCTCACTTTATCTTTCTGTTGGCCTGGCAACTGGAGTGTGGGTGGAGTCTGTCATCACAGATATCATTGCCTTTCAAATTGATTCAGTACTGCCAGTCACCGATGCCTCACTCAGATCTCCATCTCTGGCCGCCACCATTAGGGGACAATACAGCTCACCCCCTCCATGGCACACTGGGCAACTTGAGGAGCACCTTCAGCAACAGACTGGTTCCACCAAGATGCAGAACAGAACGCCACAGGAGATCCTTCTTCCCTGTGGCTATCAAACTGTACAACTCCTCCTCCTTCTGTCGTGGGGTAGACTGTTTCCCCTTGCCTTCCCCCTCCCCGATCTTTGCACATCCCCAATCCTGGACTTTCCTCTCGTCTCTTTAATTTTATCTATCTTGTTGTGTTTTTATGACAGACTAATTTCCCTCCTGGGATAAATAAAAGTTCTATCGTATCGTACTCCAGTGGTGCCAAGTGTAAACCCAAGGCACAGTCCCGCATATTCTGTCTGGGAATGTTGCAAACAGTGGAACTTAACATTGGATTTAACAGTTTCAGCCGACTGCTCTTGTTACTCACTCACTGACAACTGTGCCTGTGCCCTTTAGTTGCAACTTAGCGCTTTCCTGTCTCTAAATACCAGATGTTAAGTGAAGTTAATCACCACAGCGATGGTCCTCCCTCTTGTCGGCTGTGGCGGCTTTGATCGCCCCGACTGCGGATGGTTTTATTCGCCCGACCGCGGGTGAATAAAGATGGAGGAATGTTAGACTTTATTGCCTTCCATCACAGTGAGGAATGCATGGAATGTGTGTCTGGTTGCTTTTTTTAATATGGCTGAATGGTAATCGAGTTTCACTGCACCTTAATTTGTGGTACACGTGACAATAAACAGACCTTTGAAACCTTTGTCTCAGACATCACCCTGTTTCCTCATTTTCTGCAACTTAAAACATACTAGTTTTCTCACTTTCCAAGTCCTGGTGCAGGGTCCTCGACATCAACTGTTTCTCTTGTCACTAATGCAGCTTGATCTGCTGAACAATCCCTCATGTTCTGTCTTTATTCCAATGTTCATTATAGTTTAACCGATTCCTCGCCAAAGGGGTTCGACTAGTTAAACGACTTCATCAATCCAGTAAAACCTTTGATAAAATCATCTCCTTACTGGAGCCAATGACCCAGAACATCACCTAGCAAATCTCTCCACAGAAGCTGCCTGACCAGCTGAGTTACTCCCGCATTTTGTGTTTTGCTGGGTCTGAAGAAGGGTCAAGACCCGAAATGTCACCCATTCCTTCTCTCCAGAAATGCTGCCCATTCTGCTGAGTTATGGGCCTGTCCCACTTCGGAGACTTTGTAGGCGGCTGCAGGAGACTATGCGGTTGCCACATGGTCGCCACATGTTCGCGGGTGGTTGCCGGGGAGTCACCTTCGTGGTTGTGAGTAGTTCCCGCATTCTGGGAACTAGTCACGGCCTCTTTATGTTTGCTAAAAAATTTTTCAGCGTTGAAAAATTAGCGAGGACCAGAATGAAGCCGCCATGGAGAGTAGCGAGAATTCTTGTGCCGTGGTGGGTCGCCAGGAGGTCGTAGGTTCTCGTAGGTTGTAGCCGGTGCTGACCGGTGAATTTCATTGGCTCATTGGGGAAAACAAAACGAAAAGAGTAGTTTTCAGAACCAAGGATAACCGACCGATAATGTTAATGTCCGCCGAGCTTCACGGCCGTGTATCTCTGGCATCTTAAAAGCTGACTCCTCCCCCCATCTCCCCCACTTTTAAAGGACTAAAGTGACCCTTCCCGTATACTGTCCTTTCACCATCTTAATTACAGCGCCAACCTTCCTGTTCATTGCGGTGTGTGTCTGTATTTTCTCTCATTGGCGTCAAACCCACTGTGACAACATGTTGAAAATTTAGCGGTGACCAGAAAGACGCTACGACTTTTTGCGCGACTGAGGAGATTACTCCCGGCGACCACTGGCGAACACGTGGCGACAAACTATTCGCCTGTAGTTGCCTAAAAAATCTCCTAAGTGGGACAGGCCCATGAGGAAACCTAAGCATTACCGGAGAGATTGTTCAAACTCCACACAGACAGCTCCTGAAGTCGTGATTTAGAAGAAGGAACTTTCCATTGAGTGGTTGTTCACCATGTTGGTGGTGAAGTGTACCGGATGGTGGAGATGTCGTATGTAGTCTGGGACATGTAGTCTGGGGGAAAGAAAATATACAACTGATTGCATCTGATTTCTGGCCTCGGCTCCTGTTGGCGAGGTCTAGTTGTTTGTGAGCATTTCAACGTTCACAGGATACAGCTGTTGTTGGCATCACCCAGCATTTAATGTTTGTTACTAATTCCCTGATGTGCAGTGGCTTGTAAAAGTATTCATACCCCTTGAACTTTTCCACATTTTGTCACGTTACAACCACAAGCGTAAATGTATTTTATTGGGATTTTATGTGATAGATCACAAACATAGTGGTGCATAATTGTGAAGTGGAAGGAAAATGATACATGGTTTTCCATTTTTTTTACAAATAAAACACTGAAAAGTGTGGCGTGCAAAAGTATTCAGCCCCCTTTACTCTGATACCCCTAAATATAATCCAGTGCAACCAATTGCCTTCAAAAGTCACCTAATTAGTAAATAGAGTCCACTTGTGTGTAATCTAATGTCAGTATAAATACAGCTGTTCTGTGATGGCCTCAGAGGTTTGTTAGAGAACATTAGTGAACAAACAGCATCATGAAGCCCAAGGAACACACCAGACAGGTCAGGGATAAAGGTGTGGAGAAGTTTAAAGCAGGGTTAGGTTATAAAAAAATATCCCAAGCTTTGAACATCTCACGGAGCACTGTTCAATCCATCATCCGAAAATGGAAAGAGTATGGCACAAATGCAAACCTACCAAGACATGGCCGTCCACCTAAACTGACAGGCCGGGCAAGGAGAGCATTGATCAGAGAAGCAGCCAAGAGGCCCATGGTAACTCTGGAGGAGCTGCAGAGATCCACAGCTCAGGTGGGAGAATCTGTCCACAGGACAACTATTAGTCGCGCACTCCACAAATCGGGCCTTTATGGAAGAGTGGCAAGAAGAAAGCCATTGTTGAAACAAAGCCATAAGTCCCGTTTGCAGTTTGCCACAAGCCATGTGGGGGACACAGCAAACATGTGGAGGAAGATGCTCTGGTCTGATGAGACCAACATTGAAGTTTTTGGCCTAAATGCAAAACGCTATGTGTGGCGGAAAACTAACAGTGCACATCACCCTGAACACACCATCCCCACTGTGAAACATGGTGGTGGCAGCATCATGCTGTGGGGATGCTGGGACAGGGAAGCTGGTCAGAGTTGATGGGAAGATGGGAAGATGGATGGAGCCAAATACAGGGCAATCTTGGAAGAAAACCTGTTAGAGTCTGCAAAAGACTTGAGACTGGGGCGGAGGTTCACCTTCCAGTAGGACAACGACCCTAAACATACAGCCAGAGCTATAATGGAATGGTTTAGATCAAAGCATATTCATTAGTTAGAATGGCCCAGTCAGTCCAGACCTAAATCCAATTGAGAATCTCTGGCAAGACTTGAAAATTGCTGTTCACAGACGCTCTCCATCCAATCTGACTGAGCTTGAGCTATTTTGCAAAGAAGAATGGGAAAAATTTTCAGTCTCTAGATGTGCAAAGCTGGTAGAGACATACCCCAAAAGACTTGCAGCTGTAATTGCGGCGAAAGCTGGTTCTACAAAGTATTGACTAAGGGAGGCTGAATACATTTGCACGCCACACTTTTCAGTTTTTTATTTGTAATAAAATTTGGAAACCATGTATCATTTTCCTTCCACTTCACAATTATGCACCACTTTGTGTTGGTCTATCACATAAAATCCTAATAAAATACATTTACGTTTGTGGTTGTAACGTGACAAAATGTGGAAAAGTTCAAGGGGTATGAATACTTTTGCAAGCCACTGTAGGTGTTGCTCAGCTGTTTACTTGCTGCGAAGGGGTTAGCACGCAACAAAAGCTTTTCACTGTATCTGGGTACACCGGACAATAAACTAAACTAAACAAGGACAGCAAGTTGTGTGTTAGTTTGCAGTCATTTGGTTGTCATGTGGTCACTGTCCTGCTGGCACCTACTGATTTTAAATTCCCCGATAGTCCTGATGGGATTTGAGGATAGCTCTGGATCTTTCATCTGGCCCTCCACAGGGGCTGAGCCACTAATGAAACAGTTTGTGTTTTTACTCTCTGTTGGGAATAGTAGTTCTACATGTGATCATCATCAGGATAGTTCATGTGCTGACGTGCAGTGAACATGAAGATGGAGCTGAGGGAATTATTGATGACCTCGACTCACTGTAATAAACACCTCACTCACATGCCAAGGCTGATAGATTGATTGAAAGATATAGCGTGGAAATAGGCTCTTCAGCCCACCGAGTCCACACCGGCCATCGATCACCCGTTTACACTAGTCCATTTCTATCCCCCTTTCGCATCCACTCCCTACACACACGGGGGTATTTACAGAGGCCATTTAACCTACACGGTGGCGCAGAGGTAGAGTTGCTGCCATACGGCGCCAGAGACCCGGTTCGATCCCGACTACGGGTGCTGTCTGTATGGAGTTTATACGTTCTCCCCGTGACCTGCGTGGGTTTTCTCTGGGATCTCTGGTTTCCTGCCACACTCCAAAGAAGTACAGGTTTTGTAGGTTAATTGGCTTTGGTAAAATAGTGAATTGTCCCCAGTGTGTGTGTAGGATAATGCTAGTGTGCTGGGACCACAGGTCGGCACGGACACGGTGGGCTGAAGGGCCTGTTTCCGTGCTGCATCTCTAAACTAAACTAAACTTAAACTACAGACCCGCACAGAGAGGAGAGTGGGATGTGGAGGAAACCAGTGCTCCCAGAGGAAACCCACGCAGCCACAGGAGGAATGTGCAAACTCCACGCTGACAGGAGAATGACTTTAAGAGGGAATAATAGATCAGACATGTTCAAAGGACGGAGCGGACTCGATAGGCCAAATGACTTAATTCTGCACCTATGTCTCATGGTCTTATCTCCACACAGACAGCACTGGAGGTCAGGATCAAATCCGGCCCTCTGCCATTGTGAGGCAGCAGCTCTACCTGCTGCACCACTCCGCTACCCATGAGCAAGCGAGAACTGTACCCACAGTAGCCGTCTCAGAACTCGCACACCTAGAGTGGAATCGTGCCACCTTCAATCTCAATGCATTCACTTAGTTTAATAAGTGTTTCTGGGAATGCTAGCAAGATGTTTGGAAATCTTTTCGAAGGAGTACAGGCCAGAACCGTGAACTGGACACTTAGATGGGTTCCATTGCAGTTGAAACATATTTTCAACCACTTCACAGTGGAGAAAACTAATCCAAACTGGAGTGCACTCTGCAGATTCTCATAGTCATAGAGTGATTTTGTGCAGAAACAGGCCCTTTGCCCCACTTGCTCACACCGGCCCACATCTCCCATCTTCACCAGTCCCAGCTACCTGCGTTTGTTCCATGTCCCTCTAAACATGTCCCACCCATTTACCTGTCTAATTGTTTCTTAAACATGCCAATAATCCCTGCCTCAACTACCTCATCTGGCAGCTTGTTCCATACACCCACCACCTTTTGGTGATAAAGTTACCCCTCAGATTTCTATTTAAACCTATGTCCTTGCTATTAAGTGTAGTGCAGTGTACGTTTACAAGGTTAATTCCCGAGATGGCGGGACTGTCATATGCTGCGAGAATGGAGCAACTGGGCTTGTACAGTCTGGAGTTTAGAAGGATGAGAGGGTATCTCATTGAAACATATAAGATTGTTAAAGGTTTGGACAAGCTAGATGCAGGAAACATGTTCCCGATGTTGCGGGAGTCCAGAACCAGGGGCCACAGTTTAAGAATAAGGAGTAAGCCATTTAGAACGGAGGTGAGGAAACACTTTTTCTCACAGAGAGTGGTGAGTCTGTGGAATTCTCTGCCTCAGAGGGTGGTGGAGGAAGGTTCTCTGGATGCTTTCAAGAGAGAGCTAGATAGGGCTCTGAAAAATAGTGGAGTCAGAGGATATGGGGAGAAGGCAGGAACGGGGTACTGATTGGGGATGATCAGCCATGATCACATTGAATGGCGGTGCTGCCTCGAAAGGCCGAATGGCCTACTCCTGCACCTATTGTCTTTTGTCTATTGTCCTCTGGTTCTCAATTCACCTACTCTGGGCAAGAGACTCTGTGCATCTACCTGATCTATTCCTCTCATGATTTTATACACCTCAGTAAGACCATTCCTCATCCTCCTGCGCTCCAAGGAATAGAGTCCCAGCCTGCTCAACCTCTGCCTGTAGTTCAGACCCTCAAGTCCTGGCAACATTCTCGTAAATATTCTCTGTACCGTTTCCAACTTGACAACATCTTTCCTATAGATAGACACAAAAGGCTGCAGTAACTCAGCAGGACAGGCAGCATCTCTGGAGAGAAGGAATGGGTGGTGTTTTGGGTTGAGACCCTTCTTCAAACATCTTTCCTGTAACATAGTGCCCAGAGCGGAACACAATAGTCTAAATGCTGCCTCACCAACGTCTTATACAACTGCAACATGACTTCCCAACTTCTATACTCAATACTCTGACTGATTAATTTTCTTCCTATTAACTGATGTAGACAAAAGTACATTTTGTAGTGGTGGCCTTAGGCATATTTAATAAAGAAAATGAGTTCTCCACATGTTAACTATAGTTTCCGTTTAGAGAGCTAGACATAGATACAATTCAAGAGATTTGATCTTTGACACCGTTTAATTGAGGAAAACACAAACTGATTGGTATTCATTGTCCAAAGATTATCATATGTCACAGTTAGTTGACGTTCACTTCATTAAAAGGTAATAACGCTGAATGCTGCAAGGTAGGGCACACTGACAATCAGGTAGATATGAACTGGTGAAAAGGGTTTGTCATGGTTTGAGTTGACAATCTGTAGCTGATGTAACTCAGTGGCCCTGGTTCATGGTGGTGGAAGTTATTAGTTTGGAAAGTGTTCACATTCATGAATAACTGCATTGCATTAGTTGGACAGTGCACGCTGCCAACATGATGTGTTGGAGTCAGAGTCAGACAGCATGCAAACAGGCCCTTCGGCCCAACTTGCCCTTGCCAACCAACATGCCCCATCTACACTAGTCCCACCTGCCTGCTGTTCACCCATATCCCTCTAAATCTATCCAATCCATGTACCTGTCTAAATGTTTCTAAAACGTAGTGATAGTACGTGACTCAACTACCTCCTGCGGATAGCTTGTTCCATACGCCCACCACCCTTTGTGTAAAGATGTTACCCCTCGGGATCCCATTAAATCATTCCATCCTCACCTTAATCCTGTGTCCTCTGGTGGAAGAAATACATGTTTGAGATGGTGGATGTAGTACGTTTAAATAGGCCATTCAGCCCTGGATAGTGTACAGTGATCATAAGTGACAGGAGCAGAATTAGGCCATTCGGCCCATCAAGTCTACTTTGCCATGCACTGAGTTACTCCAGCAATTTGAGTCCACATACGGCAACATTGGAAAATATTGATGTATAAAATGCACTAAAAGCTGGATGCAACCATTGTTCCTTTGCTGGCATCTGCTGAGAGAGGGTCTCTGATGTAAAGTTCAACCCAGGACAAATAATGTACAGGCATTCAGTTCCAGTCTGGCCCAGGATTCTGGCCCGGTTAGCAAAATAATGCTGGAGAAGGAGCATTCATTCGTGGTTACAGAAGCACTGAGTACTAGACTAAGTGGGACCCGTTGGGTCCCAGCATCATACGGGAGGGCTGGTCCCCCAATGCAACATTTCACCTCCCCACCAATTCCAATATTGGTGGCCAGTGGGGGGGCTTTCTTGAGCGCTAGTATGGGTGTTATGGGCTGAACGGACAGGTTTCCAGAGGGCTCGTATGGACATTGTGGGCCGAATGGATTCTTGGGCTGGCGGCTCAGTCACTCAAGCCTGTTGTGCTGGCAGCTCACTCACTCATGGCTGGTGGGCCACCAAATTCAAGTGCAGTTTCTTACCACTTCAAACAGGGTGCAAGGCCGCCAAATTCAAGTGCAGTTTCATACCATTTCAAGCAGGGTGCAAGGCCACTAAAGATAGCGAGTCATGATCTCTCCCTCCTCCATCTTCAGAGATTGAGCCACGCTGCTCATCTGATTTTATAGATAGTGTGAGGGTGGTAGAAGGTGGGGGGGACAGGGGGGAGAGCAGGGAGGGGAAAGGGGGGGAGGCGGAGGGGGGGGGAGGGGCAGAAGAAGGGGGGGGGGAGGGGGGGTGGGGGAAGGAAAGAATCTGTGGAGAGGGGGGGGGGGGGGGGTGGAGGGGGGAATCTAGAAGAGGGGAGGGGGGTGAAAGGGGGGAAATGCAGGGGGAGTAGGAGGGGAAGGGGGGGGCGAGGGGGAGGCCCTCCCCCCTCCCACCAGAAGAGGCGTGCCTTCATGGCGTGATTGCCAGGAGAGAGAATCTCAACAATTTATAAAACACTAATAATTACATTTATTTTTTCATCAATGGGGAAAAATCTTTGGCACCTGATGAGCGGCAGTGGGACTCTGAGTAAGATGGCTAAGAGATCTACACAACACCCATATGTGTAGTAACGTTTTTTTATACTAAAATCAATATAATGCACAAACAAGAAAGTGGTCAAGAGGAGGCTAAGGCCCGTTAGACTTTAATTATATAGAAGGCAAGCAACTTTAAGCTCTACAACAACATTTAATTAGCCAAGGCAACTTTAATTCGGCTTTTACCTCCTCCCTCGACGCCATTCAAGACCCAAACAGTCAATACAGACCAGTGGCGACAGAGTTCACACTGCAGCACCATCCAACCCTCATATATTGCTTCCCCGCTGCCTCAAGATGTCACTGATTTACATCGGTGAGAGACCAAGCGTATGCTTGGCGATCGTTTTGCGGAACACCTCCGCTCAGGTCCGCATTAACCAACCTGACCTCCCGGTGGCTAAGCACTTCAACTCCTGCCCTTCCATTCCGTATACACAATCTCTCGTGTAAATGGGCCCTCCTCCATTGCCAGAGTGAGCAACACCGGAAATTGGAGGAACAGCACCTCATATTCCGCTTGGGCCAGTCCTCTACATCCCGTGCCTTGAACATTGAATTCTCCCAAATTTGTAAAACTGGCTGTCACCTCTCCTTCCTTGCACTCCCTCAGTCCCTCGGGCTCCTCCTCCTTTTTCCTTTCCTTCCCCTCCCCCACCCCCCCCCCCCCCTTTCTTCTCTCTCCCCACTCCCCCCCAGCCCCCACCCTCCCATCAGTGGAAGAAGGGTTTTGGCCCGAAACGTTGCCTATTTCCCTTCGTTCCAGAGATGCTGCTGCACCCGCTGAAGTTTCTCGCAATACTTTTGTCTACCTTTAATGAAGCAACACCGCTTTAGCATTTCCAAACCAAAGGCCACACACAGCTTTATGCATTTCCAAACTATAATCAAACCACATCAAGGCCACAGACAGGATCAGTAAAACCACATCACAGTTTTAGTAGACATGTGTTTTCAGTGTTATTCACCACTCAGACTGAGAGACGTGACCCCTCTCACTCCCCCATCTAGCAGAGACAGTACTGAGGCACACAACGACTCCTGGTTATGGTAGTCCCCTCCGGAAGGGGCATGTCTATCAGGAGAGAGAATCCTCAACATTTTTAAAGGCACTAATCACTCTTTTATTTTTCAGCGATGGGAAAAATCCTCTTAGCCTGAGCAGCGGAGGGGCTCGAGTAAGATGGCCAAAAAACTCGAGCCTTAAGTGACATTGGTTTTTTCTAAAATCAATATAAAACAGAACACATGAAGTGTTCACGATCAGACTTTTGGTAATATAGTATATTTTGAAATGGAGAGAAATGGAGAATGTTGAATGGATCAAATGACATCGAGTTGTTTTATGTGCACAAGCATTATGGAAGCCAAAGTGCCGGTACAGCAAACAATGAGGAGAATAACAGTATGAAGGCATTCAGTAGCTTGACCAAGGTTGCATTCATAACTGTGCACGGCAAATCCAAAGTCCAGAAAACCCCTCGAAAGTTCTTTGTCCAATTGACCAAACAATAAAATCATATTCATCAGAATATACTCTGCTGACAAAAGCAAAAAGCAAAAAAGTCTGCAGATGCTGGAAAATCAGAAATAAACGCAAACTGTTTGGAAAAATCTCGAGAGGTCTGGCGTGCTTCCTATGGAGAGGGAAACAATTAATCCTCGGGACTTAGCAGCTGATACAAAGCTGAGGAGCGAACCATGGGAAGAGACTTTTCATGCTTGAGAATAGCAAAAGAGTCGGGTTTTTTATACGATCTCAATCACATACAAACAACCTAACACTCTTGTGGTAACATTTTTTAATCACTTTAGAAAATTGCGGGTATGTGAGAAGGAGCTCCATGCATGTTGCAGGAAAGTCCAAGCCTGAAAGGAACGTGAAAGAACTAACAAAGGGCGATTTCCCAAATCTAAAAGGGTCATCATCACTCCGTCTTTTGCTTTTCCTATAAACAATACGACAAAGTATCTTCAGTGTTCCAACCACCAGCACAGTGATCAGGATAAACACAGACAACAGAAGATCATCACATCTACACAATAGTAAGCCGTACCAGGAGTCGGTGGGATTCCTGGGCGCAAATGCCCCCTCCTTGTGTCGGCAACGTACTCAAACCCAGAAAACAGGCCTCTCATCCATTGGCGACTCTGCTGGTACCCCGATGGAGAGCGAGAGTCTCTCATGTTTCCCCATAATAAGATGTGCCCGTTTACACCTCGTTGAGTGCCTGCAACAATCTTGGAGTGCATGTTGCAACGTTGATCACTTACGATTTTGCTGCTCCTTGGGATATCGAGTCTGACTACATTGTCCAAACACTGGTGCAAGCAGATCAAGGCCATGCCGACCAACTGGCACCCCATGGTAGATGGCTTCATAAATCCCTTTGGTGCCTCCGTGTGAAACAAAGGCTCGTGTGTTGGGGTGACCCAGCAGTCGTTCTGAGGGATCCATTTTGCCATCAGTGTATTATTCCCTAAATATTGGGAGGGGTCTCACCATCATATCTCCAGAATAACCTTCGGGGGGATTTGAGATAAAGCTTCTCCTGCTATTTCATTGCTAATCTCCATTGGTAAAGAGTGGATAAAGATCCCCATTATGACATTACAACAAGTCCATGTTTCCCTGAGCTTGGACAAACTCCTCAAACTCTGCCTCTGCTGCCAGAGGCTGTGCTGGTTTACACTGGAAGCCTCCGATATACACAATGTTTGGCATGGTGGGCCTTGGAATTCAAACACAAAATCCACCCTCGAATCAGCCACACATCACTCTGAGGAGAAATCGAGAAACTTGAGAAGTCTGTTGTCTGGTCCCAGATACCGATGGCAAAGATCATTTGTAATTTGGGGTAAATGACAAGTCTAAAGCAAATAGCTGAATCAGACTTTGGACGCCGTTTTGTGTTCTTTGGAGAAAGGACATTTTGTCGGTCAAATGCGAGCTGGTGATCGGACATAGGAAGTGGTGATGGGGCAAAGAGGAAATGTGCTTCCCCGCTATCCAGCCATACGGACATTATACACCGAACGGAAGCCTTAAATAATACGCAAGCAATTGGACCTGTACCAAAAAAAGGATCTGTCAGCACAAGAGTCAAAATCTGCCTCTTCAAGTTGGGTTTAGCAAAGCCTTATTTTCAAAAATATCAGCACCCATAAACCTATAAATCGTCTTATGGCGATTTTGCAAAAAGGTTAATACTCTCAAATTGTGACTTAACTTTGCCCCAGAAGGCGCCACCTGCTCTGCGCAATTTGCAGTGTGTTTTTTGGAGAATTATTCCCACTGCATCGATCTTCTCAGTGGTTCCTTGCACTTGAATTGACGATGGATTTGTACAGGTCAGGTCTCTCTGTGATTGTGCCAAGCCCTGCTTGATAAAGCACAGTTATGTTGTGTCCGTGAAGCTTTCAGTTCTTCGATTAGAACGCTCATGTTGATCCAGTGACTTCCAGCAATGGGAACAACTAATATATTCGCTGCCTGGTTAATGGGACACAATACAGAGTGATGAGAGTACCAAGGACAAAAGAGCACCAGTATTCTGCTCTTCCATCCAGAACCCCCCATACTGATGGGCGTTGTATGTAATCCACTGGTTCAAGAAATGAAAATAAAGGTTATTTAAACAGAAAAAAAACATTGTTGATACAACCGGCCTTTGCAGATAGCATGACCAAGTTAGTCCTGTGGATTGAGTGAGTTAGCAGAGAAATATTTTATGCTATTAGAAGTAGAATTTGTATTTCTTAATCAACACCGCTCACAACTCCAACATACGCCCAAGGATCATAGACACAAAAAGCTGGAGTTAACTCAGCGGGACAAGGCACATCTCTGGAGAAAAGGGAATAGATGACGTTTTGGGTTGAGATCCTTCATCAGACTCTGTCATGGAGGGGGACACTGGAGAATGTGATAAGGTCCAGGAAAAAGCAAGCCTGCATTTGTAACTCAGAAAGTGCGCTCACAATGGGCCCATTTGTTGGCTCGGGACGAGGTGATATTGAAGGAATACAAACGGTGAAATTAGCAAGATTACTAGGATGGGGGAGGGACAGAGAGAGAAGGAATGCAAGGGTTACTAGAAGTTATGAGAAATCAATATTCATGGCCACTGGGCTGTTTAAGGAGGCAATTCGCCAGGGAGTTGTAAATCCCAGTACAGTGTATCAATGGGCATCAATGGGCACCGTCTCGGGCGTAGAGCTGCAAATTCTGGCAGCTTGTAACTAATGCCAAGTTTGGGAGCCAGAGAGGATCAAATGCCCAGATCAAGTATTGAAAAGAAATGTAAATTAAATATAAAACACCAAGAAGCATTTTTGAGTACGACACTAACTTCCATTTCCAACACCATGAACAGTCAGTCCTGAGTTTAACATGGGGAGATATTTTTACCTGCCACGAGATTGTTTGTATTGGGTCATCGCAGTGTCAGTAGTTGACTAAGAGCAAGACATGATGAGGTTTGTACGCGGCAGGTCACATCGTCTCACTAACCTGATTGAGGTGGGGGCAAAGGTTTGGACAATGAGGGTAGGTGACAATGTTTTTTGTCCATGGATTTTAGTAAGGCGTTAGATAAAGTCCCCACTTGGTAGTTGCTCCTTTATTGATAGACACAAAAGCTGGCATAACACAGCGGCACAGACAAGATCTCTGGATAGAAAGAATGGGTGACATTTCGAGTCGAGACCCTTTGTTTTGCGACTGGAATTGGTCCTTCCATCACAACCCTCTGTCTTCTAATAGTAAGCCAGCTTTAAATCCATGTGGACCATGTTTAGTCCTATGGCATCTTAAACCTAACCATTCCTTCCCCTTCCCCACCCCTTGCTCCACCCCTTCCCCACCCCTTCTGCACCACCCCTTCCCCACCTCCCTTCCCCACCCCTTCCCCACCACTCCACCTACATACCATCCTCCAGCTTCACAATTTGCAACATCAATCCTCGCAACTTCTCTGCCTTTTCATCTTTGGCCATTGTCAACCATCTGCCTAATTAACCCCCGTCACTCACTCCACCCCAACACACCCCCCCCCACCCCCCCGCTCCTCCGCCTGTGTTCACCCACCATGTGTCCTTTCTCTCTTACAGCTTTCTTTCTCCCTTTGCCTACAATCAGTCTGAAGAAGGATCCTCAGGAGAAGTCACCTATTCGTGTACTCCAGAGAGATGTTGCCCCTGACGACCGCTGAGTTTCTCCAGCACTGTGTGCCTTGCATTGTTATATATCCGACGTCAGACTGAATTCTAATCTGCATCTGAGAGAGTAATTATAACAGTTTATCGAAGACTTTGTCAATAAAAATGTGTTTTGTCACTTACTTATGAAGCCAAAGTTGAAAGTGGGGAACAAGTGGTGTTCCCGATAGATGAGACTCCAACAAGAACGCAATGAAGTTCATTTGTAGCGACAAAACCTACATGGAGAGTCTAATTTGCGAAACCTAGTTTGTTTTTGCACAGAGACGCTCTCTACATTCTTCAAACCGTTCCTGCTTACCAGTTATCAGTTCCGATTATTGTGCACGCCATAAGCAAGAAGAAGAAGCAAAGTTCTGATTATCAGCATTGATTCATCCAATGAAGATGTTGCTAATATCAAACGTCTAAAATTTAACTTAACCATTGATAATTATTTGTTCTATTTCCATTCTCAATTTAGTTTCAAGATACAGCATGGAAACAGCCCCTAAAAGGCCCACTGAGTCCAGCCCGCCCATCAGTCACCTGTTCACACTCCTTCTATGTTATCCCTCTTTCTCACTCCCTCCCTGCACTCTGGGGCAAGTTACAGAAGCCAATTAACCTACAAACCCACACATATGTGGGGTGTGGGTGGAAACCGGAGCACCCGGAGGAAACCCCGACGGTCACAGTGAACGTGCAAACTCCGCTTAGACACACCCGAGGTCAGGATTGAGAGGACTAGAATACAAGAGCAGGGATGTAATGCAGAGGCTCTATAAGGTGCTGTCAGACTGCATTTGGAGTATTGTGAGCAATTCTGGCCCCCATATCTGTGAGGAAGGCTGTGCTGATGCTGGAGAGGGTCCAGAGGAAGTTTACGAGAATGACTAACCTCCCAGGGTTAACATATGATGAGCGTATGATGGCAATGGGCCTGTACTCGCCTGGATTTAGAAGAATGAGGGGGACCCCATTGAAAACTTACCGAAGATAGAAAGGCCTGGATAGAGTGGATGTGGAGAGGATGTTTCCACTAGTGGGAGAGTCTAGACCAGTGGTCATTACCCCTCAGAATTAAAGGACATTCCTTTAGGAAGGAGATAAGGAAGAATTTATTTAGTCAGAGGGTGGCAAATCTGTGGAATTCATTGCCCTAGAAGGCTGCAGATGCCAAGTGAATTGATATTTTTAAGACCGAGATAGATAGATTCTTGATTAGTACCGGTGTCTGGGGTTATGGGGAGAAGGCAGGAAAATAGGGTTAAGAGGAAAAGATAGATCAGCCGTGATTGTATAGTGGACGAGACTTGATGAGCCGAATGGCTTAATTCTGCTCCTTTCACTTATGAACATGAACTTATGAAGGATCGAACCCGGATCTCTGGCGCGGTGAGGCAACAGCTGCTCCACAGTAGCACCTCCAGCTACAGTAAAAGGTGCATTTGAAATTGAGAATAGAACATTGGTTAGGAAGATGAAAAGAAACCTGCGGATACAGTTAATTAAAAAATATATTTCAAAAACAGATAATTTTAAAAGATAATTATCTAATTGGTTTGGGGTGCTTACTGGTGAGAAGTGATTCCTATCTACAGAGTTGGGAAAGCATGGTTCATTTTGACAGCCATGGTTAAGAGAATTTATTTCAATAGTTGAAAATATTGCCGAACAGATTCTAACTTAATTGGGTTCAGATCTGTTTATTCATTTGTGTGTTATTTCAAAGGCTCATCATTCACAGGATGTGGGCAACTAATCGATCTGCAGAATCAAGTGACAAACACGAACCTTTGTGATGGGCATCTGTGCTGTCTTCAAAGGCAATTCTAATGTCGGCCATCTGTGTGTGTCTCAGGGGGACACAGTTCTGATAAAGATGCCCCATCTCTTCCACTAAAGGATTTCCTTCACTAGATTTAACAGGGTGAAATGGTAGCACAGCAGTAGAATTGTTGCCTTACAGCACCAGAGACTGGGATTCAATCCTGACTATGGGTGCTGTCTGTACGGAGTTTGTATGTTCTCCCCGTGACCACGTGGGTTTTCTCCAGGTCCTCCGGTTTCCTCCCACGCTCCAAAGACGTACAGATTTGTAGGTTAATTGGCTTGGTATAAATGTAAATTGTCCCTAGTGTGTAGGATAGTGTAAATGTGCAGGAATCACTGGTTGGCACAGACGCAGTGGGCCGAAGGGCTGGTTTCCACTCTGTATCTCCACAACCAAGAAGAAAAGATTATTTCTGTTCCTTTGGTTAATTTATAGGGAATTGTTTTCAAGAAATGAAAATAAAGGTTATTTAAAAAGAAAAAAACATTGTTGATACAACTGTGCCCTTTTGCAGATACCATGACCAAGTTAGTTCTGTGGATTGAGTGAGTTAGCATGAGAAATATTTTATGCTTTAGAAGTAGATTGCATCTTGATCAACACTCACAACTCCAACATATGACCAAGGATCATAGACACAAAAAGCTGGAGTTACTCAGCGGGACAGGCGCATCTCCGGAGAAAAGGAATAGGTGACGTATTGGGGTTGAAACCCTTCATCAACTGCATCAGGGAGGGGGATACTGGAGATGTGATAGGGTCCAGGAGAAAGCAGAGCCTACATTGATAACTCGGGAAAGATGGAGCCCACAATGGTCCATTGTTGGCTGAGGACGAGGTGTTAATGAAGGAATACAAATGGTGAAATTAGCAAAATTACTAGGGTGGGGAAGGAACAAGAGAGGGGGAATGCAAGGGTTACTTGAAGATAGAGAAATCAATATTCATGCCACTGGGATTGTTTAAGGAGCAGATGTGTCAGGGAGTTGTAAATTTCAGCAGGGTGTATCAATGGGCACCGTCTCTGGCGTAGAGCTGCAAATTCTGGCAGCTTGTAACTAAAGCCAAGTTTGGGAGCCAGAGAGGATCAAATGCCAGATCAAGTATTGAAAAGAAATGTAAATTAAATATAAAACACCAAGAAGCATTTTAAAATGACTCTTCCATTTCCAACACCATGAACAGGTCAGTTGTGTGTTAACATGGGGAGATATTTTTCTGCCATGGAGATTGTTTGTATTGGGTCAGCTGTGTCAAACCCCTGTCCAACGGTACGTGTTCATTCCATGAGTTCTCCCGAGTTTGCCCTGATTCAAACTTGGAGATTTAGGGTAATGTTCACTCGTCGGTACACGGGCTCTTGTGGACATTTTTCATCAGGTTGAAAAATCTTCAAGAGTCTTCCCGTGCTTATCTGCCATTAGCGGGTGTTCCCGAATACCTGCTGTTAGCGCTAAGAGACGTTCCCGAGGAAGGAGGGCATCTACAGGTGATCAGAAGGTGTAAAGGGGGCCTGTGACACTTACGTGTCCTTGGCAACCGCCGTACGGGCATCGTATGGCCGTGCGGGGCCGGTCCCCGCTGAGAAGTGCGGAGGGGTATGTAGTTGTGCGTGACATCGCGTGGGGCTTCCGAAATTTTTGTAGTGAACGAAAATATTCCCGCGCCAACGGCCCTGTCGCGGAACTGACGGCCAAAGTGGGACAGGCCCAAGACCCTGGCGCAACGCAACGTCTCACCTCCAACAGCAGCAGAAGCAGGCAAACGATCGGCGAGCTCGGCCTGGGGCTCACGGACGTTGCGGATCCGGATCCGCCCCCACTTCTACTCCCAGAGCGGGGCCAAGAAAAATTGAAGAATACACAAAATGCTGGAGTAACTCAGCGGGACCGGCAGCATCTCTGGAGTGAAGCAATGGGTGACATTTCGGGTGGAGACCCTTTTTTTCAGACTGAAGAAGAGTCTCGACACAAAACATCATCCATTCCTTCTCTCCAGAGACACTTGCCGATCCCACAGAGTTAAGGGCCTGTCCCATCAGCATGCGACTCTATGTGGTGAGCGCGACCTGACGTGGTCGAGCCGTACGGCCCTCGTGTGGCCGGCCCCACTTCAATCGCCGGAGTTTTGTGGAGCTGGTCCCGACATCACGCGGGCTCTGAAAAACTGACCATGTTCAAAAAATTCCGCCTCTGCCTGTCGGCCCGCAGCCGCCTCGACACATTACGCACCGCCTCGACATCGTGCCTCCGTGTCCCTCTCTATATGTGCCTCCGTGACCCTCTCTCAGTGTGCCTCCATGACCCTCTCTCTGTGCCTCTGTGACCCTCTATATATGTGCCTCCGTGACCCTCTCTCTGTGCCTCCATGACCCTCGATATATGTGCCTCCGTGACCCTCTCTATGTGCCTCCGTGACCCTCGATATATGTGCCTCCGTGACCCTCTATATGTGCTTCCGTGACCCTCTGTATATGTGCCTCCGTGACCCTCTCTGTCCTTGCGAACTTACCGAGGACTTCGCTCCAACTTCGCGCCACGTCGCGCCATTCACCCGACCTCCGCGCGGCCCCCACTGCCAGTTTGGTCGCGCCGCCGCATGAAGTCGCATGCTGGTGGACAGGCCCTTAACTCCTGCATTTTGTGTCTATCTTCAAATGATGTCACGAGCTCCAGACGGCTGTGGCGGACGCATGTAAATCACGTGGGACCATCGCGGCTTAACGCGACCACGAGGTCGCGTAATTTGCGTGCCAAGGACGCGTAAGTGGGACAGGCCCTTAAGTTCCTAAGGGTGTAAACATTGGAAAGTGAATGGTGTGTTGGAGAGACGACAGGTGTAGTTGGATACATAGAGATACGCTTTGTGCTCACAATCACTGCTCAAAGACCAAATCGTTGGAAGCAAGATTCTTTTATTTTCGAGTCTGCAGAACCGGGTGCCTCTCCAAGTTGAGACACACCGAAGTCAGAGAAGTCATCCCCCTTTATACACATGATTTTACATTCAACCTGGGTCTGAGGTGCACAATCTGTAGGTACATCCCCCCAGTACCTCCCATATCATACATCGCATGTCTAGACATGTTCATGGTAATGAGCAGTTTTCTTGACCAGGGGTGTGTTGTAATATTCATTTATTCTATTAAGCATGCTCAGTTGCTCATGACCTACCCTAGTTTTACTCACCTCCAAGTGAACCCTCTCAGTTCTCCTATATCAGTACTAAAGCTAAGCTATAGTGACAAGGGTCCCATCTATCACTCCATTCCACTGATAGGGATCTCTCTACATCACTCCCTTCTACCGCTATACAATGCCAAGCAACCTACATTTTCCAACTTTCCCCTTTTAAGTTGCGATGATACAAAGCGTCGTCCGTTACCTTACAACTGTTCGTAACCTCCCCCATTGCTTACAATTTCTTAAAAGAACACACACACATACCCTTACAGCATGTGGCCCACAGCAAACAAACCTATCACATATACAAACTTCCTCATTCATACAAAACCGGTTTTTACACACACATCACATTAGTTCCATTCTTACTTCAATGAGATTGTTTGAAACAATATTTTTCATAGAAACATAGAAACATAGAAATTAGGTGCAGGAGCAGGCCATTCGGCCCTTCGAACCTGCACCGCCATTCAATATGATCATGGCTGATCATCCAATTCAGTATCCTGTACCTGCCTTCTCTCCATACCCCCTGATCCCTTCAGCCACAAGGGCCACATCGAACTCCCTCTTAAATATGGCCAACGAACTGGCCTCAACTACTTTCTGTGGCAGAGAATTCCACAGATTCACCACTGTGTGAATTTTTCCTCATCTCTGTACTAAAAGACTTCCCCCTTATCCTTAAACTGTGACCCCCTTGTTCTGGATTTCCCCAACATCGGGAACAATATCCTGCATTTAGCCTGTCCAACCCCTTAAGTATTTTTTTTTCAAGCCTCTATGAGATCACTCCTCAATCTTCTAAATTCCAGCGAGTACAAGCCGAGTCTATCCAGTCTTTCTTCATATCGAAGTCGTGCCATCCCAGGAATCAGTCTGGTAAACCTTCTCTGTACTCCCTCTATGGCAAGAATGTCTTTCCTCAGATTAGGAGACCAAAACTGTACGCAATACTCCAGGTGTGGCCTCACCAAGACCCTGTATAACTGCAGTAGAACCTCCCTGCTCTTGTACTCAAATCCTTTTGCTATGAATGCCAACATACCATTCGCTTTCTTCACAGCCTGCTGCACCTGCATGCCTACTTTCAATGACTGGTGTACCATGACACCCAGGTCTTCATTTGAGCCCAGCCTTGACCACCACTCTGCGCTCCCTCGGATAGGCTCCTTTGGCCATTCATATAATAACCATATAACCATATAACAATTACAGCAAGGAGACAGGCCCTCTCGGCCCTTCCAGTCCGTGCCGACGATTTGTTTTCCCTTAGTCCCATCTACCTGCACTCAGACCATACCCCTCCATTCCCTTCACGTCCATATACCTATCCACTTTACTTTTAAATGTTAAAATCGATCCTGCCTCCACCACCTCTGCTGGAAGCTCATTCCACACAGCCACCACCCTCTGAGTAAAGAAGTTCCCCCTCATGTTTACCCCTAAACTTCTTGTCCCTTAATTCTCATGTCATGCCCTCTTGTTTGAATCTTCCCTACCCTCAATGGGAAAAGCTTATCCACGTCAACTCTGTCTATCCCTTTCATCATTTTAAAGACCTCAATCAAGTCCCCCCTTAACCTTCTGCGCTCCAAAGAATAAAGACCTAACTTGTTCAACCTTTCTCTGTAACATAGTTGCTGGAACCCTGGCAACATTCTAGTAAATCTCCTCTGTACTCTCTCTATTTTGTTGACATCCTTCCTATAACTAGGCGACCAAAATTGTACACCAATTGTACATTCAAAGTAACAAAACTTTATCATAGTTTTCCTTACTCTTACCCCAGGTGTTCCTTCACCCCATCTGTGCAACATTCGCCCCAACGGACTATCGGGCGGAATGTGCGGCTCTATACCAGTGTGAGCCTTATCCTGTTTCCCCGGACCCTTTTCCCGTTCCGGTTTCCATTGTCTCGTCGTACTATTCCCGTCCGACAGACCCCCGGTCACCCAGGCAATACTTAATAGTCAGTTTTCTTACCTGGGTCTTGTGCACAAGAATCGCTCGACCGTTCCTTATTTATTCACCTTACACCCCCTCTTGCTTCCCGAGTCTTTTTACCCGAATATCACTCGCTCAAACTGCTGATGGCAAGCAAGGAGATCAGAGACTGCTGAAATCAGCAGGGTGCACCTTCCCTTCCTTCTTTGCCTCCACCAAGCAGCCGGAGTGGCGATCCCGGACGAGCCCCCAGTTTGTGAGATACGCTTTGTGCTCACAATCACTGCTCAAAGACCAAATCATGGAAGCAAGATTCTTTTATTTTCGAGTCTGCAGAACCGGGTGCCTCTCCAAGTTGAGACACACCGAAGTCAGAGAAGTCATCCCCCTTTATACACATGATTTTACATTCAACCTGGTCTGAGGTGCACAATCTGTAGTACATCCCCCCAGTACCTCCCATATCATACATCGCATGTCCAGACATGTTCATGGTAATGAGCAGTTTCTTGACCAGGGGTGTGTTGTAATATTCATTTATTCTATTAAGCATGCTCAGTTGCTCATGACCTACCCTAGTTTTACTCACCTCCAAGTGAACCCTCTCAGTTCTCCTATATCATTACTAAAGCTAAGCTATAGTGAAAGGGTCCCATCTATCACTCCATTCCACTGATAGGGATCTCTCTACATCACTCCCTTCTACCGCTATACAATGCTATTACTTCTTACTCAAGGATGGGTCTGGTAACTTTTATACACAGCTGTGTCAGAACCCTCTTCCTGGCCCCTATCAGTTTGAATCCTCTTTAAAGCTCCTTACTATAATGGGGTTTAATCACTTTATCCCTCACATTGTGGCTTTTAATGTGTTGGAAGGAACTGCAGATGCTGGTTTATACCGAAGATGGACTCAAAATGTTGGAGTAACTCAGTGGGCTGAGTCTGAAGAAGGGTCTCGACCCGAAACGTCACCCATTCCTTCTCTCCATAGAGGCTGCCAGTCCCGCTGACTTACTCCAGCATTTTGTGTTTATCTTCGATTTAAACCAGCATTGTAGATCTTTCCTACCCATTTTGTTAGCGGGCTTAATATGGATCTTGTGGAAATCATTCTTGGGTAGAGTAATGTCTACAGTAAATTGACTAGGCGGGGACTTCTGGTGGCGCTATGGAGTGAGTGGAACTCGCGCCATTCAGCTCCGCTAAAACTGTATTAAAAACGGGGGTAAAAGGGTTTAATTGAAGCTACTCACCAGAGGAGAACGGTTGTGAACGGCTCCGGTAGCGTTAAAAAGGTGCGTGACGTCATCAGGCGCGTGACTTTACTAAGAAAATGTTGCTGCATCGCTCCCCCCCTGCCACCAAGGGAAAAAAGCCTGTGAAAAGGGAAATAGGCCTCACTGGAGCCTCGGGCTCGAGTTTGAGTGCCTCCCAGGAAGATATTTTAAAGATGGACGACCTCAAAAAAAATCATAATGGGTGAGCTGAAACAAATGCTTAAGGATATGATAAAAGAATATAAAGAGGAAATAAAGACTTTAAGAGCTGATATTTTGGTGTATCATGAGAATTTGAAAGAAGAGTCCAAAAAGGAAGTTAAAGCCGCTGTAAAGACTATGATGGACGAATGGAAAGATAAAGCGGGTACTGATTTGCAAATAACAATGGATGATGTAAACCGTAAAACTGGTGAGATGGAGGTGCTGCTGGATACCAAGTTAGAACCTATTATAACTTCACTTAACCAACAAAATGACGCAATAAGAGAACTGACTGATTCAGCCGAGAAGCGCCTTGCCGAGAACAAGCGTTTATCAGAATTATTACACAAAATAACTGAGAAATGCATTGACTTGGAGGGACGTCAAAGGCGTAAGAATCTGCGTATTGTTGGGTTGAGTGAAGGCCGAGAGGGAAATCAAGACCCTCGAAAATTTGCTGCAAAACTTTTAAAAGATATTCTGAACTTGGACCAAGAACCTCTGCTGGGCCGAGCACGTATTGAGACGTACCCCTAGGAGGGATGCTCCCCCAAGACAGATGATTGTGAAGGTGGTTTACGATCATGTTTTTGAAAACATGATGAAGATAATAATACGTAAGAAAAATCTCAAATATGAGGGAGACAACATCAGTATTTTTAGAGATTACCCTGCGGAAGTGGCCAAGAGAAGATCTTTATTTACAGAAACAAGAGGAATCCTGAGGAACATAAAGAATCTGAGATATGGCCTGATGTACCCGGCAACATTAAGGGTAACTTATGATAACAAGGAGCACCGCTTCACCAAACATACAGAAGCTCTTGAATTCGCTCGAGATATTCAGAAGAAACTGGAAGAGGAAGAAGTAGAGGAAGAAGCAGATGAAGATGAAGGACACTGAATATTATTGATCACTTACCCGATGCGACTGATTATTGATCACTTATCTGATGATACTGTCCACCCACAGAAAAGGAGGAGGAGTCACACTGAAGGAAGATTCGCAGGGAAGGAGGAGGAACAATGGACATGGACTCTATCTTGGGGTCAAGGAGGGATGAATGGATTATTAATAAATATAGTTTTGTATTAACTACCTCTCAAAAATGTATGTTAGCTCTCCTAATATAGTGCTATGACACTAATTATATTTGATATTAGTAGATTTATTAATTATTAAGTACATAAATTTAATACCCCACCCCGACATATATAGCCCTTAAGGCAAAAACGGAGCTGGAATTATTAACATCTTTTTTTTCACGGAAGTCCGTAGATTAATAGCCACGCTAGTGTGGCTTACACCAATACTAACTGCACTAACTATAGTTGTAGTCACGTTTTTTTTCCCCTTACACTTTATTAACATCACTTACTTTATTCATATTTTTATTATTGTTTTTATATTATGTATTTTATTTCATATTAAATACTATATGGATTTAAGTATGATTGGTATTATATAGTTAGTTCAAGGAGACGGGTGTATAGGACAATGTCACAGATATTAAATTTCATCGATCTGATGTTTGTGTATAGGATTGGGTTGGATGAGCTGAGACATCTACTCCATTATAAACCACCTTAATAATAAAATGTATGACATAAACACTAGGATTGGGGGTGATGGAATCACCTTCTATAGTTGGAATGTTAAGGGAATTAACGAACCAATTAAAAGAGGTAAGGTTTTAGCTCAATTTTACTTCGGAGTCACGTGAGTGACTACGTGAAGAACCCAGCCTGGCGCTGGAAACGGCATTTACGTCGACGCTGACGGCGGAAGGAGGAGCTGCAGTAAGGAGCAGCTCCTCGCAAGCGGTCGGAACGGACCCGCAGGTAAGTGGGGCAAAGTCGGGGACGTTCGTTAGAGTACGCTGGGTGGGTCCAGCAGTAAAAGTAAAGTAAAATAAAAGTCAGAGTCACGTTAAAGTGCTGTTTAGCACAGATTAATGAAAGAAATGGAGAAATCGGCAAAGAAAATTCGCGGGTAAAAAGAGCTTCCCGGGGTGAAAATAAAAATACGGGAAAAAAAGCTAGTGCGGATCCAGTTCCGATACCGGTGGCCGCTGATATACCCGTTAGCGAGTTCTAGATTCTCCAGAAGTTTATAACCACGGAGAGAAATGCTCCTAAAAATGTAAAAAGAAATCTGAGAGGCCCGTGGTTCTGATGACTCTGATACTGAAAGTCCTCTAGATAAATTAAACTATGTGGAACTAATAAGGGAGCATATGGAGAAAGTTCTCCAAAAAATTATGAGACTAGGGTCACAGTACCCAGAAGGTTCCCAAAAAAGCCCTGAGGGGTTTAATTATTCTGAATATGGCTGTGGGCCTAATTGGGAGTTGGAACTCCGGACCCAGGATTTGGGCCGAAGGAAGTCTCATGGGATGAAATCCCAATTGATTTAGGGCTGCAGAAGGCAGACCCTGCTGATGGTGATTTGCATTTGAAAACACACCACAAAATAAAAGAAAGGCCAAATGTGCCTGGGATAGCAAAATAATTTGCTATATATGAAGGAAGTGGTGAGGCTATGGAAGAAAACCTAGCTGCCAACATTAATATATGGTATCTCACCAACTTCATGATTCTGTGATGATTTGAAACATCAGAATTATAAACGCACAGGAAATTGTGCCTCATTGGAAGTGCCTACGGTTTATCCGTTGATATGGGCATCCATGACCCCAAAATATGAGAGCTCAAGAAGTGAGGTTCAAAAATCCTCACAAATTATTCTGCTGCCATTATGGCTTTTTGGGAGATGGATAAGTTTAGGAAAGAGGGCCTATTGTGCAATTTTTTTCTATGAAATTATTGTATGAGGAAAAATGGCTATTCGGCCCATATTTCACCCAAGGTTTGCAAGCCTGTGTCGAGCAAGTGGTTGTTCAAGCTCCTGGTTATCTGTTTGGAGTAAATCTGCCTAAATTATTAAAAATTGGATGAAGAAGCTAAACATTTTAGCTGCATGAAACCTTCGTCTTAGGACAAAAAAGGTATTTTTTGCCCAGAAGGGGATTTGATTTTGGAAATAGAGGCAGAAATATGTCAAGGAAATATTATCGTACTGCACAGCCCAATACTTGCCCGTATTCGGGAAAAGGAGACCACCACGCTCATATGGAGAGGTATTAAAGACTTGTTCTATCCTTAAAGAAACTGCGGATTAATCTCCAGTTGGAGGGAGATTACAAAAGTTTTATAAAGACTGGCTTACTATTACTTCTGATCGGTTTATTTTTACAAGCAGTTTCAGGAGCCACTATTACATTTAAAGAAGGGGTTAATCCTCCAGTACAGATAAACCTGCCTATGCTTTCGTGTTTACTGCAATTGGAAAAGCAGAGATTAATGTGGAAATTGACAAATTATCTGAAAAGGGGTTATTGAAAAAACTTATGAACACGAGCATCAATTGTGTCTAAGATATTTCAAAAGACAAAAAAAGATGGTGATTGCAGAATTATTCTGGACCTTACAGATCTAAATAAGTGGTAGAATATAAACTTTTAAATGGAAACATTTTAATACTGCAAGATATTTAATATCAGCAGGTTGTTATATGGCTACGATTGATTTGAAAAACGCCTATTATTCTGTACCAATACATCAGTTTCTGGAGGTACTTAAAATTTAATTGGCTGGGACAATTATGGCAGTTTAAAGCTTTGCCAAATGGATTGAGTTCAGCTCCCAGGCTCTTTACTAAACTGTTGAAACCAGTTTTAGCCCAATTAAGAGTACAAAAACACATCGTTATGGCTTATCTCGATGACATTCTAATCATTTATGGCAATCAAGAGTCAGCTGAGAATTAGTTTCAGTACAAAAGCTTTGTTAAAGCTAGGGTTCTTGATTCATCCAATTAAATCCCAGCTGCAGCCAGCACAATCAATTAACTATTTTGGGGTTTGTAATTAACTCAGAGACTATGTTAATACTTTACCAACAAAGATAAAGTTGATGATTTTTTTTGGTGACTTGTAATAATCTCATTCACAAACTTATCCTTCCATCCGAGAAGTAGCGAAAACTATTGGTAAACTAGTAGCAGCATTTCCTGCAGTAGAATTTGGTCCATTACATTATCAAAATCTTCAAAGGGACAAAATAAGAGCTCTCAAAGAGAGGGCAGGCCACTTTGATAGGCCTATGCAATTAACAAAAGAAGCTTTTGTTGGAATTACCATGGTGGTTAAAAATGTCCCACAAGCTGCTAAAAACATTCTGATTAAACAGCCTGAAATTGTTTATAAATAGATGCTAATGCTCTTGATGGGTGGGGGGGGGGGGGGGGGGGGGGGGGGGGGGGGGGGGTAACAGATTCATCCTCCAGTTGTGGAGGTAGATGGAAAGTCCAAGAAGGAAACGTTTCTTCAAACTTATTGGTATTAACTATTTAGAGTTATTGGGGGTGCTTTCTTTCTATGGTCTAAAAGCATATTGCTGTTCAAAAAAGGGTCTACATGTATTAATACAGTTAGACAATAAAAACGGCTGTTGCATATATTAATCACATGGGGGGAGTCAGATCAGTATCATGTGATTGTCTGGTCAATGAAATATGGCAATGGTGTATTGATCGCCAAATTTGGATTTCAGCAAAACTACATTCCAGGTAAAGACAATGTGGTGGCAGATAAAAGATCAAGGATATTTAAAGATAAACACAGAATGGATGCTTAATCCAGCAATATTTAAGAATATTGTAACTCAATTTGGTTTACCCAGAAATTGATTTGTTTGCATCAAGGCTTAATCATCAATTGCCTAAATATGTGTCTTGGGAACACGATCCAGATGCAGTAGCAGTAGATGCTTTTTCATTGAACTGGGGGAATATGTTCTTTTATGCTTTTCCACCTTTTGCTTTGGTTCAGCAATGTCTGAAGGAAATAGAACAAAGATTCTGCCACAGGATTGTTGGTAGTTCCAAATTGGCCAACACAACCTTGGTTCCCATTAATGCTGAATATGATTAAAGAACCATATATGTCAATTCCTAACTGTAGTGATATTTTGATTAATCCAGTAACCAAAGAAATTTATCCATTATATGCATATATGAATTTTATTAATCTGCAGGTTTTGACCAGACCACTACAGGAGCTGGGATTGTCGGACAAAACTATGGAAGTTATAGTCGCATCATGGCGAGATAACACACAAAAACAATATATGACACATATTAAGAAATGGGAAGAATTTTTGCACACAGTCAAATATTTCTTATGATACTGTGAATATTGCATGTTTGATATTGTGATACTGTGATATTGAATGAAAAATGTATTGGAGCTCCTTGCTAAATTGCATTTTGAGCAACATTTAAGTTACAGTGCCACTAACACTGCACACAGTGCCTTATATCTTATTAGGACTTATGTCTGACCAGAAATCAATTGGATCACATCCACTAATATCTAGATTCATGAAAGGAATCTTTAACATTAATCCACCCAAACCTAGATACACAGAGATTTGGGATGTGAGCATTGTACTTACCTTACTTAGACAGTGGACTCCAATTGAAGGATTGTCATTGGAAAGATTAACATTCAAATTAATAATGTTAATATCATTGGTTACAGCTCAAAGAGTGCAAACTTTACAAATGTTGCGTTTAGGACTGTATGCATGTGACTACAGATAACATTGTGTTCTATGTTTACGATCTGATCAAACAAAGCAGACCAGGAAGAATTGGAGCAGAGGTAATCTTTCAAGCTTATCCTATTGATCCTACTTTATGTGTGGTTAGACATTTGAACCAATATATAAAAGTTACCAAAAACTCTTCGAGGAAATGAAATAACGTTAATGATTACGCATAAAAAACCACACACACTAAGCTTCAGTTCAAACTATCTCAAAGTGGTTTGAAACAGGTGTTACTGTTAGCAGGAGTAGACACTGATGTGTTCAAATCTCACTCCACCAGGGCAGCAGCTACGTCCGCGGGCGAAGGTGCGGGACGTACCGCTCGAGCATATTTTTTAAAAAAAAATCGCAGGGTGGAGTAAAGAAGAAACTTTTTCAAAGTTCTACAATAAACCTGTTCACACTATGACAAGTTTTTTGGCCACGCGGTGTTGGGATCACTATAGTCACCTGCTTTGTTTACTATTGATTGCTATAATCAGTTATGTAGACTATCTTATATCTTTATATTCACTTGTAATGATCGGCCCACTTCGGATATAAGGAGGGTTATTGTGATGTTCTTTAAACATTAAAAATTAATTATGGAAAGAACTAAAATTAGTCTGGTTTCTCATGTATGTATTTACTTAGCCGTACTGTCGTACTGATTAATTCTACGACATAAAAAACACAGAAAGCGCTTTTTTAAAAAATCTTCACGTAGTCACTCACGTGACTCCGAAGTAAAATAGTAAGATTAAACGAGAACTTACCAGTTCGAAGTTTGATCGTTATTTTATGAGGAGTTACGATGAGGGTAATTACGTGCCCTCCACTCCTCCCACCCTCTTAAAATAAATGATCATCTGGTAGTTCTAAGTCTATTATGAGCCAATACTATGTTACTGTCGGCTATTTGGTGTTCTGTGTTTTCATGGCCGCTGCTTTGAAGTATGCCGTTTTGCCAGCGCCAGGCGGGCGCTCTTCACGTAATCCCTCATCGTAAAACTCCTCATAAAATAATGATCAAACTTCGAACTGGTAAGTTCTCGTTTAATCTTACTATTAAATAGATTTGAAATCTGATATTATTTTTCTCCAAGAGAGACACACACCTTAAAAAAAGACGTGCAGTATAGATTAAACAGCAAAATGGATTTCCAAAGTATATCACTCTTCATTTACACATAAGTCTAGAGGGGTAGCAATAATTATTTTGTAAAAGGTATACCTTTTAAACAAAGCTCAATAATAGAAGATGTTGAGGGTAAAATATAAATAATTACAGGTGAATTATATTCTAAAAAAGTAATCCTTATGAATATATATGTCCTAATTTTGATAATCCATTATTCTTCAAAATAGTTAACAATATCCCTATATCCACTCAACATAATCTGATAATTGGAGGTGATTTTCAATTGTACCTTAGATAATTATTTAGATAGATCATCAATGAAAAAGGAAAACCACTTCCAAGTCAAGTACATTTATAAATTCTTTTATTAACACAGCAACGTTAAGGATACTGGAGAAACAGATAACCCATCTGGTCAAGAATATTCATTCTTTTTTCTTTTCCCCTTTAATTGGAACCTACTCAAGGATAGACTATTTTTAAATAGATTCAAAAACTAATCCCATTTACATATGACTCAAAATATCATAATATTATTATCTTGGATCACGCTCCATAAACATTTAAGATAAAATTAAAAGACATAGCTATTAAAACCTCTAAATGGAGACTCAACCCCCAAATATTAAAGAATAGGGCTTGTTATGATTACATGGTAAAAACAGATTAAATTATTTTTTGAATAATGACAAACCTGGAATTTCACCATTCACTGCTCTGGGATACATTTAAAGCAATTTATGCGTGGTGCGATAATATCAGCACACGCATACTTTAATAAGGAAAATCGAAAGAATCAGCAAAAGTTGGAAAATGAAATAAAACAATTAGATATTGAAAATGCAATATCCCCTTCTAAGGGGCTAAGTAATAAAATTTGCCATCATTAAAAATATAAGCTAATTAAATATACTTACTCACATCAGATTATTAAACTTTTTCAACAGACTAAACAAGTACACTTTTGAATTTGGGGATAAACCACAAAAAATACTGGCACGACCCAGCTTAGAGAAAATTAGATGAGGAGAAATTTGATACATAAAAATTAGATCTGAACAAGGGAGAAATATATGACTTTAACCAAAAGATATCAATGATACATTTTTACAATATTATCAAAATCTTTACTCATCTAAACTAGCCAGGACAATCAGATGGAATGGAAACGTTCCTACAAGAATGTCATATTAACAGTTTAGATCAGGAAGGTATATTGTTTAAATGCTGATATATCAGTAAAAGATATTGAAGAATCAATTGGATCATTAAATAACGGAAAAGCCGCAGCCCTGATGGCTTAAGTGTTCAAATTTATAAGAAGTTTTCATGATCTGATCTCTTCCACGCTTACATACAATATATAAATTATGCTTATGAAAACAAGGAAAGTTACCAGAATCATTAAATGAATCTACAATTACACTTATCCCTAAAGCTGATAAAGATTTGGAAGACCCTGGATCATACAGAGCAATAGCTCTTTTAAATACTGATCAAAAAATACTAACTAAAATTTTTATCTTGGAGGATAAGTTTAGTGATTAATAAATTAATACATCATGACCAAACAGGTTTTATTTCCAAAACGCTATTCATCCTATATATTGAGATGTCATGTACTCAAAAAGAGTGAATGATATTGAACTAGCTGTCCTATCCTTAAATGCTGAAAAAGCAGTTGACCAGGTTAAATGGCCATATTTATTTTAAAATAATGCAGAAATTTCAACTGGGGGATAGATTTTCCAAATGGGTAAAAATCATATACTCGAATCCAACTGCAAGAATATTAACAAATCAAATGCTATCATCAAAATTTAATCTCTTTAGTGGGGTTGTAAACAAGGATGCCCGTTATCACCATTACTATTTGCTCTGGTAAATAGAAACCATTAACCAAAATGATTAACATCAGAACCAGAAATATATGGATATAATACCAAAACTCAAACGAATAAAATATCTCGTATATACGCAGATGACATCTTAATTTATATTACAAAACCTTAGAGATTAGTATTCCCCAATCTAATAATATATAACTAAGTTTAGTACACTTTCTGGGTGTAGAATTAATTGAGAATAAAAGTGAAATTATAAGGGGCACCTATAACTGGAATAAAATAAAATAAATAATATATAGAACAATTCCCACTTAAAATAGTCACGGACAAACTCAAATATCCAGGAATTAATGTATCTAAGTCAAATAACTGTCTATTTAAATATAATTACCCTCAATTATTAAAAAAAATAACTAAACATTAATTTTATATTGGAAAAACACTACCCTATATCAATGATCGGTAAAATAAATGCTATAAAAATGTTTTTTTTTTTTTACCTACAATTGTTATATTTATTTCAAAGCCTTCCCTTTATATCTCCCTAAAATGTTTTTTTTTTTAAATAGATACTTTGGTTAATAGTTTTATTTGGGACTATAAAAACCATCGAATAAGTAAAAAACATCTATGTAAATCTAAATAAATGGTGGACTAGCATACCAAAAATTTCTTATATTATTTCTTGGGCAGTTCAGATTAAGAATATGAAATTTTTGGTTGGTAAATTTAGATCATGAATCAAGCTGGCTAAAGATGGAAAAGGAAGACTGTTTGCCTTTTGATGTAGGTTTTCGATTCTTTTTGCACCAGGGAAGTACAAAAAAAATGTATGGTGACCCAACCCTATAATTTAAAGCAATAGACGTATTTGGAAACAAATAGTTAAGACCCTACATATGGATATAATTTGTCACGTTTTTTGCCAATTATAAAAATTAATAGCGTTATGTATACAATACTATTTTGGATAGGGAAATCCCCAACTTTCGGAAATATATCGAAAACATGGGAAAAAATGAAATATGGTTTATCTATAACGAAGGAGGAAATTTGGAAAGAAGCCTACAACGTATACATCGCTGCTCATTTAAATGCTATTCTCCTATTTGTGATAAATGTCAGAACTTGGACGCCAATTAAAACGCATAGTTTTTGTAACATGTATAAAACTCAATTATTATTGGACAGAAAATCTTAGAGTTATCTCTGAAGTTCTTAAAATTAAAACTGGACCCAGATCCAAATTTAATAATATTAGGAGTTCCGGTTCAAATTTAATATTAACAGTAAACCAAAAAAAATTTTAAATTGGATTACTTGTTTGATAATAGGGAAAAAATTAATACTGTATTTTGGAAGGGAACATTATCCCCCACAATTAAAATGTGGACATTGGAAATGTTGGACACTTTGCATTTGGAAATAATCAGATTTGTCCTAATGGACACAAATACGAACTCTTTGAAACAGATATGGTCTCCATATACAGAATATTTGAAGGGGTAGCTATGAATTCTTAGCAGGCATCACACAACTTTTCAATGGGTATCTGGGCAGGATTAGATGAAAATAACTCTCGTGTTTTCTTTTTTGATTTGTATACATGTCTCTATTGATATCGCTATTTGAAATTGTGTTATTCACTATTAAGATGTATACTATAATCTCTTTAAAAAAAAATAAATATATATATATATAATACTTTGTTTTCAATTAAATACATATAACAAGAATATATACGTATAATATATTTTTTTCTCTCTCTTCTCCTCTTTCTCTTTCTATATAATCAAAATTAATATTTAATCATTATTCTTATTGATTAAAATTCTATTCTTTTATTTTTCTACTTTTCTAAAAAATAGAAGTTTAATAAGAATTAATCGTTAACATCGTATACCTTATTGAAATAAGTTGGTTGTGTATTTATGAAAGGTTGAAAAAGCCTTTTAATGATGGAATACTTCGCTAATAAAAATAATTAAAACACAATTTACGATGTATGCTGAGGATTTTCATTTTTGGCCCCTCCCAGATGTTTGCCAGCGAAATCACCATCAAGGTACCTGTGCAAACCCTGTGTTGAAATTTCAGCCAAACCCATTTGCAATGCTGTGCCTTGCACTTGCTTATCAAATGTTTATATACAAAATAGCAGAAACTAACAATGCACTGCAATGTTCCAGCCTCGGGGACGAGTGTTGTTAATTGCATCTGAAAAAAATGCTTTATGATTCATGGCATGGTTACCAGAACCTCAATGTTGTGTGCCCTGTTAGTGCCGGTTATTAAGGACAAAGCTGTTAAAGTAGGCATTCTAAATAATTACATGCCCCAAAGCTTAGCCAGCATATTGTCAAAAGGTCTTAGAAAGAGTTCTTGTCTGGATAGAATACATGAGTTTTTGTTAACTCCACAGATAACCAGTTTTTGGCTTCCAAACTAAACATTGCACTGAAATGCAAATATGCCCTAAAGGAGATTTAAACTAATATAAGAGGCAACAAACTCTTCAATTCTATGTGCTATATGATGCTTCCAAAGTCCTTTGACCGTGTTAATCACTGAAAGCTGTTTGGTAAATGCGTCCAAAGAGGGGTGCCTAATACATTGTTAGAATACTGGCCTACTGGAATGTTGGTGCCCACCAGACTATTCAAATAAAATGGGCAATAGGGTCTCAATCCCCATTTGGGTTAGAATGGTGTTAACAATGGGGAAATTTTGTCCCAGTTCCTTTTTTAATCTATATATGTATGATCTGTCTAAACAATTCAAAGCTTGTAAACACTGGTGCTTGAATTGGTAATATTTTAGTGAACCAAAATATGTATGCAGATATCTTGTGGTCTTTAGTCTGATCTAGCGCTGGTCCTCCAGCAGCTGCTTACTGCATGTTCCGTGTATGGTTTGGAACATGACATTTAAATATAATGCAGTAAAGTGTTGTTATGGTCAGTAGATCCAAAGAGGATAAAAAAGCCTAAAATATCCTAGATTTAAATTGTCTGACAACAATCTTTAGTGTCTGTAATAAAGATAAAATATTCTAGGGCATATTATTACAGACAAATGACAGATTGATGAGGATATTTAATAGGCAACGACGCATGCTGTAATATACAGCAATATCCTGTTGCGTAAATTTGGTGGCGTGTTGCAGAAATGTGGTTGAATAATTCGCTATTTAGAGCCATACTGCACACCCCTCTACAACTGCTCACAACTGTGTTCGAAAAATATAAAGACAAGTATGCAGAGACTAAATGTGGCAATATAACGATGCCATTGGAGAAGACTGCGAAGGCAACCAAATGGTGAAGTGCCCAGTAAAATATGTTGATGCTGCAGGAGTCAGTACTTAGGAAGCTATCCCAAAGACACCGCAGTGTATAAATTCATTTGCATATAAATGACTCTAAAAATGTGCTTATTGTTGGCCTTTGGACAAACATAAGGGTTAGCAACTAACCCGCTACTACGAATGCCAGTTGTGGAGACACTGGTAACTGTTGACTCCTTTGTACACATTGATTCTTTTTCTTACTCTGATTTTAAACCTTGTATTGTGGTTTTTTTTAAATATATAAATATGGATGTTTTTATGTGATTTTACCATGAATTTATATATATTAATGATATTTGATATGCAATGCAATTTTTAATGTAATGTTGCCCCTTGTCTGGACCTTGAGTCCTGTAATAAATGAGTTATTATTATTATTATAATATTAATAGACATGCGATTAAAAAATTGTGCCCTATCTTTAATCAACCACCTCCATTGTCACTTTACCTTACCAAAACCAAAAGTGAGTGCGGATAGAGGCTTGTCTGGAGGTTAGACCAAAGAGCCGGGCATTCAGCGCAACTCGTGTTCCAAAGTCCAATGCCGACACCCTCAACTTTGGGTTGGTGTTAGTCGCGTTAGTGGCAAGGACAATGTTCTCCCAGGTGTTGGGACTTGATTAAAATCCAAATTAACGGGGTATGGCGGCGCTCACGAACATGTGCGGTTACACCGGAGCAGTATCGAGTCGTCTGTGAGGGAATTTCCTTGCAATCAGTCTGAGCTTGAGAGGAGAGATGGGCAGCATGAGGGGAGCAAACGATGGAGAGGGTAAGTGACTGGAGTACATAGGGCTGTGGAGATGGATGTAAGTGAGACAGCCTAAAATCCCCCTCACTCTCCCCCACTCACTCCCCCCCACACAACACTCCCCCCCCACACTCACGCCCATACATCCCGCCCCACAAACTCAACCCCCCCCCCACTCTACTCTCCTCCCCACCCCCCCCCCACACTCTCGTCGCCCCCCATTAATTCCTACCCCCACAATACACTTAATCCCCCACCCACCATGGATAAATTTCTGCTCAACACCCTTATTCAACGTCCACATAAATAATCAGTTATATTCTATCTCACCCAACCAGGTTATTGTTGCCCACTTGCATCATTTAGAAATCCAAAACTTCAGCTCGCTCATTCCCACCCACCCTCTGGAACTACTCCTGCCAAATTCCTTCCCACAATTCCTCCCCACACCTGATACGGTGGCCCCCTCAGCAAAGATCCGCGTTTTTCATTGCCCCCCCCCCCCCGCCCTTCTTCAAGTGCCCTTCCAATGTGTTGGTCTCAAGGAAACACCTGTTGTCCCTAAATGGGAAACACCTCCTCTCTCTCGCCTGAACTATTGCTGTAGATGGTTGCATCACGATTAAGACATTCATGGCATCTTGACAGTTTCTATTTCCCATCACTTTAGCCAATCCCAGATTTTTAAAGGTGTGTGGCCATTATACTACAAACAAACCTTTGACTGCCGCCCCCGACCGCCTCCCGCCTCTACCCCTGTAGCACTTTTATATATATTATAGCCTGGTTCCACCCCTGGTAATCCATCAATTCAATTTTTTATACTCAATAGTCAAAGAACTATAGAGCTGTATGACCAGTTCTTCTGCCCACTCAGTTTTAAGTTTATACTCAATGTCCTAACTAATGAAGGCAAGCATACCACACACAGAGAAGTGTATTGTATATCTTTATTATCATTTTCTGAGTATATTGCATACCCAGAGAAAAACAAAAAAGCGTTTTCTCAACCAGTGTTCCATTCAGTAATAGAAATAGAAATAAAAGTACATATTGTCCCACGATTCCGATCAGCAGTGGGACGTTACAATGGCTTTGCTTCAGTGTGTCCCAGGTGGTGTTTGGTACAGAACTTTGAGCAGTGGGCAAAGTGCTAGTATGCTGTAAACCTATCTCTATCTCTCACCGTCCCCTTCTCCTCCTCCCCCTCCCCCCTCCCCCTACCACCCTCCCACTACCCCTCCCCCCCTCCCCCTTCCCCCCACCCCCCTCCCTCTCCTCTCCCCCTCCCCCCTCCCCTCCCCTCCCCCTCCCCCCTCTCCCTCTCTCTCTCTCTCTCCTTCCCCCCCCACAACACACACAGAAAAGACATAGCAGTATCTGTAAACTAAACCCTCTGTCAATTAAACACTTCACTCTCACTCTCATCACTCCATCTCTCCTCACTCCTCTCCACAACTTCCCCACCATCCAGTTGTGAAAGAATAACTTCCTTTTGTTAAAAAATCAAGAAAGTCAGGATATACTTTAATTGGTTTCCACACAACAATGACTTCTTACTGTCATTATTAGAATATTATATTTTTGTACAGCAGGAGAGGCAATACATGGAGTTTCAATTATATAATGTATCAAAGACTCAAATTTGCTGTAGTAACTCAATGGATCAGATAGCATCAGTGGAGACACATGGATAGGTAACGTTTTGTGTCGGGCCACGTCTTCAGAACAGAAGAATGGTCCCAACCTGACTTTTCGGTTTTAGTTCAAGATTCTGTGCAGAAACAGGCCATTCGGCCCATCTGAGTTTCCTGCCTGACCAGCGATCACATCCACTACACTATCCTACAAACTAGGACAATTTACAATCTTTAACCAAAGCCAAATAACGTACAAACCTGTACGTCTTTGGAATGTTGAGGAAACCGGAGCAACCCAGGAAAAACCCACGATGGCCATGGGGAGAATGGACAAACTCCGTACAGGCAGCACCTGACAGTCAGGATTGAACCCATGTCTCTGTGCTGTAAGGCATCAACGTCTACCACTGCGACACCTGTCCACCATATTCCTGAAAGGTTCCGACAAATGGTCCCCACCCAAAACATCACCTATCCATGTTCTCTCCAGAGATGATCTGGATGCCCGGTGGCATAGTGGATGTGATTGTCTGCCTTACAGCACCTGACTATGGTGCTGCCTGTATGGAGATTATATGTTCTAACAAGAGCTCCGATTTCCTCCCACACTCCAATGACTTGCAGGTTTGAAGGTTAATCGGCATCTGTAAAATGTCCCTATTGTGCGTAGGATAGAGCTTGTGTGGTGGGATCGATGGTTCGGCGCGGACATTGTGGGTGGATGGTCCATGTTTGCAACACTATATCTCTAAAGTTTTAAATGCTGCCTGACCAGCTGAGTTAAACAAACCCAGCACTTTGTGTCCTTTTTTTTAGAAACCATCATTAATCCAGTTCCTTGTTTCCATGCAAGGTACCTTTTTGCCTGGGCTCGCTCGGAAGCACTCATGTACGTGCTGAACGATTGCACAACATTTGATGTGCCAACCTCAGAACCACTGCAAGCTCTGCTGCAACGCCCAACAACAAAGACCGCTCTCCTGTTAATGTGATGCTTTTGGCTGGGTCTCCATTCTAATGCACACATAACACTTCCAGGATTACTGATCAGAAGTGAGCTGTAAAAGTGAAACATTTTTTAAGTTACCCATGCGAGGGGGAGTTACTCCATCGGCACCAGGAGTATTAACGGCTTGGAAATAGTTGCAAAACTATTGCAATGTGTGAATATAGGTTGTGCTCACAATCACTACTCTCATAGACGAAAATCATGGAAACAAGAAAATGCTATATTTGCGAGTCCTGCAGAGGTCGGGTGCCTCTCCAAGTTGAGACACACCCGTCCTGGAAAGTAAAGCCCCTTTATTCACACAATTCTACATTTAACCTCCCCTTCTGGCCCTCAATCCAACTCAGGCACTGAAGGTGTCACAGTCTATAAGGTACGATCCCCCCCAGTAACCACCCCACAATCAAACCATTGCATGTCCATACATTTTGCAGGTAATCGAGCTGTTTCTTGACCAGGGGTGTTTTATAATATTCATTTATTTCATTAAGGCATTCCAGAGTTGTAAATGACCTGCCCCATTTGCTCACCTCCAACTGGACCTCTCTCAGTTTTACATGTATCGAATTAAAAGCTAGACTTTACTGATATGTGGTCCGCATTCATCACTCCCTTCACCGCTATACAGATGCATCAATCCTACTCAAGGAACAAGTTCTGGTAACTATTCATCCACAGCAGTGTCAAATCCTCCTCTCCCTGGTCTCTAAGCGGTTAGAAAATCCCCTGAACCCTTACAATAGTTGGTTTAATCAATTTATACCTCACAATCCTCCCTTTTCTTTTGCACTCATCCTATTGATTAAACGTCAATTTCAAGCTCCTTCAGTTTCGAATTGAATAAACATTGTCCTAATCTCCTCTTCCTGTGATCCTGGACATCCCTGGTCGCATTATCCATGATTTTTCCTGTAGTTACCGCTACCTTTCACCTCTCCAAGTCCCTACAACAGCCTGCATCTGGACATACTCATTTTAATAAGTCCCCCTAAAACAAGGGATACCACCAGGGGATACAGATCAGTCCACCACTGCACATAGAAACCCACGAGTCCCCACCATACTGCTACCATTTCCTCCGAGGATGGAATCCCACCATCGGGTACCCATAATCGAATTCCCACTTTTGTATTGGAACATGTGCCAACTTACGATTCCTTCTGATATGTCCATTTCACTGCCTGTCCATTATCATCGATGTTTAAACAAGCAATTAGAGAGGTTGAATTCCCACATACCCTTCCTTCTTCTGTCAGGAGTAATCTAGGGCCAACCGTTCTGGAATATTGCCTGCACCTCATCTGTGTCTGCTGCCTTTGCCAGCATCTCCATTGCCACCGCGCAGATTTGGATGACTTTACTAGTCCAGTACTATACTGCCGTGAAGTCTTATGAACCGGTTTAACCATGTTTCCGGGTTCGGTAGCCCAGGATCCCTTCCTGTGCCCAAAGTGGCTGGTCCAGAAGTATGAGATGATTCTTGCGGGTTGCATTCATCATCTTCCCATTCTCCGAAGTCTACTTTCCTCTTCTTCCGATATAGGTCGTCAATACAGGTGTTTCCTAGCGACCTCGCACCTTCTATCGTTTATTTAGCAGGAAAAATCTGCCGGTTGTACCTGTTCACAATAAAAGCAAGTCCCGCACCAATTTTGGTTGGCACACCGAGTATGCCTTGCGTCTGCATATCCATAACATCCTTCAGGGGCTGGTCCACTAGAGGTAACCCTTGTTCCATATGTCTCGCAACAGCGGATTCCTTATAGAGTTGTCCCAGTTTCAGTCCATAGTTCCAGTCGATCCCATTCCATCAGTCTTCATCCAGTAGTGCATTTCCTCCCATCTTTCTTAGTCAGATACCATTTATGGCCTCCTCTAGGCCACCGACAGTCGTGGACTGATTTGACCACTGGAATGACGAGCTCTTGCAGGGGCTGCTGCCTACTTAGGACGGCAACCATTGCCCAGGCCTAGCAATACAACTCAGTCCCAACCGGAGAGCTACCTGTCAGGACCCATGCCTGGGGATCTCAAGGTCCTGTCACACTGTCATGTTTCACTCCATCCCATGTCCCATACTTCAACAATGGATCCTCTCTCACTGCCAACGTGAGCTCATCAGATTGTCCACCACAGACCCAACAGTTTTAGTCACATTCAAGGGGTTCCAGCTATTCAGAGGGGCCAATCCACAAACGAGGTTTTTATTTCCCCCTCCTCAGGGATCTCAATCTGCTTCTTTAATTTACTTCATACATTGTCTGGTGCATTGAGGATGAGTAGTGTGGGGGAGGGGAAAGCTTGGTGTACTACATACTTCTCGTTAATTTTGTTATTACTCTCCTCCTTCATTTTGTCTAATGTCCATCTTAAGTCATGGAAAGGGAAATACACAAATTGCCCCTGTCCTAGTCATAAAAACCCATCTCTCCCCCTTATGGCAGTTTAACGTACCCAAACCTCACCTACATGTCCTCAATTTTTTTCACCTACCCTATAATACTTCTTTCCCCCGTCCTCACAAAATAGTTCTAGTCCTCAGGTTATAGCAAGCATCCGTCACCATGGAATGAAAGATAAATGAACTGGATGTCCCCCTCCGTATCTGGATAGGATGATAACAATTTTTCACAGAAATTAATACTTTTTACCATTACATGCAGAGCAAGCAATACCTAGACTGCTCCTTTCATACTGTTAGTCATACATTTTATTTTTTTTTCTAAAAGTTACATGTAGGCTTATTCCCTGGCGTCAAACCATCCACTTTTCCTCTTTATCAGGATCGGGTGGTCAATGGGCCCTTAAACCCCAGATTGCGTGGGTACACCCTTTTTCTTTTGCTCATACTGCTGTCTCTGTTGTCCATAATACATGAGGTATGGGCCGTTCCACCCTGGGCAGGAGTTTCTCCTCCCTCCTTCCAATTATTTGACCAGTACCCCAGTCGCCTGGCCTTTGCAGCATTATTGGAAAGTCGATGGTGGGCTTGGAGCCAATAATCCTTATCGTTTAGATTCTGTTAAGAGAGACGAGATACTGCAATAAATAGTTCCTTAAGAATACATCATTGCCTTTTCCTCTATGTTGGTATTCCTTCTATCTTACCCAAATAAGTAACCCCAAACAACATTTCATAGGGGGATACTGCTACCTTTGCATGAGTTCCTCCATTACTTTTCTCGAAGCCTTTCTGTTTCCCTACTGCCCAAACATGTGCCAACTCCATGTTAAATGCTGCTAATTGTTTATTTCATTTAAAAAGTTTCCCACCCCTTAATTTTCTTTCTTCTGCCAAACTGAGCTTAGCAAAGATTGCAGCACTAAGCTTCCAATTTTGATTACCTTAAAGTCTAATTCATCCTATGCATCCCTTCAAAACCCTGCAATACTGTGCTATTAAGATCCTTAATTTACACAAGAAACAATCCACAAGCAAAACCTTTTTGTCCCCTTCATTCAAAGGCTCTGACTGTAAAACATTTCTGCTCTTCTCAACATGTGTGTCCTTCTTCTTCATTATTTACTAATGGATCCACAATTTTCAACCATACTTCCCAATCTAGTTCTGAACTATATCCTGCCATTGCTCAATATCAATATCATCTGGTTCTACTGTCTGAGGTTTGGAACTTCAAATTATCCTTCAAATTTGATCCGTGGCCTATAGCATATAACTTCTTTAGATATTACTCGTCCAAAATATTCTACCGGCTGCTGACTAAACAACAACTTCTTCCTTTATACATATATGACCATCCTATGCCATCTTTTCCAAATCATTACAATGTCTCTCTCTCCAACATACTTCTCACTTTGGAACAAACCAACAAAAATCTCCACATACTATACAACACCTTCGAAATCAGCCTACAACATCTGATTTAAAAACATTGGCTAGTATTTAAAACCCTGCGCATCCTAGCCTAAGTGTATTTAATTACCTCTTCCTTAATGTTCATACCATATACATGTTCACCACAATCTTAATATAATATTTATATTATTATTTCCTGATTACCATACCTGTTCACATCCCCAACACAACCTTACTTACCCATTACTATCTCCTTACTAGCCTTTCTTGACCTCCTCTTGAGTATCCCTCCTTCCCTTGGGGACCCCAGTCCTGTCTGGGTTATTCAGATTTATTCTCACTCCTGATAGGGCATTGTGAGGAAATACTTCGCCAAAGCCCATTTATTTTTGGCATGGAATTCTCTGGCCCCTGTTTGGCTATGTCATGGACTCACTGTGTGTCGGTTGCATCACTTTATTTCAGTCTCTTCAACCAGGTCTGTTGTTACGACAACCATTGTATTTCCTTTTTCTCGCTCTTTCTTTTTGAGCTCTTCAAGTTACATTTGCATAATTTTCCTCTTGACTCTTCCTGCTGGTCTGCAATATTATTTTTACTATCTTTGCGATATTTCTCAACCTCATTGACCAAAATGATCACTGAATCAGGGGTGGGTAATAGATTACAATCCCACCACCTCAACCAAATCTAGACTTGACTTTAGGAGAAGGACATCCACCACCGTGGTTCAGAATTTAGTATTCATTAACTGGTTGCCTTTATTTCTTTTTCAGTTTCCAGTCTCCATTTTTCAGCCTTGTTCTCCCGATAGCTGCAGGATTATTGTTTGAGGCCTGCCATTACCCTCTGCCTGACTGTGTCAAACAGCATGCTTTAATTTATGGATTGTTCACAGTCATTTTATACCAGCATCTTGGAGTTCTGTCAGTTTAGTGGTTCCTATCACTTTCACCAACAGTGCCTTCAAATCTCCCATAGCCAATAATTGTCCCACATTCTCCGCCTCAAAGCCATAATCCATTTCCTGCCCCATCAGGAATATTGGGTAAGGTAATTTTTTTTTTAGCCCCTAGTTTATGGGTGCCCAAAGGTAATAATTGGTCTGTCCTGTTGGTGTAGTGATATGGAGAACTAAAGCAGTCTCATCAATTTTTATCCCTCTGTTCCCCTTTTAAATTCCTTTTTGATCAGCCGTCATTTCTCATTCCACCCTCCCCTCTCCAAATTTCTTACTTCTCAGATAGGTTGTTTATTCTCCTTTGCAAATGTATTCACCTTTCCTTTTAAAATCTTCCACTGACTTCTCGATTCTCATATCCGCGCGCCACCCCACCCCCCCTTCTGACTCGGTGGCAGTCATTCCTTCCCTTCCTACTCCGTGATTCTGACTTGTTATCACCAATCCCATTTCCTTTTTTTTTTCAAGGTACCTTAGAACGTATCTACTCCGCTCCGTCTTATATCCCGCGCACCACTCTAAAACTATTCTCTCCCTGGGTCTTAATTTCAAGTTTAACAGAGGTCCTTCACCGCGCGCGCGCGCTCGCTCTCTCGCACACCCATAGCGGGCACCCAGACTTCCCTGTTCTTCCTCCACTTTGGCATATACGACATGCACTCCTGTCGTAGCCTGGGGACATTCCCTCCTGAAAATGGACCTCTACCCCTGTACAATGGTAACAAAGGGATGGCCCCGTATACCACCTTCCTGCTCTTGTTCCAGTTTTCCCCGGGGACGCCACTACTTTCATCCATTATCTCTTCCTCGTCTTACCTCTGCCTCTTCCCATTCCCGGTCTCCATGAGCGCCGGCGCCTTCTGTCACCCTTCAATCTTCCTCCCCGCTTCCCCTAGCTGTTACTGCCTGCAAATTAATTATTGCCTTTCCATTGTTTTCCAATCTTCAATCTCCCACTGTGAAAAAAATTAACACTTCCATTTATCAACATTATCTTCCCTGGGCCCACTTCCTACAATTTTCCTTTCTTTTTCTCATTTCTCAGAGTGCTTTCTTTAGATGCAGGGAACTTTTCCATTAGCAATTCGACTGCAGTTTTCTTACTTCACTCTGTATCGCTCGCTCCGCCATATTGTGCAAAATCGATAGAGTTTGCACACAAAACAAGTTAAAAAGACTACAGATTAAAAAGCAAACCATACACCTTCACTTTTTTGTCGAAAGGGGGATCAAAGGTGAATACCTCTTATACCTTTCATGTTTAATAATTTTTGCCAACTCCCTTTCTTTTCCATGGTTAATTTATTACCCTTCTCAACCAGAATGGTTATCTAAACAAACATAAAAAGTCTGCTTGTTGTTCAGCAAATACTTATTTCTAATTTTTGTTCAAACCATTCTGCTACAATTTCCAAAAATTTCCAATTCCTAGTTTAAATACATGACGACTAACAATTTTCCAAATTAACTCTACTGAACCTCCTGCCCCCCGCTCCTCCCCTCGCACCCTCACTCAGCACTCGCCCAAGCCAAACTACATTTCCAACTTTCCACTTTTTATGCGATCGACGCTCTGAGGTCTCAGTCCCCGAACCTTATGGCTGTTCGTAACTCCACTTGTCTACAATTTCTAAGGCTCACTACCTCACTCACCTTTCCACTAGCCCATGTGCCTACTTATCACATATATGAACTTCTTATTCATTCAAAAATATGGTTTATTTACACTCCTTTTCAATCGTTCCATTCTTACTTCAATGAATCTATTTTCCTACACAGATTAAAGTTTCAAAATTAACATTTATATTAGGAGGGCTTCTGTCAATTTTTGTTCAAAATCTGTTTTGCTGATACTCTGAATTATTCTGTACAGCATCCAAGTGCCCAATCCTCATCTTCCCCTTCTTTCCT